>OZ012688.1:14470382-14542344 GCA_963942565.1 Maea johnstoni | reverse complement strand
GAAAACTTGGACACCCCTTCAGTGTTGCTCTCATCTTAGATAGATAAACTTTTGCCAGGTTAAGTATTTTAAAGAAAAATATCTTGGGGTGGGGGTTTAAAAGGTAATTAATTGATCAACAATTACTGGAAGGAGGGTCAACTAAAATTAAAACTCATGGTCCTCAATTGAAACTAAAAATCATGGAGAGGATGTGTAAAAGTTCTAGTAAAAAATCAATGGGGTCTTCCAGTTCTTGTAATGAAATAAAAATTGCTTTCGGGTTCTTGAAAAAAAAAGCATTACGTGTGTGTGTGTGTGGGGGGGGGGGGTCTAAAAACGGTGCGTTGCATGCATCTTTTGCCAGATTCCGTTTTTAAAGAAAATATGCATTGGGATGTGAGATACCATAAAAGTTACCTTTTATAAACCCTCTCCATGATTTTTAAAGTTAAAAATCATTATATAATAAAATAATCATTGGTTGGGGGGTTCTTCATGGAATGAAACAAAAACACTACGTGTGTGTGTGGGGGTGGGGGGGGGGTCTAAAACCGGTGCGTTTCACATTCTGGAACCCCACCCTTTAGTACAGGCCTCACCCGCATCCCCTTCTCTGTGAGGGAAGACACGAGATTGGTCACGTGATTTGGTCACATTGTTTCATTGGCTGAGTGCGTCACAAGTTCCCATCCATGGCGGAGAAGTCAAAATGTGTTCCGACGACGATGATTATCAGACAAACATGCTTGATTGCACTTCAAAAATCATTCCTCTCGAGTGATCGATAAGAAGCAGTAAGTAAAGTTACACATAGCACGTATTCTTTTTCGTTACCAAAGTTGTAAACTTACTCCAGACACGCATTTGAATTCGAGTTGGGCAAGTGTCAACACCAGTCATCACTGACACTGGCCCGACTGGCAGTGCTACTGACACTTCCAACTCAAAAAATCACGAGCTTGCATGTTAGAACTGAAGAATCTCTTTAAGTTAGGGGAAGGGTGGGGAAATTCGGACACTTTTCGTTCCGAACCTCCGTATCAGTGCCAACGTTGCTCTGGGCCAAAATGTTGAAGTCTGAGCTCGTTCTTGCGCTTGAGAGGGAGCCACTAATCACTGTCATGCATTACTAATGATTAAAAGTAGGTCACGGCGTCTGTTGGAAGGGTACCATGTGCGGGTGGGGAAGTTCGGACACGGGTGGGGAATTTCGGACAGTGGGTGGGGAAATTCGGACACCCTTAAGCAGTAAGTAAGCATGTGTAGTTTTGAAAGTATGATGCCGGACCATTTTTTTTCTACTGGCTCAACCATAGCGTATCATACATCATTAGAAAGCCTGGCATCCCTGGATCATAAATCTTTTTGAATTTTTAAAAATGATCCAAAAATAAAGAAGTTATGGGGGTTTCTGATAAGGGGGGGTAGTCAATTCTCGTGTCCACTTTTTTGCCTTTTTTACAAAAAAAGTGGCACCTAGATATTTAATTGTAATTTGATGCTGAAATATTGATATATGCATATTAAGATGAAGCCCAGACTCTCTGCTACAAGAGGCTTTTTGAATTAATCTGAAATTAGTTTATTTGATGGAGCTACAGGGCTTCAAAGTGGCAAGGGTTTCTCAGATATTTCACACATTCCACGATTTACATGATAATACAGGGCTATATGGTTACCACCACAGTCATTTTGCCATAGCATTTCTAACATAAGGTGACGGTTACTTGATTTATTGGTTTCACGGATCCGCCGATCAAAGTGGAATAGACCAGATGGGAAAATAAATGTAATCCCCCCACTTTATTTTGTGCTCTGCTGCTGAGCCGTACGTAGGTACACCAAACCTACAATAAATTTACCATGGATGGTAATAAAACTACAAAACTACAAGAATATTAATACCAGAGCAATACAACATTACAATAGCAATGCAGTACAGTATTGTTGAAATGCATCATCTTATTAAAAAAATCATTCTTTTAATATGCAAAAATATGGTTTAAGTATGTATTTTAACACTAGCCAAAAAATCACTTTATTTTTTACATCCCTCCTGACTGTTTGCTTACTTAGATTTCCGTGTGTTAAGAAAAAGAAAAAAAATCAAATTTATTTTTTAATTACCTCCCTCCCGACTGAGTAGAATTGGTTTGGGAAGGATCCAGGAACCAATAAATCAAGTGACCGTCGCCTAATGCTAAATAGATTTAATAATGGATCTGGAAAATAACTTTCAGATGTCCTGGTCTTGGCACAGCCTCTTAAGAATCACTCATAAAGCATGCCACATCACTTTTCACATAGCATAAGAACATTGATATCATTTCTCAGATTGATTATTGCAGGCCTTGTCCAAGTCAGGCTCTTCCCTGCTGATGGTCGATTTTGAAAGACATCATGATAATCTTCAGTGCGGCGTGATTAGATATTTTAAACCCTCTTCGCGCATTGCACAAATCTCAACCCTGTCAGCGCCCTCAGAGAAGTGGTATTGACAAGTAAACAGGAAGAAGAAGAAGAAGATGAAAAAATGACAGAAAAAAATGAAAGAAACATCAAATCTGTGTTGTCTTCTTTTACTGCTTTTATTTCACAATTCACATTCACACTATTCATGCCTATAAAATTTGGAACATTTGTCTGGACATGATCTAGTTGTGTAAAGAATTTTAGAATAAGTCATATTAATCATTTGAAAGAGGTTTGGGGTGGATTGATTAAAACTATTTAATTAACTATCTGATTCAAAATTAATTTGATCATAAAGATATGTACAAGAAAGGGGCATTCTTAGGCAGTATAAAATGGATTAAGCTTAAGTTTTATTTCAAAGATGTGGTCACAAAGAAATGAACAAAATAGGGACATTCCCAGGCTTTACAAATGGATTACAACTTAACCCTTCCAACGCTGGGGTTACTTTTGTCCAAAGCACAAGCCTGCAAAGATATTTGAAAACTGAAAAACCTGTCATGTTGGTATTAATTGGGTAGCTCTCGCTGAGTACTCCCTGATGAGTACCCAAGTGCCAGGGTTTCAATCTTTTTTCCATTTTTTTTTGCATCATTTTGTGTTGGCCAAATCAGGCATCAGCAGCATAACAGTGAAGGTTTACTTCAAACTCTCAGCTATGATTAAGAAATGGAGAAAACACTATCAAGAAATGACTAGCAGTAAACATTTAAATCATGCTTGTTGAATTCAAGTGCTACTAGAATAGATCTACAGGGCATTGGAAGTCTGATTCTAAAGTTATACAGACATTCTACTGAAGACACCCTATTTTGATATTTACTCACCTAGATAAATTGTTTTATAGGCTATACTATTTAAAGTTTACACACCCACACACATCTTATATATATATATATATATATATATATATATATATATATATATATATATATATATATATATATATATATATGTATATACATATATATATATATATATATATATTTATATTTATATATATATACATATATCAAACTAGCTGAGTTATGAATGAATTATGAACATTTATAGTTAATGCCCAATTTGCTGAATACTTATAAAATAACTATGTAATGTTTCTTTTTAAACATGCATTTATGAGCTTATTCACTGTTGGATATTTTTTCTGGAGTAGATAATACATGTCTATTGGGCGATTGGAGAATCCCTGGAAATTTAGTATTTAAAATCATTTAGACTGCTGATCTATGACTGGCTTTGTATAAAACAGTTACATATGAGTCTTCCATATGACTATATTCTATCTTTGAATGATGTAACAACAATTTGTTCTCTGAGAAATGTTTTATGTACTGAATCCTTCCCCTTAGAACTGCACTTGTGACAAAAATTTCCTGTCAACAACAGTGTGCAAGTTCCATCTGAAACACTGAATAAATTCCTCTAAAATTTAATGCGGGTGGTCAAATTAAAAAATATATGCATAAATAGAGACTTCGGGATCTGGGCTACATTAACCGTATGCTTAACTTCAATATTATTCTCTTCTTGAAGGCGAATCTCTGTTTTTGTGAAGGTATCCAATATCTCTGTCAAAGAGCTTTCCTGTACACCATAGATATAAATTCTCTTAAATCTGCTATTTTACAAAAGTCTGGAACAAATGGGGTTCAAGAATGATATCGATATAAGATAAGACAGCCAAATGAGGGAGCAAGTCTTCCTGAATTAGAGGGAAAATATTAAATTCAATATTCTAAAATTCTGTCTGCAACTATTTAAATATGTTGATATGGCCCATTATAACCATGACAGCTTAATTATACTCTACTTTAAAACTGTGTGAATGTTTTAAAAAAGGTAGTTTGGTGCTATGACACATCTTGAATAATTGTACCTTTCTCAAAATCATATGTGAGTTACTTGTTTATAAAGAACTTCATCTGATTTCCATGTACAGCTTAGTCCTTGTACTAAGCGTTTTGATGCCATATTGAAATTACTACTTGTTAATGGACATATACTTTTTTTTCAAAATACTGTGCACAATGTCTCATTCTAAATATGGAAACTATCAGTTAATACTAAACTCAAAGTTAAGATAACAAACTAGTCCATTTAAAGAATATCCAAGACATCTATAGGTATGAACCAGTCAATTTATGAAAATGTGATTCCGTAACTGTTACGGAATCACCAACTTTAACCCCCACAAAAACACTGTTTGAAAATTTATTTTTCAAAAGTGTGCCCCTCATAGTTAAATTAGTACTAAAATGCTTTTTTCTATGAAGTTTAATGGTAATGACCCAATCTGAACATTTTCAAAAATTAAAAAAATGCTATTTTTCTGTTACGGAATAACATGTTACGGAATAGACCACCCTATTTTAGAATTCATCAAAAACACCCCAAAACATAATATTCAATCGTATTTCTGTTGGGACAGTCTTCCTAGGTATAATTGTATCATCTAAAGCAATATTGAAGATCATAAGGTGGCTTTATATTGATTTATAATGAAACGTAAAACCATTATATAATGAAAAATAAAACCATCCAACCCCATAACTTTGCTTTAACTATCCATAAAAAAAAGCTGTCTCCATGAGAGACCTCTCGCAGTAGTGACTTAAGGTGGGTCAAGCACTTAGGACATTTCCGACATTAGCTAGAATTTTCTTCATTTACAGCTTGTAGGTGATTGTAACACCCAGTAAACTATATATTTTCTGAAAGAAGACCTTTTATGCTACCTCTGAATGCTACTTTGATTTAGCTTTTCTTAAATGTCAGAGTTTTATTATAAAAAATGTAATATGTTAATTTTTCAATTAAATCACTTTCTGCCCACAGCAGCGGGTCAGAACGCCAACTTAACTTGGATGGATTATAAGTTCATTTATGAACCTAGAAAAAAGTGTCTTGGATTTTCAATAGGACGCCCACTTTGCGAGATATGAGGGAAATTAACTCATTTCTCTGGAAAGACCACCGCCACCTGGCTTTGACATTAAATATCTGCCACAATAATGCAAATGAAATAAATCCAAGACACCTTTTTCTAGGTTCATGTATGAATGTGTAATCCATCAAAGTTAAATTGGCGTTCTGTCCCGCTGCTGCGGGCTGAAAGTTATTCAATTGGAAAAATAACATTTTACATTTTTCTCAATAAAACTCTGACATCTAAGAATAGATAAATCAAAATAGCACTGAGATGTAGCTAGAAAGCTCTTCTTTTAGAAAATATATAAGTTTACTGGGTGTTACAATCCCCTACAAGCTATAAATGACGAAAATGCTAGCTAATGTCCTAAGTGCTGGACCCACCTTAAGTGGCTGCTGACGACCTTGCCCCAACAAGTAGGTCACGCACATTTGCGAGGAAAAAGGGGTGGGGAAATTCGGACACACGTTCTAGTAAGTTTCATGCTTGTTTTGTTTAAATTTTACATCAAGGCAGTGTTCAAATGTAAATATAGATGATAAACTTAAATTTTCCATTGAAATTTAATTCAAATTTACACGTTACCACACACTTTTTACGATAATAGGTCATAGGTTTGAAATCTGCCAGGACCAATTCCCGCTACTCCAAAAAGAGGGAAAATATTTTCGGCGACCTATTGACCAATCAAAACCCAATAAAACCATGAATCACCAATATATGTTTAGCAAAATCTAATTACTCATCATTTTTTGTATTTAAGTTTGTTTACTTCTCGCTGGCAACGAACATACAATAAATTCTACACCACATTTCTGATGTTGTCCGAATTTCCCCACCTGTCCGAATTTCCCCACCTTTCCCCTAGTAGGATAGTTAGTCAGGTGTGAAAATCACATTCAAATGATGTGAAACATTGTCAGTCCCGAAAATTGTTAGGATACTGTACTCCCTAAAAGGTGAGTGACAGTTGGACCAGCAGCATACACGGTAAGTGCAATGGAAATAAATCATACTGAGGTACACTCAACAGCGTCTGTGTCCTCAGAGGGCCCTTAAGAATAGGATTGGTTTGGTAAAATAAAGTGCCATAAAGCTCTGTGATATGGTGAGTCATAGGCATAATAAAATAAAAGCATAGTAATGTAGATAGGATATATAGATATTATTAGAGTAATTAGACTATAAAAGAAATTAGCCACACATTGTATAGGCCAAACCAAGAAAAATTGTTAAAATCTGACATCCTATTGAGAGGGTAGTTTTCAATGTCTTCCTCATTTAAAGAGCTTTCAGGCAGTATATATTTTGTATAGGCTGAATTGCCAAATAATTGCAGGATATATGAAAAACAGAGCCTTAGGAATTACGCCCCCACTTCATTTGCAATACAGGAAAACACCTACCTGTTGTGAGTCCAACATTAGCAGTAGGGGGTAACCCCAGACATTTCTAAAGGATACATGTAGGCCTATCATCAATAAAAAAAAGTTGTTTTATTGATTTCGACTTATTCAGAAAGTAGTAATAGTATGTTATTAGAATGTTATTCATTTTCTTCTATAGGTGATCATTTTAATTGGGGTAAACATCTGGGTTGAAAATAACGAAGTTTTTTTCCTATGTAAAAAAAAATTGGGCAGAACTCCGGTGTGTGTGACAGTAATCTCGTTCATAAGAATGAGATCCCATCACTTGTTTAGGTCTTCCCCCCAACCCGCCACCTCTTTATTAGGACAGGGGTAATAAATTACATGCATTAATTTTAACTTAAAGCCCATGTTAGGTATGAGAAAATATATAGACCCCCCTGGTGGCACCCCAGGTTAGTGATGTATTAACTAATCTTACCTTTTGTCCCTGTTCCAGATGACTGAGTTAGACTTTAGAAGTGCCTGGTGTCTATTGTTTTGGAAACGTCTCCTAACATCTGACAATGTGAACACCATTCGCATCCGCTAATGCCACTTAATGTGTCAACGTCTGGCAAACACTAGAGGTTGTATACATACATAAATAGTCAAATAAAGACACTAAAATGTTGACTCAGTTGTTTGGACTTAGTTATGGCAACTGCTACTGGCACTCATTACTCTGACCTTCCACCGTCGGCCGGAGCCAGAGCAATAAATCAACCTACTCAATTATCGCTCAAATCACAAGCTATCGTAAGCTGAGGATTGCTATCTCCCATGGGGTTTTAAAAGGAAGCTTCACCAGTTCACAGCAACATGTTATCTAGAGTGTTATCTCCACTCCACAAACAATCACAATGTGCTTTTACGGCCGGCCGGCAGTTACACAGCGTGGTGGCCTGGCCGTGTGTTTGGGAGGCAGGCCATTGAGATTTGAGGTGATAGCTACTTCCCGTTTCCTCCCCGTCTTTTAATGTGTGTTTTGGCTAGGGATAGGGTGTCTTTTGTGACGTTTTTGGAGGTCAGCCCGTCCACCATTTCATCATTATCTAATCACTCTGCCCGTCAAAATGACGGGTGGACGCCTCGCTGGGACAGACGTTGCTTGTGAGTGTGATAGTTTGCAGGGTAGGCTTGGACAAAACATAGGATAGACTGGAACAGTGGAAGCCAGCAGCCGAGCAGGTCTCGCTGCATGGTCCTCATTACTGGCAGGCCTTGACATTAACTTTTTGAGGCACTTGCCCCGCTGGCAAGTGCTAGGAGGCTTTCACTTGCCCGGGCTAAGTTTTACTTGCCCGGCCTCACTAGGGGTACTATGCGTCTGATAATTCCACTGGTCAGCCAGAACAGTAACTGAACAGAAGTACTTGTCCGGCGGTCAATATCACTTGTCCCGGACGACGGGACAGTGCTTAATGTCAAGCCCTGACAGGTCACAGCAGGAATCAACTGATATACCCTGCTTGCTACCAATGAGCATGCTTTTTTTTAGCCTGATCCTTAATGACCAGAGTGCAGCACTAATTACCCTGCAGGCAATCAGTCATATCACTGACACTGTTGCTGCATGCAGGGGACACACAGAAGGACTCAATTCTAGAAGGGAAATTGTGCATTGAGCATGTAATATTTTGATGTAAAACGCGAAGTTGTGCGGAGAAAAGGCGCCCGCCACCGCATGTCAGTGGCTGTTATAGACTTATAGTTCTATCTCACTATACTATATTGATAACTGGAACAATTGAGCTAATGTTGTAGTTAGATATGATCCCATGTTATGTTGTGTGCTTCATGCACGAGTCCACCCAGCTGAACGGCACCAGCTGAGATTGCGGTCAGGACCACAAACAATCAAAGAATTGGTGCACGCACGTCTAGCTAGATATCTGGGAAAGGGAACTGTCACTGATGTGAATACGACTTGGTGAGTGTATTGAAGATTGGCATTAATTGGGCCTTCGCCCTTGGCAGCCATTTCTATGGGTTTATTACTGTGGTATATAGGAAATTCATCTATTTAAATCAGCGACAAAGTAGATGTCATCATGCCTCTGTCAAACAGAGACATTCATTACATACTATGCCAACTTGAATTGGTACCTTTGACAATTTCACTACATGAAGTTTCTTGTATAGCCATTATTAATCATTATTTATGATTTGTTTGTGTGGATTTTGATTGTTTTGTTCTTTGGTTTTAGTGAAGCGAGGATATCACAAGCTCTCACTGAAAGTTCATCCTGATCGAGTCAGCGCTGAAGAGAAAGACGAGGCCACCAAGAAATTCCAGGCTCTAGGCCAAGTATACTCAATACTCTCAGATAAAGACAAGAGGGCTGTCTATGATGAAACAGGTAAATTATTTTTGTTTTTCAAAAAAAATATCAGTCTTGGAAATATTGTAAAATACTGACATTATCCGGACTTTTGATGGGGACTCAAAAAGGTGTCCTACATACTGCAATCTGTTCATAAGATATTGACCAACTTAAGATTTTAAAAGAAACCCCAAAATTAAAAAAAAAAAGTATTTCCATATGCCATGGAGCAATCTTAGAAAATTTGAAGTTTAGTTGTAAATGTTTAAAAATTCTTCATGTTTAAACATTTTATAACATGCTGTATTTTCTTTGAAAAATCATATACATATGCCAGTAAATGAATTTTTTTGGTGTGACACACATATGTAGTATTACATAGAATGGTTGAGGACGTTAACAAAAAGGTTGTGTACTCTTACAATTGCCACATGTCATTTGGGTAAAATACTAGAAAAGAATGTGTTTGCATGTATATTCTAGGTGAAGTGGATGAAGAAAATGATATTGACCAAGACAAAGACTGGAGTGACTACTGGAGGCTCCTGTTCAAAAAGGTCTCTGTAAAGGATATAGAGGAATTTGAGGAGAAATACAAAGGTGAGATATGTACTGTTTCCTGCCTTCACAGGCACCAACATAAGTTTCAGAACTAACATACCATGCTGTGCAAGTAGTGTATGATTTTAACTTGCCCAACATAATTTCTGGCTTGCCCAAAATAAGTTTTAACGTATGCTGGAATGTCAATGTATTATTTCTCATGGATTTAATAACTGTAAAACCATTTTCTTTAAAATTCTGTTGCATCGTTAGCATATTTCTGGGTATTTGTGCCATTTTTCTACATAAAAAATGTGTAGGTATCAGAAAATCAGCTCGCCCATTCGGGCAAAATTAAAATGTACTTGCCCAAAAGCCCTTATTTCATAAATTTACTTGCCGGGGGAAACAGGCTAGTACTTATGTCGAACCCTGCTTCTTGCATATTATATGTGTTATATGTGTTAAACTATAATTGTCCAAAGTGATTACTGTAATCCCACTAATTTGATATTTCAACTATCATTATGTTCACTTCTTTGGTTATTTGATCTTTACCCCATTTTGTAATAGGCCAGTAGGCCAACATGTAGTGCTATGTCTCAGAATCTTCTTGTTAAATGTTGACCAAGCCTTAATACTGTTTTCTAGTATCAGGTCATTCAGGTGAGATGGGTTATAATGCATAACCCTCAAAAATGTTCTCGAAATTGCTAGTGTTGCAGTAATATCACCATTATGGTAATGCGGTTCTGTGCGCTACAGGCTTAAATGGGTTAACTAAGGCCAAGAAAAAAATATTGTTTGTTTCTTGTAAGGCCTAAAAAAAAGTTGTTTATTTCCTGTAACCCTATCCTAACAAGTTTTTATTCAAAAATATCCCTACCCTAAAGTTTTTTCTGCCCTCCCAACCCCCAATCAACGTAAAACATGCATAAAACACACATTTTTGACCAAAAAAAAAATGCAAAAATTTTTTATTTTACCTACCTACCCTATTTTTTTTTTCAGACCGTTACAGGAAACAAACAATTTTTTTTTTTAGGCCTAACGGTATAAAAAAAATAGGGTAGGTAGGTCAATAAAAAGAGTATTTTTTGTTTGGCCAGAAATGTGTGTTTTATGCATGTTTTATGTTGATTGAGAGTTGGGAGGGCGGAAAAAAATTTAAGGTAGGGATTTTTGTGAATTAAGACTTGTAAGGGTAGACTTACAGGTAACAAACAACTTTTTTTTTAGGCCTAAAACAGACAATTTATTTAGCACCTATGGAACTCGGTAGTAGGTTCATGCTCTTCAAAAGGTCATATTATTGTTAACAAAGTTATATTATAATTTTTGTAGGATCTCCGGAGGAACTGGATGATTTGAAATCTGCATATCTGGAATGTGACGGTGACATGGATGTAATAATGGACAGTGTTATGTGTGCCACAGTTGATGATGAAGACAGATTTAGAGATTTACTAAATGATTTAATAACGAAAAAAGAGGTGCCAAGTTTTAAAAAGTTCACAAAGGAAAAGAAAGTGAAGAAAAGCCAAAGAAAGAAACGGGTAAGGTTTATAACATTCACATTCTGGGAGAACAGATTTGATTTGAATTTTGTGAAACTAGATGGCCATTGTAATCTGATATTTCCTGAAGTAATTGGTTATTAATAGAATTGATACAATCAGTATCTTACACAATTAGGGTTTCATAGGGTAATTATTTTACCACATAAGTAGATACATAAGATCAGTGAATTTTCCTAAAAACAAATGTTAAAGTTAGTTATGAAGAAAAAGTGAATTATTAAGTTTGACCATCTGTAATGTAAAAGTTAGCAACACCACTTGATATTTTTACAAATTTGACCCTATATATTCAGTTTAGAAGATAGATAAAGTATGATTTTGAATAAACCTGACAAGCTTTGTGATTCACTAGGAACTTTGATAAGGTTATCTGTACACATTGAATACTTAGGCTTTGCCCTCAACTGTTTTACATATCCAAGTTCCACCTTAATTACTTAATTGTTTGGATGCAAGTGATAGGTTGAGCCATAGTACTCCGCTTCTACGTTTGAACTTACCACTATTATGACCAATACATCTGTGTGTCCAGTGACCACAACTGTTGGCCAAGATAGGTAACATCCGTCTGTGGCCCTTACTTAGGACGCAGGATTTTCTGGACCTTGGTATGAGGTGTGGATGCAACTTTTTTTTTACCCTATCCTAACAATATGTGTGTGTTATTTGACCCTTATTGTGTGTTATTTGTAATGCTCGGACTTGGTCAATTTTTTTCTATCGATATATCGTCCCATATGACGATAGATTATCGATAAAAAACGATCATTTGGTGACTTGAGGCGGCACAGAACTTACCCACATTCTGCTTCTGTTGGCTCGTTATACCGCCGATGCTTTCCGGTAAACAACATCCGCCATTTTGAAATTGACCAAGATCACATTCGTGGCGTGTATATCAGGGTGATTTTGAAGTCCAAAATGGCGGTTTATTTACCGGAAGGCACCGCCGGTATATCAAAGTAATAGAAGTGGCGTTGTGGTGAGTAGTTAGCTTGCATTTTTTTAAATTTCATGTGCTTCTATTTTGGATGAGAATTGTCTTTCATTATCAGTAATTCCTTGAGTTATTTGACCCTTATTGTGTGTTATTTGACCCTTATTGTGTGTTATTTTCAGGCTGAGGAAGAGGCTGTCGAGGCTGAGCAGATGAAGACGGAGCTCGGTCTCGGCGGCGAGGAGGACTCTCTCCGCGCGCTGATACAGAGCCGGCAACAGGCACGCGGCCAACAGATGGACAGCTTCTTCGCCAACCTGGAGGCGAAATACGCACAGCCCAAGAAAAAAGGAAAGAAGGGAAAATGATGTGGAGATGTGTTATTCTATTCTTCACAAACCTGGAGGCAAAATATGCAAAGCCCAAGAAAAAAGGAAAGAAGAGTAAATGATGTGAGGATGTGTCATTCCTGGAGTGGCTCAAATAATCATACTATTTTGGTGATATTTTTCCAACATAAGTACTTTGAGAAAACAGGCACCACATCAATGAAGGGGGTGTTAGAATTTGGAATTTTGATTATTGTCACTTTTTCTACCATCGCAGTTAAGTCATGAATTGCCAGTTGTAAGTGGTGGAGGAAACCACAGTACCCAGCAAAAATGAGTATTGAGAAATGAGTATCCCGACAGACCCATACAATGCAATTTATTACTTAATTTTAGACCCAGATGGTCCATGCACCTAGGTAATTATATGGTTAGAAGTTGTACAAAAATGTAGAAGTTTCTAGGTAGGTGCCAGATTGAAATGAACTATCATATTGTATTCATTGAAGGAGTAAGAATACAGAATAGCCATAGTATATGTATAACTGAAATGGTAATCTGACTTCCATTTACAGCCCATTTTTGCTGTATTTAATTTCATGTTTCCATCACTTTCTGCCATATTAAGGCTAAATTGTGATTAGCCAGGTAAGTAATGGAGGAAAAAGGGTACCCAGCCAAAAAAAACAGTAAGCCCAAGTCAATGGCAACTTTCTCACATGCCCTGGCCAGGACTTGAGGTGAACAGGACAGCGAGAAGTCACTGGCAATGCCTTAGACCACTTGGTCATCAGGGTGAACCCTATTTGCTGTTTAATGTTGTCTATTATTATTCCATTGTAGTTTGACATTTACATAAATAAAAGCATCGTTTTTCCTAATCTGAACTTAAGAATAACTTCTTGATGAAAGAAATATACAACATGGAGTTTGCTTATCTAGAGGCTATCCATAAGATGTTATAAGACAATTTTTTTAGGGTTACATTCCCCTTGTGCTTAACTAGTTCTAGAAGATAAACAACTAGCAAGTATGGGTTGATTACAGTCAAGAGGTGCTGAAGGTTCAGATGTTATGATCACCAGGGGCCTATTTCACGAAAGTCGGATAATGGGTTAGCCAGCTAACTGCAAGCTTACCACTGGTTAGCCAGCTAAATTCGGTTTCACAAAGAATCCTAAGCCAGCGGTTATCCTGTTGCCATGACGAAATAAGTCTGAACGGCTAGCCTGCTCCCTAGCAGGCTAGCCGTTCAGGATAATGTATAGGCTGCACTAAATACTTCGAATATCATGATTAACATTAGCGAAACATAAAACCAAAACATGTACCATAAAATTAAAGAGTTACGCTTTAAGGAGACACCAAAAGTGAACTATTTACCTATTTCTAAAGGTGCTTACGAGAGCATTATAGACGGCCCTTTTCTAGCTGTCTTGCGTTAAACATGGACGATCGTCTGCTGCTCAAAACAACAGACCTAACAATGGTGCGCGTGCCGGTAGGCAGTGTCACATAGAGGATATGGCGCCAGTTACCAAGCACAACAGACAGTGCGCGTCACGGCACGTGCGGATTATGATTGTTGAGCAAGCACATAAGCGGCCTCACGCTGGCTAAGTTTAGCTAGCTAACTTTTTCTTCGTGAAACCGAATTTACAGGATAAGAAAGATCTAGGATAAACTTAGCTAGCTAAAAGTTTAGCTAGCTAACTGATTATCCGACTTTCGTGAAACAGACTCCAGGTGGTTTTGTAAATATGTAATTTATAAAAAAAAAATGAAAATAAAAACAATTATATAATTGGCTGTTGTTATTCTTTTCCCTATTCATGCAGTAAAAAATCCATTCAGTTTTTGCCCTATCAAAATTTTGGAGCCAAATATATTTTGATTTGTATTTTTCTGCGTATCAAGTTGACTACAAACCTATCATATTAATTCTGATAATTTAAAAAAAAAATCAATTCCAGTAGTGGCAATCGTCAAAATATTCTGCAGTCTACAGAAATGACAAACCAAATTGGCATTTTCATCTTGCTTTATTACATCATGGTACATACAACCATATTTTTAATCCACTCATACTTCTCAGACATCCGAAACTTAGTAAAAGTTATCATGCAGTTTGCACATGTACACTATGCACCAACTTATTAATATTGCAACTTGTACCGACAATAAATACAGTATTCACCGGAAGACCGTAACATTTTTAATCCTTTATCCACATATTTAATTATTCATATCTGGAGCATACACATGGTCTGACATAGCCCACACATTTTAGTACAATTAGCCCTTACAATGCTAAGGCTACCTTCATCCAAAGTAGGACAAAATGGTTTTGGTAAACCATCTAAACTCTGTCATGTTAGTATTCGTTAGATAGCTCTAAATGAGAACTACTAGATGAGTACCCATATGACAGATTTTTCAGCTTTTTGCGTCATTTTGTACTGGCAAATTTAGCCACCAGCAGCATAAGGGTTAATATATGTCATACCATTCAGGAGTAAATAGACTCGGTTATCAAACAGTTAATTTTGAGCATCTAACCACACGCCTCTAGAAAGATGCTTTATATGATATAGCTTACACACCTGAGTTAATTTTCTCTTGGCTGGCAAAACTATAAAGGCGATCCAATGGACCTAGATGCGAGTGCTCAGCAAGTATTCATTCCTCCAATGCTGAGGCTCCTTTCGTCCAAAGCTTAACAATGCAAAGATAATTGAAAACCATCTAAATCCTGTCATCTTGGTATTTATTGAATAGCTCTCACTGAGTACTCTCAGATGAGTACCCATTTGCAAAGATTTGAAGGTTTTTTGCATCATTTCCATCACCTGCCTTTCTTACAACGTTTGATAAAGCTTTTGATTTAGTATAAGATGGCACTGGCTATAAATAGGTTAACAAAATCATGAAATGAGCTTTTGCATAGATATGATATGAGCATTAACTGTTAACCTACCCCATAAAAAAGTATTTTATTGACAAATAAACATTAAATCACCATATTTATAAGCTATATGAGATACTACTAGAAAATATTATCTTGATATAAATATCATACTTCGGGATATAACTCTTTCACTAAATAGAACCTTTCCATGCAATTCAGGTACCATAAACTGACTGGGTTCCTATGATATAACATATGTACATGGGTTGAGTATTCTACTATGATAGTGATGAAGTATACATAAATCATGCAGAAAAATATGATAATGAATGAATAAAAAGACCAATGGAAATATTACATAGGTTTGATTACTTGAACTTTAAGAAATCGTAATACTATTCCAATGAATCAAGATACATTTCAGTACTCACTAGGCGTGTCAAAAATAAGTGCATCTTTAATATTCTTAACTAACTCCACTAATCTAATTTGAAAAAACATGATAATGAAAAATATAAATTGATGGTTTATGTGGTTCATTTTATTTCTCTAGTTCACTTCTCTCGTTCATATCCAGAATCCTTTCATCTAACAAAATTGCAGATATCATCAAGACCGTTCCCCATTTCCGAACTACTCAAATAACTAATTTCACTTCAAAGAATTCATATCAATATTCCTTCAATTACAAATTATTTTGACATGCAATGAAACTGGGTATGAATGACAGAAAACTCATTTAGAATACCTGAGCAATTGCATTATATGGCAGATCATAAACCCTTACAATGCTTTCAGCCAAAACACAAGGATGCAAAACATTTTGAAAGCAAACCCTGTCTTGTTGGTATCCAGTGGAAAGCTCTCTCTGAGTGCTTTCAGATGAGTACCCATATACCAAGGTTTTAGTCATTTTTCAGTTTTTTGCATGCTTTTGTATTGGTCAAATTAACCACCAGCAGCATAAGGGTTAAAAACAATTGGGCATGCAATTTCAAAAATACATTATTGGTGAGAATATCCCATTTCCCTGATTGCAGGCTTCAAACAGCCAGCCTTTTTGCTGACATCCAAGCTTGTCACACACTAGGTAAAGGTATAGGTGTTAGGTTTATAGTCTTGTATCCACCAAAATGTCCACACGCCCTTCCTTCCGTAAGTGTGAGCATTTGTATGTATATTGACTACATAGCTGACTGGGGCGCTAGGTGGGACAGCTGAGGCATCCTATTGAAATGTTGAGTACATAATTCTACTTTGAACTCAATGTTTTCGGTTTCCTGAAATGAAAATATGGTAGAGTTAGACAAGGATAAAGGAGCAGCAGGAACAATGGTCAATGATCAGATACTGTAGATTCACAAAAGATTGTGTAGAGTAAATTTTGCGAATTGACCTCAACATGGAGTGCCAGCTATACACTTAAAATGGCAGCACTAATCATTGCAAATTTTAATTTTGCGTCCGAGGCGTAACGCTAAAAAATGCAAAAATTAAACTAACACAATCTTTTCCGAATTTACAGAACATGGTGGAGGCTAGTGAACAAAACACAGCATCAGCACTCACATAAATTACGTTCTCTACAGCACATATAATAATGCTAATACATTTCCCTGAACACATTCATCCCAGAAGAAGCCAAATCAACTAAACATTTAATGATATCCCTCAGACAAAAGCATCTTAATGGAAACATTTTGAGAATCAATATTTATCAGAAATAGAAATTTTGGAGAAAACCACCACCTAAGTCACTGGCAACTTTTTCACTTACCCAGGCCTGGATTCGAACCCAGGCAGTGGTTAGAGTCAGCTAGTGGTCAGTGGCAATGTCTATGACCACATGGCAGGCCCACATTTCAAGGCAATTATTCTCATGCACAAGAGGTTAACATATAAGCTTTTACCTGTCTGCATTCATAATATAGTCTTTTCTTTTATTTTCCTTATATTTCGATCGTGCAATACTATTAGTTACACCCTGTTGGAAAGTGCAACCCGCCCTGATATCCAACCGAAGTCATCCAGATCTTACGAGTGGGATCTGGATGACTGAGAGCGGATAGCAGGCCGGGTTGCACTTTCCAACAGGGCGTAACGAATTTATCACCTGCTCTTTCATGCTAAGAAAAAATAACATATACATCTCAAAAACTTTTTAGATAACTTTGGAGGTCAGAATGAGGCTGCTGCCCAAGTGGTAATATTGAATTCTGCCTTTAGATATTGAATTCTGCTGTTCGATATTGAATCTACAAAGTGTGAACGGCTCCAGATCTAACACCTATTGACCAATCAGCATAGAGAATTACAGCAGAGCAGGTGATATAGAATGTTTCCTACCTTCTCTCAAGGGTGACGTTGGTACGGCGTTTTCCTTAAAGTGTTTGAAAGCCTTGCTAGGATCAAACCTCTTGCCACCATTTAACGACGCCATTTTTTCCTCCATTCTCTGGAGCTGTCTTTTTAATTTCATTTCTGATTCCCTCAGTTTGTGTATTTCCTGAAAGACAAAATAGAAGCATGAAATGAACTGACCCCTCTCTATATCTACTTATCTAGTAACTAATGACTTATCCAGACCTGTTCCCTTCAAAAACAATAACATTGACTAATGATTCTGAATATTGCCTTCAAATAAAAAACCAAGTAAGAATTGGCACCTTTGAAAAGAATTTTTTAATACATCATTGAATTGCGATATTTTAACAATATTTATAAAGGTTCTGCCTGCCTTCCAGGTGACTTATATTGTTAGATTTTATACTGCTAAATACAAAAATTTGGCTAAGAAATTCTGAACTGCCTTTGCACAGAGACATTCAGACAGAGACTAAGTCCATTTTATATCATTAAGCAGTACAACTTTGAGGAAATCTCCTTAACAAAATATTTACCAGATAATGTTTTAAGGAGAAATATTAAATAGAACTCAACTTCATATATTTCATCAATTTATGCTTCATTTCCCAACTATTTTCAAATGCATTTCATATTTGGATCAAACTCTCCCTTGAAAAGTAGGATGCCAATTTTTTTTTCACAATTTATTATATTTTTGCACCCACCGTTTTTAGGGTATTATTTTCCTCCTTGAGTTTGAGGACGTGTTTGATCTTCTGTTTCTGGTTCTGGTGTCCGAGTAGCTTGGCGTACTCCTTGCCCAGTTTGTCCACCTCGCTCTGGGCGTCCTTGTTCACGCTCAGCAGCTGGTCTCGCTCGATGGCAAACGCGTCCAGCTGATCCTAAACACAATAAATACAATATACTCTTAATCTAACAGTATATAACTAAAATTTGATATTGCTAAATGTTTATATACTCAGCAACTAGTCCCGCTCGATGGCAAACGCATCCAGTTGATCCAGAACGCAATAAATACAATATACACTTAGTCTAACAATACATTTTGTGTAACTAAAATTTGATATTGCTGTTTACATACTACATGTATTATTGTCCTTGATGTGAAAAACTGAAAAAAAGAAAATTGTTGTTCCTGAAGATAAATTCTTACTGACAATCCTGCTTAATTGACTTTTAAATGCATGCATATTTAAGTGTCTCATACATTCCTCACAGACATTATTTTCCCAATAATTCATTTTTCACCTAAGGTACCCTCTTCTAGAGTAAATGATTTTAATCCATTTCCTGAGCATCCAAATTGTATTCAAATATCTGAATCACCTAAATATAGCCTAAAAAAAGTTGTTTGTTTCCTGTAACCCTACCCTAACAAGTTTTTATGCAAATAAAATCCCTACCCTAAAGTTTTTATCGCCCATCCCAATCAACGTAAAACATGCATAAAACACACATTTTTGACCAAAAAAAAATGCAATTTTTTTTTACTGACCTACCTACCCTATTTTTTTCAGACCATTACAGGAAACAAACAATTTATTTTTTAGGCCCAAGGAAAGAGTAATCTCTACTTTGATAATGATTTTCTGTCATGTTCAAACTGCAAGACTACCTGAACAAAACAGTTATATAATTATGTGTTGTCACTTACCATGAAGGGTTCAACTTTGGCTTGTAACTCTTCATACAATTTCTGCCACCTGAAATTATCAACACCAAAAAAATATGAAGACACTTTACTACACAGAAATATCATATGAAACTAAAATGATGAAACAGTATTGATCAGGGTACCTTCTGAAAGCTAAAGGATCATTTTTGTTTTCCAAGGTCATCATAAGTGTTTAAAGGTGATGATTCTTTGAAGTCTGACAGGTATCCAAATCAACTAAGAAAATAAGATGATGTCATGACACCTTATTTTAGTAGGTGCCAATATATCATGGTACTGAGGTATATATGTTTTTTAAAGCAAACGGGATTACTGATCAAAAATGCAGTTATTAGGAGTGACGTGATCAGGGTCTTAGCCAGGATTTAGAAACTGGGTGCCCAAAATTGGCAATTGTAAAATTTTGGGGCATCCAAATTTTTAAGGGGGACCACAATGTACTCAGATTTCAACCATAAACATGAATGAATTTATCAAAATTAGGCATATCCTTATACAATGTCACGGGAATTATATGGAGATGAAAAATTCAATTAAATGCTTGAAAATTTTAAGAAATTGCTCACAAAAATAGTTGGGTGTCCTGAGGGGTGCTTCTCAATGGTTTGGTTGTCCAAAAGACACCCAGATGCCCTGCTGGCTAGGACTATGGATGTGATACTAAAGATATAGTTTAGTAAGAGTGCATAGTTGGTACAATAACTAACAAATATCTAGATATAAGAACAAACGTGTCTACTGTCTAGTAAAGTTTTCTTGTGATTTATACCCTAGTAGTCTAAGAACTAGAGGTAAGTCTTCAGGTAGACAAGTGTGTTACTGGTTTACCTTTGTGATGCCTGCATCAAGCTTTTGATCTGGTATGTGTTTTTTTAAGTGAAAAAGGATCAGGAGTGGTAGGTAGTTAACCTTTGTGACTCCTGCACCAGGGAGTTGTGCTGGTCTGTGTTTTTCAACCCTTATGCTGATAGTGGCTAGTTTGACCAATAAAAATGATCCAAAAATCTGAAAAATGACCGAACTCTGGCACATGCACACTCATCTGAGAGTACTTAGCGAGAGCTATCTAATGAATACCAACATGACAGGTTTTAGATGGTTTTCAAAAAATTGCGTCTTTTTGCTTTGGGCGAAAGTAGCCTTAGCATTAGGAGGTAAAAACAAATGATTAGGAATAAGTAGGTAGATTATCTTTGTGAGTCGTGCATGAGTAAGTTGATCTGGTCTATGTAAGTTATAAGATAGTTTACCTTTGTGAGTCGTGCACCAGGGTTGATCTGGTCTGTGTGAGTTATTAGTGAGTAGTTTACCTTTGTGAGTTGTGCACGAGGGCGTTGATCTGGTCTGTGTGAGTATATCAGTGAGTAGTTTACCTTTGTGAGTCGTGCACAAGGGCGTTGATCTGGTCTGTGTGAGTTATCAGTGAGTAGTTTACCTTTGTGAGTCGTGCACGAGGGCGTTGATCTGGTCTGTGTGAGTTATTAGTGAGTAGTTTACCTTTGTGAGTCGTGCACCAGGGCGTTGATCTAGTCTGTGTGAGTTATCAGTGAGTAGTTTACCTCTGTGAGTCGTGCACGAGGGCATTGATCTGGTCTGTGTGAGTTATTAGTGAGTAGTTTACCTTTGTGAGTCGTGCACCAGGGCGTTGATCTGGTCTGTGTGAGTTATCAGTGAGTAGTTTACCTCTGTGAGTCGTGCACTAGGGCATTGATCTAGTCTGTGTGAGTTATCAGTGAGTAGTTTACCTCTGTGAGTCGTGCACGAGGGCATTGATCTGGTCTGTGTGAGTTATTAGTGAGTAGTTTACCTTTGTGAGTCGTGCACCAGGGCGTTGATCTGGTCTGTGTGAGTTATCAGTGAGTAGTTTACCTCTGTGAGTCGTGCACCAGGGCGTTTGATCTGGTCTGTGTGAGTATATCAGTGAGTAGTTTACCTTTGTAAGTCGTGCACGAGGGCATTGATTTGGTCTGTGTGAGTTATCAGTGAGTAGTTTACCTTTGTGAGTCGTGCACGAGGGCATTGATCTGGTCTGTATGAGTTAGCAGTGAGTAGTTTACCTTTGTGAGTCGTGCACCAGGGCGTTGATCTGGTCTGTGTGAGTTATTAGTGAGTAGTTTACCTTTGTGAGTCGTGCACCAGGGCGTTGATCTAGTCTGTGTGAGTTATCAGTGAGTAGTTTACCTTTGTGAGTCGTGCACCAGGGCGTTGATCTGGTCTGTGTGAGTTATCAGTGAGTAGTTTACCTTTGTGAGTCGTGCACCAGGGCGTTGATCTAGTCTGTGTGAGTTATCAGTGAGTAGTTTACCTTTGTGAGTCGTGCACAAGGGCGTTGATCTGGTCTGTGTGAGTTATCAGTGAGTAGTTTACCTTTGTGAGTCGTGCACCAGGGCGTTGATCTGGTCTGTGTGAGTTATCAGTGAGTAGTTTACCTTTGTGAGTCGTGCACCAGGGCGTTGATCTAGTCTGTGTGAGTTATCAGTGAGTAGTTTACCTTTGTTAGTTGTGCACCAGGGCGTTGATCTAGTCTGTGTGAGTTATCAGTGAGTAGTTTACCTTTGTGAGTCGTGCACCAGGGCGTTGATCTGGTCTGTGTGAGTTATCAGTGAGTAGTTTACCTTTGTGAGTCGTGCACAAGGGCGTTGATCTGGTCTGTGTGAGTTATCAGTGAGTAGTTTACCTTTGTGAGTCGTGCACGAGGCCATTGATCTGGTCTGTGT
Source organism: Maea johnstoni (assembly GCA_963942565.1). Lineage (NCBI taxonomy): Eukaryota > Metazoa > Annelida > Polychaeta > Spionida > Magelonidae > Maea > Maea johnstoni. The sequence continues at coordinate 14,520,163 of OZ012688.1, read as the reverse complement.
GAGTTATTAGTGAGTAGTTTACCTTTGTGAGTCGTGCACGAGGGCATTGATCTGGTCTGTGTGACTTATTAGTGAGTAGTTTACCTTTGTGAGTCGTGCACGAGGCCATTGATCTGGTCTGTGTGAGTTATTAGTGAGTAGTTTACCTTTGTGAGTCGTGCACGAGGCCATTGATCTGGTCTGTGTGAGTTATTAGTGAGTAGTTTACCTTTGTGAGTCGTGCACGAGGGCGTTGATCTGGTCTGTGTGAGTTATTAGTGAGTAGTTTACCTTTGTGAGTCATGCACCAGGGCGTTGATCTAGTCTGTGTGAGTTATCAGTGAGTAGTTTACCTTTGTGAGTCGTGCACGAGGGAGTTGATCTTGTCTGTGTCAGTTAGTATTTACCTTTGTGAGTCGTGCACCAGGGCATTGATCTGGTCTGTGTGAATTCTTAGTGAGTAGTTTACCTTTGTGAGTCATGCACCAGGGAATTGATCTGGTCTGTGTTAATTCTTAGTGAGTAGTTTACCTTTGTGAGTCGAGCACCAGGGCATTGATCTGGTCTGTGTGAATTCTTAGTGAGTAGTTTACCTTTGTGAGTCGTGCACCAGGGAATTGATCTGGTCTGTGTGAGTTATTAGTGAGTAGTTTACCTTTGTAAGTCGTGCACGAGGGCATTGATTTGGTCTGTGTGAGTTATCAGTGAGTAGTTTACCTTTGTGAGTCGTGCACCAGGGCATTGATCTGGTCTGTGTGAGTTATTAGTGAGTAGTTTACCTTTGTAAGTCGTGCACGAGGGCATTGATTTGGTCTGTGTGAGTTATCAGTGAGTAGTTTACCTTTGTGAGTCGTGCACCAGGGCATTGATCTGGTCTGTGTGAGTTATTAGTGAGTAGTTTACCTTTGTGAGTCGTGCACCAGGGAATTGATCTGGTCTGTGTGAGTTATTAGTGAGTAGTTTACCTTTGTGAGTCGTGCACTAGGGCATTGATCTGGTCTGTGTGAGTTATCAGTGAGTAGTTTACCTTTGTGAGTCGTGCACGAGGGAGTTGATCTTGTCTGTGTCAGTTAGTATTTACCTTTGTGAGTCGTGCACCAGGGCATTGATCTGGTCTGTGTGAGTTATTAGTGAGTAGTTTACCTTTGTGAGTCGTGCACAAGGGCGTTGATCTGGTCTGTGTGAGTTATTAGTGAGTAGTTTACCTTTGTGAGTCGTGCACCAGGGCATTGATCTAGTCTGTGTGAGTTATTAGTGAGTAGTTTACCTTTGTGAGTCGTGCACGAGGCCATTGATCTAGTCTGTGTGAGTTATTAGTGAGTAGTTTACCTTTGTGAGTCGTGCACGAGGGCATTGATCTGGTCTGTGTGAGTTATTAGTGAGTAGTTTACCTTTGTGAGTCGTGCACGAGGGCATTGATCTCGTCTGTGTTGCTGGTCTGCTCCTGTAGCTGCTCCTCCAGGTGGGCTATCTGTCCCTCCAGCTCCCCCCTGACCTGCTGAAACAGCTCCTCAGCCTCCTGCAGCTGGTGCTCACTCTCGTTACGGTACCTGATGACACAAACATACACAGGTAATTTTTCAATTTTTTTCTTGCCAGACCCATAGAATTGCTGCTTCCAGATTCTGCAGCAAAGTCTTTGCCAGCAGGGCGTCATTTGAACACCTTAACCCTCAAAAATCATCCCTCAGGACACCCAAAATATTGGGGGAGTAATTCAGTGAAATGTCATTTTCAAACATAAAATTGAATTTATTTCGCACCGATATAAATCCCATGCAATTGTATAAGGAAAATATGCCTTATTTCATTAAGTAAATACATGTTTATGATTGAAATCTAAGTATATTAAGATATCCCTTGAAAAAATAGGATGCCAAAATTTTTTAGGATTGACAATCATTTGGCACCCAGTTTCTAAATCCTGGCTAAGACTGTGATTTGCCAGTACTGCCACTCAGTGATCACGAGATGGCCCCAAGAGGAGGGTGTGAAGCATGGTCTTAGCCAGCAGGGCGTCTGGTGTCTTTTTGGACACCCAAACCCTTAAAAAGCACCCCTCAGGACACCCAAAAAGATTTGTGAGGAATTTCATTATATGTCAATCTCAAGCATATAATTGAATTTTTTCATCTCCATATAATTCACTTGACACTGTATGAGGAAATCGTGCCTTATTTTGATCAATTTATACCTGTTTATGGTTGAAATCTAAGTATATTGTGTTCCCCCTTTAAAATTTGGACGCCCCAAAATTTTACAATTGCCAATTTTGGACACCCAGTTTCTAAATCCTGGCTAAGACCCTGGTGTGAAGTACTTGCATCCCTGCCAGTACCTCCGAAGGGCAATCATTGGGATGTGTCCTTCCGAGGCATAAATTCACCAGTCAGTCTGTACTGACAGGAGGTTAGACCTCTGAAACACAGTCCCTTAGCCACCAACATACTTATCAGAAACATATCAATTTTAAGAATTAAAAAAAATTAATCTTAAGATTAATCATTTTTCATGATTTTTTTTTGAGACATGAGACAATTGATTCCAGGCTATTTCTTTATGTACATTATATTCTTCTAAATGACCAACTATTTGAAGCTGCAACACATTTTTCGCTTACCATTCCACATATGAATGCTTCCAGATTATTAAACAATTCCCATTAGAAATCCCACAGCTCTAATTCTTTCTTTATCGTCAGGTACTTGTAAACCTTAGTGTAACATACTAGTACAGACAGAGAGGCTACTCACTTGATAAAATCACTGTCTAATGTTGCCAACTTGGTCTGGGTTTGAACTATCCTCCTGTAAAAATGAATCATAATAAATCACAATTATAGAAAACCATTAAATAAAATATTCACCTATGAATATATTCCACAACTCTTTTAGCTCACCATTATAGTCAAGCAGTAAAAAATGCAAAGTAAATATTGCAAATATGACACAAACTGGGATGAATATGGATGATGATTTTTATCTAAATTTACTAAAATCTAAACCTGAAAAATATGTTCCGAACTGCCTCAATATAAGCAGGCTTAGGAGATGCTCAATGGTAGGCATACTACGTCTAGCACTGTGTGAGCCATATGATACACAGAGACCCCCCTCAACAAAAATGTCATTCTTTGCCATCAAATAGATTTATCTCCCTCACTGGAATATATAATACCTAAGAGCCAGAGAAATGATGATCTTATGCCAAATCATTCACACGAGCTACTTCAACACTCTACGTGTTAAAAAAGAACCTTACTTGCTGAACTCTGCCTTTGCCTTTTTGAACTCCTCTTCCTTGGCCGAAAGCTGCTGGTTTAGCTCTCCCTCCACTTCTATACATCTCTCATCCGCTGCGGTCGCTTCGTCTTCAGCCATCGTCAGCCGCACACGTAGCTCATCCACCAGATGTTCATGTTCTTCCTTCAGTCTGTAAGCAAATAGCAATTTTAGCATGATTAATCAGAGACCTCTATGCATCAAATACATGGCATAGTGATAGTTTGCCAAAAAAAAACAAGGTATTTAAGTGGATAAAAAAAGCAGGGTTTGTAGCTAGAAGTGAAGATGATAAAGGAAAAGAAAGTACTGAATGGGCCTAAACAAAAAGTTGTTTGTTTCCTGTAACCCTACCCTTACAAATTTTCACACAAAAATAATCCTTACCCTTAAGTTTCTTCAGCTCTTCCAACTCCCAATCAGCATATGACATGTATGAAACACATCTTTTGACAAAAAATGACCCCCCCCCCCTCCAAAAATGTTTTACCTCCTTATATTACCTACCCTATTTTATTCTGACTGTTATATGAAACAAGCAATTATTTCTTAGACCTTGTCCCAAAGTTTTACCTTTGTTGGTTTTCTTTCACCTCTGTCAGCTGCCGGGCCGTGGAAGCCTGCTCTGATAACTTGAGAGACATCTTCTCATTCATCTCCAGAAGACTGTCAATCTTCTCCTGCTTCCTGAAACAATAACAATGAGGAGGAGGGTTACAGGAAAGCAGGGACTTTATTTATTTTATTTTTTTTTAAAGGGTTCGCCATCCCTTTTTTTAAGGGATGGCTCAGACATATAGGAAGGAGAGCTTTTTGTACATGCAGACGACACAGATAGCATGAACGATGATAAGAAATGAATATGAAACTCTTCAAAGTAATCTCTCCCTTTTATTGGGCGACAGACAATAAAGAGTAAGAAATGAAGGGTTTCGGTGGTTGCCCCAATTTATAGAGGAATCGAACCACTACTCGCCCCGGCCTGGGATTGAACTCTGGACCCCATGCCTCCCAGCACCCAGGCCGGCAATCTTGCCACTGCGCCATTGGGTCTGGTATAGGAAAGCAGGGACTTAGCAGGAAACCATCCAACCTGTCTTTCGGACAGGCAGTTTCCTGAAAACCTCCTACTTAGAGATTGGACTAAAGACTATACTTTTTTCCTAACAAATCATCTTCTATGGCACGGCTGAAGTGTAAATTAGCTTTTTCAACACAATAGATTAAAAATGAAGTTGGCATAAGAATTTGAAGTAGATGTGTATTTAAATCTGGACGGGCAGAAATTTTGTGAATGCTTTTTTGGACAGGCATTTTTAAAAACCTGGCTAAGACACTACAGGAAAGTGTGCCAGGAAACTGAAAAGTTCTTCCCAAAAAGGAGTCCAAATATTGTTGTCTTACCTGTTACCAATCATTCTATTTTGCCTTCTCTTTCTATAAGACATAACATTTCATGAAAGCAGTTTGCTATTTGCATTCATCGTCTTATCACAATATTTCAAAATTCATTTCATAAAGAGATTTTATTTCACTATGCAAAGAGATATTTTCTCATATTCTTACAAAAAATACCTTTCAAATATCTCCTCTCCCATCTTTGAAATTATTTTCAAAAAATTTCAGGTTATTTCAAAGTGTCTGTCATATTTTCATCGGGCCCAATCTGCTTAGCTATATCTTGCTTGGACATGATACAGGGTCTTAGCCAGGATTGAGAAACTGCCTGTCCAAAACAGCAATTTCAAAAATTCTGCCCGTCCAGACTTAGCTACTCAGCTACTTCAGATCCTTATACCAACTATATTTTACAGCCTTTTGTGTCAAAAAGGGCAATTTACACTTGAGCCATGTCCTAGAAGATACATTTTTAGGATAATGTGTTGTTATAACCCCTAAAAAGTCTAAAAAAAATTTCTGTAGAGAAATTTTTGCCAGTACAAAAAGGTGTTTTTCCAGAAAACTGCCTGTCCAAAAGACAAGTAGGACGGGTCCTGGCTAAGTCCCTGACATGATACATATCACAAGTGTAGGATATTGAGATTGGGTTTATGGTATATATTGTATCCACAGCCAAGTATTACTGTCAGGTAAAACAACATTTTAATGGGTCACACATCAGTAATCTATTGTTTTTCATGTTTTGTCTTATTCCAAATATTGCTGAGAGATGTGTCAATTCCATAAAGCTTCTTAAGCCTACACATTCAGATTGACCATACATTTTCATGGGTTAGTTATTTTTCATGTTTTTTTTGTTTTTTCAAATATTTCTCTCAGACAGATTTGTCAATTCCAGAAAGCTTTGAAATTATACACATTTAGATTGACCATACTTACTGTGCAATTTTTTCTTTGAGAGCTTCTACGTGTTCCTCTAGCTCCCTGTGTTTTGAGCCTGACTGCGCTAGCTTGTCGCCGTGGGCCGAGTTTTCTGCCTCTAGAGACACCAGCTTCTCCCTGTACTCTAGGACGGCTGTCTCCAGCTCGACCTCGACGCTCCTCTTCTCCTCCCGCGCCGCCGTGAGCTGCGTGTTCAGCTCCGAGAGCTCCGTCTCGATACGTTCCAGTGTCTCCACGTGCTCCAGTTTTGCCTCCTCGCTGCTGCTAAGTTTCGTCTCATACTCGTCTTGTGTTTTCGCCAGCTCTCGTGCGGTCCTCAGCTGTTCTTGCTGCGACGCCTCCAGCTCGGCTCCGAGCTGCTGCAGCTCCCCCTGGAGGTAATTCCGCACCTCCTCCAGCTCCGACGCTTTGTTCTCGAGCTCCGCCTGCGAGGCCTGCAGGGTGCTGATCTGCTCAACGTGAGCGGCGATGTGCTCCGCTAACTTCTTCTCGATGCTCTCCCGCTCCCCCTTCATCTCCGACAGCGCCCCCTTTAGGTCAGCCACCTCAACTTCAAGACACCCCTTCTGTTCAGTCAGATCCGCAACCAGCTTGTCGGCATTCTCTGTTGTCTGTTCCAGCTCCTGCATGCGTTTTCCATATTCCTCAAGCTTAGCCTTCATCTCGCGATCCGTGGACTCATTGTCATCCATGGCCTGCTCTAGCTCCTCGCGTAGTTCCTCCACCTCACGCTGGAGGGCGCTCTTGGCACTCTCAAGTTCACTCACAACGTTCACCTGCTCCTCCAGCTTTTTCTTGTGGCTGTCCAGATCCTGTTGCACCTCGGTCTGTGTCTGTACGAGCTCTTCTAGCTGTTTGGCCGTCTCTTTCTTTTCCACGATCAAGCGATCAACGTGTGCGGTCAGCCCTTCCTTCTCCTCCTGAAGTGAAAAAGTAGAGAATCATATAAACAGATGCAACTTTTCCTGAAACTGTATCAGTTCTACATGGAAAACAGAGCGACACATCTCTGCCATGACCATTTGTCTTTTGGGATTCGCTGTCATTTACTAGGCCACTAGTGTAGTATAGAGATAGAGCCTATACCAGACGACTCAGTTGGGAAATGCAGGGCTGAGGGGGTTGAATGGGCCATCTAAACGCTAAAGCCGCAGAGATGTGAACACCTCCTAATGTGAACACAATTTCACGGTCAAATATGTATCTTTTTTTAATAATGAAAAGACCTATATATAGATAAGATATGAACACCAGCTAATGTGAAAACTTTTGCCCTAGTCCCGAGATGTTCACTTCTCTGAGGTTTTACTCTAGTAAACATTGCAGGAATGAATAGTCCAACCTATCAACTTGAACACCTGGCAAAGTTAACCGCCTTTTCCTTACAAGGAACTGCCCCATTATTAAATATGAGGAAGGAAATATTATTATCCTGAGTAAAAATCACCGCATACAAATCTTCCTACCTGTATTTGCTGAACCATGGCTATCATGTCGCGGTTTCCTTTCTTCAGGGTTTCTCTCTCCTCTGTGTTTTCGCAGAGGGATCGCTTCAGGCCCCGCATGTCGCGCATCAGGCGGTCCTCCTTCTGATTGGCCTCGTTCTCCACAATAGCGAGATTATGCTCCAGGACCTGGTACTTGTCCGAGAGAGCCCGGATATTCTCATTCAGCACAGTGTTGGTCCTACAACAAAAACATTTATGTTTTAACAGATGTAGATCTACCTCTGAGATAGGTTTTAGCCAAAACTGAAGGAAGGTGAGTATTTATAACAGAAATATTTTGAATGAGGGGAATATGAATCCTGTGAATACCCCCTTTATCTGCAAGCTTGGTTAATATACTCCCCATAGCAAGAAAATCAACATTTTGTAAATGGGTTTCAAACCCTGTGAATTGTCTTTATCCTTAACTACAGTGCACCACAGCTTGGTTAACACCTACTCCTTCAGGGTCTCGCATCTAAACCCTGCCATGTTGGTGTTCATTGGATAGCTATCGCTGAGTACTCTCAGATGAGTACCCATATCAGAGACTGAGGCAGGACCCGTCCTGTCCGTGTTTAGCACGGACAGATGGACACAGTGAGGCCTTAGGGCGGGACGGAGAGATTTCCTCAAAGCCCCTGTGGAACGGACGAATTCTGAGCCGTGACTATACTCACTGCTTGGGGTTCCCCCGTCTACCGGCTGACCTCCGTGACCCAATTAGGCTCAGTACAACACTACAGGAGTTGCTGATAAGACAGTGGACGGTGGAAGGATATTCATGAGTGCCCTCCCCAAGGGGTTACCACAGTGGCCAGAGGAAAGATATGAGTGAGGAGTTACTTTCCGGCCCACACTCACGGCATGACTAATTGCCCATTCAAGCTTCTGTGAACCCGGAAGTAAAGCAACAATAGATTCACCTCTCCACATGGGGGAGGACGATTTCACGTGCCGCTTGAGGAGCGCTGATAAACAATCAGTGTAGCACTGTAATGGGTCTGTCCGCTCTGTCGCTGTCTCTCTGTGTCATTATTTAATAGTGAATCATGTTTCTGAGTTCTCTGAGCCTATCTCATTCTTGTGTGCATTTCCATTCATCCTGTTCTTTTCTCCTTTTAATTTACTCTTAATCTTTGTACTATTCTATAATACTCTCCCATGTATTGTACATCTTCTTCCAAGCTCTGTTTCTTTATTTGCGTTCTATATTTCTCTGGTTATCTTATTTTCGTTTAATAATAATAATGATAATAATCTTTATTTCACAAGGGTGAGGATTTGATGTTCTCTGTTTTTCTTTCTTCTGTATTAACCTTTTTGTCAGTTCTGTTGGAGGTGCAGTGGGTATGTTATACCATTAAACTGGATAAGCCCCACCTTGCCCTGCCGTTTCCCTCCCCCCACCCACTGCTCCAGGGGATTCAATTGACTGGTGCATTCATTAGTTGTTTAATATCTGCATTAGGGAATTTTTGAAGTGCATACTCTTGTAAGTAAATGTGTTATTGTGGAGACCTGCCGTTATGTGTTTCACCAGGATGTATATTAATAATAGAAGGTTACAAGTGTCAAATGCTGTTTAGTTGTTTTAAAACCATTCTAGTCCTATTATACATTCTACATAAACTTGGCAGACCAGATTTTAGATTCAATTTGGGATAGGTAGGTTAGAAGTGAGAAACTTATGTATCTGACTATATAAGCCTTCAAGGAAAGACTGATTCTATATTGTATGGCATTGTATGATGACTATTGATTTAAATTGTATAATATATATGTATTCATGGTTGTACTTGGTCCATTATAAGCCTTTATGGCTGGCAAGACTTTTATCCTGTATTTATATTGTTTTTTTTGCTCAACAGAATTAAACTAGTGTAAAATCAGTAAAAGGGTGGCAAATGGTTCCCAGTTATCCCACTGGCCGAATTAAGGGTTTTAAAGCATAAAGTTAAATATTTAATGGTTAAGTAACACCAGGCATGTGGGGGTGCGGCAGACTTGAAAAGCTTAGATTTTTTCTGTCCTTGTCTAAGGTTTTTTCATTCTCTTCTCCTCGAGATTTTGTATTGTCCTCATTACTGTATCCTGTGAATTTCTTGCTTTTTGTTAGCTTGTGGTCTCTATTTTAAAATTCTCTTCCTCTATCTCCTTTTTGTGTATATTTCTTTTTATTGTATTTCTTTATGCACCCTGCTTTCCTTTCTTTCAAATTCTCCATCTCTCTCTGATTTTGTATAGACATTTCTTTTATTGTATTTCTTTATGCATCCTATCCTTTTCTTTCTTTTAAATTCTCTGTCTCTCTCTCTCTTTAGGCTACAACATATGCAAAAATCACAATTAACTCTATATTCACAATTAAGCCCCATCAGCCATCCAAAATTTATTTGGTAATTTCGATGAATCCTATATCTTTAGAAGTACTTTTTATTCATAACATTTTAAAATGATTTTAATGTGTGATGCATGAATTTTTTCTCTCTTCATTTACAAATTTCTGTGACTTCTCCTCTCATGTAGCCTTTTCAAGTATGAATGTTTCTTTAATACTTCAATTTTTATAAATTGATTCAATTGATTGAATGCATATATTTTTGGTGAAGAATTCCAGTTCTAAGTAGGCATAGTTCAATCAATTTCTTTAGGACTTGCAGCCATCTTTTTTGGATTGTTGAAGAACCAGCAAGCTTTTAAACCATCTTCTTCTACTTGTTGATGAACCAGCAAGCTTTTAAGCCATCTTCTTCTGATTTTTGAAGAACCAGCAAGCTTTTAAGCCATCTTCTTCTGATTGTTGAAGAAATGGCAAGCCGACATTCATCTAATAAAGAGTCTGGCCTGGAAAGATAAACTAACATCTACATAAATTACCTTAACTACAGCATGCAGTTAGTAAACTTGATGTGAAATCATTACAAGTATCTCCTCAACTCCCATTTCAACTTCATAGGGTTTAGTAGTTAGTAAAGGATTTAATTGGTTTTGTGCAATGATTTTAGATTCTATTCGATGAACTAAAAATTTAAAAATGTTAAATGATAATCTATCCCTGCTGTTTATTATATATCTGTATACATAAATAAACACTGCCATGCATTATCTTGTACCCTTTAAACACTTTCAATAAATATCAGTGTAAATATAAAGGGTTGCTTGTATTTATCCTTCAATGATCTATTTTAAAAATAAAATTTTCAATTAAAAAAAAAAGAATTGTCATTTGGTGTACTATAAAATAATCAAATAACCCTCCTAAATTACCAATTTAGCTTCCAGGATAGCCCTGAGAATGCATCTCAGAGCATATAGACCCTTTGGCTTCTGGGGCCCTTGAGCGGCCCCCAGACCCCCGGTCGTAACGGGCTTCGCTGCCTGTCCTCAGGACAGGCACTTTTTTTGGAAATACCTGATTTGGACAGGCATTTTCAAAATCCTAGCTAAGTCCCTGACCCATATGCCAGGGTTTCAGTGATTTTCTTTGCATAAATGTGTGTACTGGTCAAATTAGTTACCAGCAGCACAGTAGTTAAGGCCTTAGCAGTTAGCTTGGTTAACACTTACTCTTCCAGCGTCTCGCATTTCTCTGTGAGCGAGGCGACGTCTGACTGAGCCTCGAAAAGCTGCTGTTGTTCCTGCATGACCTGATCGGTAGCCGCAAACACCTCTCCCTTCAGCGACCGGATGCGCACATCGTCGGAGAACTTATCGTACTCGTAGGCATTCAGAGCCTGCTGAAGATCTTCCACCTGCTTGCTCAAAGAGTCTCTGAAACGTAGCCAATTACCACCTTACAAAAACTGCAATTGCACAGTATCAATCCATTTAACTAACAAAGTCATTAGAAGGACAGTGATTGACTGGGTAACCTTTTATAGTGGCACAAACATACAAAACCTAAAATATGCATGTGAATAAGCTCATTTTGAACCTAAATCATTCTGATGGTGCATTTGCCCTTTAAACAGCAATATACACCTCGTATGAATGATGGCAGTGATGGGAACTTAAGTAGAAAATACTCTAAGAAACCATTTGGGCCAGTGTTTTATTAACAGTGCAATTGTCCATTATTACTGCAATTTCTATAGGAACTCTTAAGAATGAATAGGTTAACAGGGTGAAGTTACCTGTACATTCTGAGTGATGTAATGCACTCTGATGAGCTGGATAGGTTTTCCTCGGCCCTGCAGAGGGCGCTCTCCAGCTCTTGCTGTCTCTTCAGCGCCACATTGTACTTCTCCCCGAGTTCGTTGCTGACTAGCTCCACCTGCTGGCGACACTCCTGAACTACACGATCTATCTCGTGCTGCGAGATCTGTGGAGAGAATAAATACAACTTCATAGGAAATAATATAACATATGTAATATTTTATACTTGCGTACTTTGATAAGGATTTGGATTATCTTTTTGTTTTCAAATAATGCATGTCTCATGGTAGTTGTATTGCAGTGTCCTGTATTCATGATTAGGAGTTGGAAGGGCGGAAAAACTTAGGGGTAGCGATTTTTTGAGTAAAAACTTGTTAGGGTCGAGTTACAGGAAACAAACAACTTTGTTAGGCCCTAGCTCTGTATCTTTGATAAACTTGTTTCAATTGTTTGATGAGATTTTTAAAAATCATATAAAAAAACTCACTTTGGAAATAAATATTTTAGTTGATATCTTTTAAAGATGAGAAAGAAGGTTATAGAATACTTTTTTGAAAAGTCAATCAGAAACTTACCAGTGACTCCATGCTCAGTTTCAGATCAGTAGGCATTTGGTCTCCGGATCCAAGCTGCTTCCTTGATGACTAAAGATATCAAAGAAATATGTGGAAATAAAAATCATACAAGGTCATTAATCATTTGATATTGTGTTGAGATTTTAGAACTTGAATAAGAACAAGAACAAGAAATTTTTTATATCTAAAATCTTAAACCCATATGTTTTGGTCAGGAATTTCTATAATTTGGTGCCTGCTGACTGTCTAAGCCCCAGGGTGTTACCCAGGATTTGGAAACAGGGGGTCAAAATTGAGGATTTTTGAAATTTAGGGGGTCGAAAGTTAGTTACCCAATTTACAAGAATGATCATAGCAACCTTATATATTTACTTAGCAAAACAAAATGTGCTTCTCTTTGTCATTTAATGTACCTATTGTCTTCTAGGAGTGAAATTTGAAATATTTCCTTGGACTCTAACAAATACAGAAAATCTTGCAAAATACAACTGGGTGTCATTTTCCCAAAAATCCTGTGTTTGGGAAATGACTCCCTGGTGGTTGCCTGGGTAAGTCCCTGCTAAGCCCTTAACATCATAGTGACAAATTCAACAAAAAACAAAAACGCTTTATATGTAAAAAAAAAACTTGAGCCAACTTTTAATATATGAAAAACTTTCTTACCCTTCCTTTAGAGAGCGGCAGCGGTTGTTTGGTTGGTGTTTTAAACACAGACATTACGGAACTGTTCATACTCATGGAGCTCAGATTGAAGGCGCCCGGACCTGGAGTCTTTTCTACAATGGAAACTTACTAGTAAAACTTGAGGCATCAGTGAATCATTTAACAGAATTTTCAAAAGAAATGTGTGTAGCAGAATTTGGGATTTGGAAACATGCAAGTAAGTATGAGGCATCATTGAATCATTTTAAAAACAGAATTCGGAAATAAAATGTGTAGCAGAATTTGAATTTTGAGTTTTGTTTATCTTCACTTCTGTCATATTATTAAAGGCTAAATCACAACTAACCAGTTGCTCATGGTGGAGGAAATCGAAAAAAAACTTCCAAATAAACCAACATTACTGGAATCATTCTCACATACCTCTTGAAAGCAAAATTCGAACTAGGGACTAACAACAAGCAATCAGAAACAACAATCAATGTTTGGACCAAAACAGGGTCTTAGCCAGGATTTAGAAACTGGGTGCCCAAAATTGGCCATCATAAAAATTTTGGGCGTCCAAATTTTTAAGGGGGACCACAATATACTCAGATTTTAACCATAAACATGTATAAATTTATCGAAATAAGGCTTAATATCCTTATCCAATGTCATGGGAATTATAAATAGAGGAAAAAATTCAGTGATATGCTTGAGATTGACATTTTAAGAAATTCCTCACAAAATAATTTGGGTGTCCTGAGGGGTGCTTTTCAAGGGTTTGGGTGTCCAAAAAGACACCCAGACGCCCTGCTGGCTAAGACCATGGACCAAAAGTCCATAACCAATCTTCCCTGACTCAAGAATGATATTGTCAAAATTAAGCACTATGTGCCTCACAATAATAAACTATCTAGAGTACAAACCTTTCTCAGTCTTGAAGCGGTCTCCTCCAGTATCGATTCTTGCTGTTCCTGCGGTTTTGTCCCTCAGTTTGGGGTTGTACCTCCCTGGTGGAGGGGCACAGCCTGTAAACACAAGAAATCATAAATCAAAATATTGAACCATTTCAGGGTCTGACAATAACCAGAAAACTCTACAAGCCTGGTAGGGCTAGTGGCATATGGAATATACTAGCCCAGGGTCTTAGCCGATATTTGGAAACAGGGTGTCCAAATAGAGGTTTCATAGACTTTTGCGCGTCCAAAGTGTGGTACAAAATACATACTACTAATAAAATAGACCCTATATCTTTACAGATTTTGCTTTTTTAGGCCAGATACTGCTTTGTGTGTCTTATAAAAGTGACACTACAGCTTCTACATCTTCTATCTTCTAAGAAAAGTCATCTTCAGCAAATTCTGCCATAAAAGTTTGGGTGTCCAAACTGTTAAAAAATAGTGTTCTGCGTGTCCAAATGACACGCTGGACGCATTACGGCTAAGCCCCTGTACTAGCCCTACTCTAACCTGTACTGGCCCTACCTGAAAATCCAAATAATCATTAAAACTTGACCCCTTTTATTATCTAAATATGCAAGAAAATATGCTATTAATCTAAATCTTCCTAAAGACACCAACCAAAATTTCAACATGTCAAATAATCAATCTTATCATGACTGGTAAATTTATACTAGTCTGGTAGGGCTACAAGGGTTAGTAATTTACTAGCCCTACCGGCCCCTTTTCACATTTTTACTAGTCCAGACTAGTAGGGCTACCTTGTACGTCGGACACTGCATTTGTAAACACCTTTAATGAAATATCTTTATTAGCTCACTTAGTGTATAGTATTATACTATACACTAAGTGAGCTAATAAAGATGTTTCTTGTGTTCCTCTTTGAGCCTGCTTGAATGAAGATTCATTTCCTTTTCCAAAAGCATTTTCTTAGACATTTCTGCAGTTCATAAGGGGCTGTCAGGCTTCCCTGTTACCGCAATCTCAGGCCTGTTACTTAACCCTTATGATGCTGGTGACTAATTTGGCCAATACAAAATGGTACAAAAGACTTGAAAAATGGTTGAAACCCTGGCATATGGGTACTCATCTCAGAGTACTCAGTACGCCATCCAAATAATACCAACAGTCATGACAGGGTTTACATGGTTTTCGAAGATCTTTGTGTCCGTGTGCTTTGGAGGAAAGTAGCCTCGGCATTGGAAAGGTCATGGTCTTAGCCAGCAGGTCGTCTGGGTGTCATTTTGGACACCCAAACCCTTAAAAAGCACCCCTCAGGACAACCAAACTATGTTGTGAAGAATTTCTTAAAATGTCAATCTCAAGCATGTAGTTGAATTTTTTTCATCTCCATATAATTCCCATGACATTGTAAAATGATATCATGCCTTAGTTCAGTAGATTTTTACATGCTTGTGCCTGAATGTGTATAATGTGGTCCCCCCCCCCTCCTAAAAATTTGGACGCCCAAAATGTTTACAATTGCCAATTTTCGGCACCCAGTTTCTAAATCCTGGCTAAGACCCTGGGAAGGGTTAACCACTTAACAGGGTAATTGAGAGTAGGGCCCCACCCAGGGGCTTAGCTGCCTATGCATCCAGCGTGTCATTTGGACACGCAGAACACTGTTTTTTGACAGTTTGGGCACCCATAAGTTTGTCAGAATTTGCTGATGATGACTTTTCTTAAAAGATCTAGGATGTTGAAGCTGCAGTGTCACTTTTATAAGACACACAAAGCAGTATCTGGGCTAAAAAAGCAAAATCTGTAAATGTATAGGGTTTATTTTATTAGTAGTACATGTACTTTGTACCACACTTTGGATACGCAAAAGTCTATGAAACCTCTATTTGGACACCCTGTTTCCAAATATTGGCTAAGACCCTGGCCCCACCCCTAGGTTGTGGGACACAATCCGACACATAGGTAGAGACCTGGGAAAAGGGACCACTCGGTAGCATTTGCCATTCTTTACCTACCTACCTATCTGCCCCACTGGGCCATCTTACTTGTATATATACAAGCCTAACTGAGGAGTGGAGTGTTGCAGAGAACGGGTTTAGGGGAGGAGTTGAACTTCAAAGGTGACATGTATTTAAGCGTATTTCAAATCTAAATCTTTCTAATGGTGAATTTGCCCTTTAATTCTTGTTTGGGGGAAATAATATCAACAGCAAGCATCTGTGGTAATCACCGTAATATCCATTGTTATGAATACGTCTGTAACCACCAGAGTTTGTTTTTTAAACTTGTTTTACAATCCCCTTTACAATGTTCATATCTATTTGAGTCTTCAATAGTTCTACACAATTACAATATTCATTGATGATAAATATTAATAATATAGGAATAATAAACAGAATGTTTAGGGTGCTATTGAATTTAGTCAAACAAGGAATTTCGTAGCATTATCAAACATAAGAATTTGGGAGTTATTCTAGACTAGAATTAGTCAAATAACATAATGAACAAATCCATGAGGCCAACGTCATATTATTATGTCAGAATCAGATTCTCAGCAAGAAAGTAAACATTACGAGTATCAAGTTAAAATTTAGACCAAAAAGGTCGTCTTAAGCGCTTAAAACCACGCATAAGACCGTAGTAAGAACACGATCGGAGTACTTACTCATAGCCTCATTGAAGCGCTTGGTTTTGGATTTTGCAAAAGACATTTTACTGTGGAAAAAATAATAATTTAGAAACAATCAGATGCAGCACAAACCGCCAAATTTCAGAATTTAAAGTGCGCTGAACAGCCAGCCAATCAAAACCAAGCATCAGTCCACGTGTAGTACATCGCTCGCCGCTAGGCGCCGCTAGTAGGAGCAAGCAATCCGAATCTTCACAGGTGTGCAGGTATGCTACAGGGTATGCTATGAGTGTGCACGCGTGACAACAAAAATAAAAACCTAAAGACAACAGAAAGAAAAAAGTTGGAAAAAGCTAAAAAGTGCACGCGTGACAACAAAAATAAAAACCTAAAGACAACAGAAAGAAAAAAGTTGGAAAAAGCTAAAAAGTGAAAAGTGTAAAAAGAAAAAACAACAACAGAAAACAAATTATAATCACGAGTACGAAATGGAACATAAAATATATCATGAGTAGGAAATGGAACATAACAAAAGTTCTCAGAAAAATATATATTATATATAGACTAGGAGACTTCCGAGATAAAAAAAAAATTGATGGTAGACGACGAAAACTAGAAAAAAGAAAATACTACAAACAGCAATGTTTTGCTTAAAACATAGTAAACTGAAAAACAGAAAAAAAAACAGATTTTTCTTTATAAAAACGATGAAAACGTGACTAGAAAATAGCAGGGAAAACAAAACAAAAAACTTGCAAATAGTAGAAAAAACGAGGAGCAGTCATTACTATGAAGTTATTTACAAACTCGCTGTGGGGAATATCTTCAAAGGCTGGTTGCGAAAATTTCTCTTCGGGAATCTGTCAGCACCAAATCCATTGCCTTCGACTTCTGTTGTTTCCTCTCGTACCAAAAATGAGATTTAAAAAAAGGCAAATATGCAATGATCTTCTTTACCCATTAACTATTACAGCGGTACAAAACATACTGACAATTTTGATGAAATCGTTCAGGCAAATGTGGATTTGAACATATTTGATTGAGAAGCATCTATCAGAAGGTAACCAACACCTTTCATTTATATATCTATGACCCTTATCATTTCCAAAGTTATTATCAAAAGTATCATAGAACAAGACGACAACTGTTGGAGATATTTTTTAGCATTGATAATGGGTTAAGATGGCCTATAGAATTAATTGGTGCATAGAGGATAATTTTGAGATTTTCCACATGTTAAAGCCTACATCCTTTCCTCATCATGAGACCAATTGTGACTGTCTAGCCAATCAAAGCAGAGATGAAGAATAAATACCATAGAACATCACCGAGGCTTGCACATAGGCAGGGTAGGTTTCGGTTCTTAATTTTTTCTTTAATGAATTTCACCAAAACATGGTCGTTTTGAACATGCATTGTTGGAATCATACGTTAGCGAATCCGATGGAAGTTTACTACATTGATAACTAAGAGTGGCTAAATTATGAAAGAAGAGGCTTCAAAATTTCAACAAAAACAAGAAGTTGAAACAATGTTATACGCTTCTCTTGGTATTGATATCCTCTGCACATTTGTAAGATATTTTTATCCCCGGTCAATAATTGTGGATAGGAGCCCCGTTTAAGTCACTACGCATGTTTGTTTTGTTTTGTTTTTTTGTTTTTGTATTTTTGCCACGCACATCTTACACCCTGCTGGGAGGGTACTTATTTCATGCTCACTATAATCCTCATCAGAAATTTAATTCAGGCATTATATACTTTGTTTGGGATGAATAGTCTAACAAAAGAAGTATAAGGGGACGCGAATTTGAGTGGTGTGCTTCTTTTTACTCTCTTCTTAGGTGTATTTTGGAAATATGCGAATTTGGGTGATGTGTTTCTTTTTACTCTCTTTTTATGTGCATTTTGTTAATTTGCGAATTTGGGTGGTGTATTTCTTTTTGACTCTCTTTTTATGTGCATTTTGTAAATAAACATTTAATTTAGTTAAATATTTTAAATTTGTATACTATTAAATCCTATTCCTTTTTGATTGAAATATACCATTTCCCCCTCCTTTACCTTACTTCTATCCACTAGTTTAGGGATTGTATCGCTAGTTTTATTTTTGGAGTTTCTGCGGAGCTCACTTTGTGCTGAATTTATATTTTGCGCTTCTAGCTATAGTCATTTTGCGTTTCATTTTTTTTCTCCAGACCTCCTTAAGTTTTCAGTGACGTACCGGACAATAGGTCGTATTAGCTAGTTAAATGCATACACCCGTATTAAGTTTGAAATTAAGACGATATTGAAATATTGCACATTACATAATGTCCTGCACAAACATTAGTAGTTCGAGGAACTCTAACTGTGCTACCGGCCGTTGTTTACTATATGCTGTCTATTGGCCTCATCACAAGTGTTGTTTATTTGAGGAGGATATAGAAATTGTTTGTTTTTTTCAACTGAAAAAAACTGGTATGCATGGTTGAAATCTAAATGGCAATAGGGTTTAAGATCGAGCCAGTCAGCTTTATTGGAAACCCTAAGGAAAGTTGGCAATCACTGCAATGAGTCTGATGCATCTCAGAGCCGAGGGCCAAAGGTCTTGGGTTAGGAAGGATGAAAAAGTAAATTCACTTCCCCTACTCCTGACTATTGATCTCTTGAATGAATAAGCAACACAATTCGTCATTGAAAAAAAATATATATTCCCAGTGGTCAGGATGGCGTTTGTCAAGTGTGGTGTCATACTATGGCTCCTGAGCTGTGGTCGGTGTGCTTTGCTCTAAGATAACTTAACAATTTAACCCATTCATGCCTGTAGCACCCAAAACTGCCTGGCTTTTTTGGTTATCTCTCTTACAAAATCACTTTTCAGAAGATATTTGAAGGAGTGATATTCATCAGAAACTAACTAAAAACTCTCTCCTTGAAATATTTCTATAATTTGTGATTCATTTTAAAGATATTCTCAAAAACACCATAGGTCCACACTTGTCATGGAAATATCCAGGCACGAAAGGGTTAATGGACAACACCTTGGATGACCAAACACAAGTGGATTCGAAACCAGCCGGTCAACTTGAACATGCTAGCCTCAACCAGTGTCAACTAATAGCCGCTAATTAGTGCTCTGGGCACCCCCAACTGGTGGTGGAGATAAGGTTTCTCAGTAATGTAATTGATGCGAGAGCCCTGATTGGTCCTTGTTCCCACGTGACCTCGCGCTGCTGCCTTATCTGGTACTCCTGGCATGAGTCCAGCATAAAACTATAGGGCATAGTAATTGGTTTCTCGCTACATATCCATTCTTTTCTTCAAACCAAGACAACACTAAGCGGAGTTCATGTTTATGGTTTGGTAGAATGCTATGCTTTATCGTTGACCTTTCTTGTTTGGAAAATTAAGAAGTTAAATTTTAGAGAATATACAACTGTGAAGATAACAGATAAGCTTGGTTATTGAATGAACAATTGGATGTGTCAAACACAATGATAAGTTGAATGTTTAGGGTAGCTTATGGGGTTAATTAGTGTATATAGGGTCATTTTGAGATTTGTGTTGCATTGAGGCCTACACCCTTTTCCTCATAATTAGATCAACTGTTGCTATAAGGGCTATCACAAGGGTTTAAGAAGAGACCACATTTCGAAGGACCTCTCATAGGCTTGCTCACTAACAGAAGACATTTTGGCTTTTTTTCTATAATACATTTCACCAAACTATAGTTGCTTCAATCATGCATCTTGGATGTCAAGTGTCAGGTGGATTTTCTCGAAATTTGGTATATTAGTAGCTATGAGTATTACGAAAGGAAAGCTATCATACTTTTCCAATTTTGACTTTATTCTAAAGCTATGCAACCTAGAAGTCGGAAAACACAATTTATCTAATTTTTATGAGAATTTGTTATAAAATCTGAACGGAGCAAAAAATTGAAAAGAAATGATACCCTTCCCTCAGCATTCTCTTTAATCTACACTTGTATAAATCTGAAGGACCACAGTACAGAATTGCCAATGGAAGCCACTTGAAATTACATTTTTTCAGTTTTTTATCCCCAAAATCTTACACCCTGCTGATAGGGTACTTTTGCGGCCCTTAAGGTTGCTGATCAAAAGACCTTATAGGCAATATATACGTGTTATTTGTATAGGCAGAAATATCAAATAAAAGCAGGATAGAGGAAAAACCAAGTCAAATACTTAACCCCATAAGCTGCATTAATCAACATTTACTAAAATGGACTTTTTGGTTTAAAAAGCATACTATGACAATGGAAGAACTATAGGGTAAACTGCATCTAAATTTTATTAAATGGATTTGATAAATTCTATCTGAAGTGAAATAGACTTGTATCTTGATCTTATTGGTCAGTTTCTCAGTGGCATCCTTCTTAATATGAAAATTCCAGTGTTCCTGATATTGATATGTAGAATAAGGTTACTTACCTTATCAGTTGGAAATAACTAGTCAATGAAACAACTAATTTATCAGCGTTTTGAGAAAATATTCAGTTTGGTAAAAAACAACAACTAACAAACCAACTTACTGTTTAGAATATTTTATTGAATGCAGACATATTAACCAATTACAATAGATGTACACAACACTGAAATAATCTAGGAAAGACGAAGGAAACCAAAAGCAGTAACCATGAGGTTGCCGCAAAGACAGCCACATCCTAGACTGGTGAGAGATGTTATCTTTTGCCTCAAGCCTCGAGCGGCAGTGCAAGATACCAGCGTTTAAATTATAACAGATCTCTACACAGACGAAATCCAAGATACGAGAAACCAAAATGATTATAATAATGCTGTAAAGATACAAGGGTTAAATAGGCTAATTTACATGTTCAAGCTACATATATAGTTGATCTCAACACAAAGGTCCATGCTATAGTTGTGATCGAAAAAAAGGGACACTTAAGTGTCATCATTCACCAAAAGATGGCGCTGCTACTCTATAAGTGTTTAGCACTGCCATACCGTTAACTAATCCACAAAGTCTTATCTCTTATCTTCAAGTCACGTTATGTATTTAAATAGTGACCATATAAATCAATCTAAAAAAACTATTTATCAAAGTTTGTCATTTCTACAATTTGGCTGTGTACAAGAACACTTTCCTAATCTCATTATTTAATCCCATCGGTTGTGCTAATTTTTAACCATACCTGTGAAACAGGCTATCCATTGCATCTAAATTCAAAACAACATAATTTTCATTCAAAACAGACTTTCCTTCGACAATTTTGAGATTACTTCTTGATAAAATACAACGTAAAATTTTGTGTATCAATGAAATCTTTCAAAGTACATCAGTTGATTGTGTTAGCCAATCACTCCCCTCATCTTCAACCTGTTGTTATCGTAAATTTGTACCGCTGACGAAACAAAATAATCACCTAGACACACTACCGCAGCTTTTCACAACTGTCCATTATATATTGGTATACCATCAAAATGACTTTCTAAACAAAACAAAAAATGCTTTGCATTTTAGTAGATGAA
Source organism: Maea johnstoni (assembly GCA_963942565.1). Classification (NCBI taxonomy): domain Eukaryota; kingdom Metazoa; phylum Annelida; class Polychaeta; order Spionida; family Magelonidae; genus Maea; species Maea johnstoni. The sequence goes on along the minus strand of OZ012688.1, from coordinate 14,498,649 downwards.
GCAGCTCTCCTATAGAATGTGAACATCCAATGGTTGAATATTCTACATGGATACAATATTTTCCTTCTTTGATGATATGATAGGTTAAGAGTGCATGTGCTGTGACCTGATACACATTTCCCATGACAGGCTGAATATGTTTTGGGTAGAGACCATACAGTAAGGAAAAAAAAGATTTCTTTGATATTTTGCAGGCAAAAAAGGATGGTATTAAACTTACTTAGTGGCTTAGGTTGACTTTTTAAGGAAGGGCAGGCAGGGTTATAGGCAATGAACATTTTTTTTTAAATAAATGTACCCAACCCAACTAGTCGGTTAATATTCTCAGGCCCTTTAAAGCATGGCTATGATAATAAGAATGTGTGTATAACAAAGAAGCCAACATCCTGAGCAAGGTAGGGAAAAATGTTAGACTGTGCACAAAAAGGCATATAACATCCTCATCAACTTGTGCACACTTCTAATAATAAGCATCTTTAAAGTCAATTTTCTTTTCTTCAACTATCTTTTCAATACTTTCCCCATCATCTCATGAAGGATATCAAGATAAGAGCTTTAATGATTTGACCTTTGACCCAATGCCGATGAATGGATATTCATAAGCTCATCTATGGAGTATCTAAGCTTTAGCACTGCAAGCCTCACACCATAACACACTAGCTCACTGATAGAGAGTAATAGTCCCATTGAACTACATGTATTTCTAAGGGAACATTCTCAAGGAATAAACATTGAATAAACTCTAAACCCTTATAACCATGGTATCTGGTCACAAAGCCCTCCGTGATCTTCTACTGGTAGCCCTGAGGTACAGATTGCTGCTAGAACTACACCTCAAGATGTCCATATTAAGTGTTTGACTGAACAGCAATAAATGAACAAATGAACTTTACTGGCTCAGAATATCTACCACAACCGATGTGTGTGAAAAAGAATTCAATGCGAAGGCATACCTATAGCTTCTGGAGCACACATTATCTTGCAAGGAAAAAATTATTAAAACTTTCCTCAGGAATTTTGCAAAGAGATGCAAAAGCTTAGTGGCTTAAAAGGGCATATCCCTTAAAACATGATAACACTAGGTACCCCTGCTAGCCCAGACTAGTTAAAATACAGAAAAGGACCTTCAGTAGATTTTTACTCCAAGTTTACCAACCAACTGGTAAAAATGGAGAAACAATGCATTAAAACCACAATCAAAGCAGGACTGAAATAATCTTACCAATCAATGAGTATTTTGATATTTCAGGATTGTATTTGGCTGCACTATTTTGTGATATAATGAAAGGTTGATGTAGAGCTGAATAGGAGAAGTAGAAGCTAAGTACTGATAGCCTGACCAGTACCGTATCTCCCTAGCAACTGTCAGACTCTGAAGACCAATAAGTAGTAAGTTCTGGTGCTGTGATTCAGAAACAATACTGGATGTAAAGAACTGAAATACACATACAAAAGTTTGGTACTTGAAAGTATTGTCAATTTCATGTTATTATCTAAACCCCTACCATGAGGATATGCACATGACAATATTGAATTGAAATAGGGATTTAACAAAACAGGTTTTGATGCTCCAAACATCTTGAATTCCTGATAGTACATCTAGTCATCCAAGGTACTATTAAACTATGCAGCAAAGCAGCTAAGTTCAAAGCAGAATCATAATAAAGTGTTAGCAAAGTGTTAGTCCCTTAGAGTGACGTCAGCGCATTTACCAAATTACTAAAAATGACCTAGAAAGATCAATTCTAGCAACAAGTATTTACACAAGCAATCATGAGCCATATGGAGCTACTATAACTTCTACAATTAGTGAAGTAAGACTCTGAATAGCTATCTTTAGCTAACTGTAACCGAACTTAACAATGGAAAAATATTCAACGTCTTCGCTTACAATATATAAAACAAGCTAGCGTTTATAGGGTAGTACCAAACGTGTCACTGTCAAGGTTCATGTCACCTTCGTAATAACAATTTGAACATCTATGTTGTCAATAATTATTGAGACAAACACTGCAAAAACATTAATCCGCATCATGTCTGTAGTGCCATATTGTTCAAAAAAATCTGTGCTATAAATTTAAACATCAGTATTCATTCAATTTTCAAATCGAGCCAATGAACCAGTGGTTGGTTGTTTTAAGTATGCTCAAAATCTCTCATATGAATTAAGCAGGTAAACCTCTGAAGAACTCTTCACTAGGGATTTAAACTGAAGTGTTTCTGGGTAAGTCCTCATATGAGTTAAGCAGATAAACCTCTTAAGAATTCTTCACTAGTGCTAGAAGCTGCTAAAGAGTCTTTGGGTAAGCCTGGATTGTAGTGCTGGGACAATCAATCGATATAATCGATTAATCAATAGTTTTGCAATGATTTCAGATTGATCGATCATTAAAACAAAAGGTCGATCATTTAAGATTCTAAATTTGGGAGTAATATGTCATACACAGGCAAGTGGGCATATCAACATTAATAATAATTGATTATAATTGATTGAAAGTTCAGAAAATTTTGCAATGATTCCAAACACTACTGGGCTGGGTGATGTTGCTGAAAATTGATAATAATACAGGGCTCGAAATTAAGATTTTTTCCAGGGAACCCAATTGGATCTCCTAAAGCTACCTAGAGATGTAGTGTATAGAAACCAGTACGTCTTTGAGCTCCCTGCAGAAATTTGAGGGAGCCGCAGGAGAATTCCCGGCACCCCCTAATTTTGAGCCCTGTAATCGATTGAAAGTTTAGGAGATTAATCGGGCTGAAATATTCCAACGATTCGCAGCACTACTGGGCTGGGTGATGTTGGCCCACAGGTGCGGAACTGAGGAGTGTGGTAGTCGGTAGCGCAGGAGGCAGAGGAGGAGAGGGGGAGTGGGCGTCGCCCAAGTGGCACACAACAACTTCTCGGCTCTCCTCCGCTTAACAGAAGGTGCTGTTCTCCGGCGGCTGTGGAATATCCTTAAACTCTTTAACCATGATCCTACGCAGTTCCTTCAGTATGCCTTGTATTGAGGACTTGTGTCGACACCAATTGCTCAAATACTCTACGTTTTTTTGAATTACCTACAAAGACACAAAAGAGAAAACACATAGACTGAATATTTTTCAAGGCAAAGGGGTTTAAATATAAATATTTGAAGGAGAAATGTGAATCTAAACCTAAATCTCCTTCAATTTTTTTTTTTTGTAAAATCATCCTGAATTAGACATTTGTAATCAAAACTACCATAGAGCTATCTCTAAAGGCAGCTGTCTAAAGGAACTCTTTAAAAGCATTAATGGGTTAAGGAATTAATTACTGGTATTGCAATGTATTTTCAGGGTGCCAACCCCTGTACAGAAGTGCCGGACTACTAATTGGCACCTCGATTAAATATCCATTGCTAAGTCAGACCCACGCATTTGACAGACATTTGACAAAATCGACAATGCTCTGCCACATGTTTCAAATGTTAGTGTCCCTGAACGAACTGTGCAAACAATGTGCCAGTATACAAAAATGGCGATTGTGTGCTTGTTTTTGTTGGTGCATCAATGCGACTGAGATATCGACCTGAATCGATTGATTACGCAGAAAAAATCTGATTAATCAATGCAATTTTTTTTCACATACGGACCCTTCTATACAGGATCAACCTCAACTCCAGTGTGGGCAGGGACTGAGCATTTTCCTGAGAACCTCCTTTTTGGACAAGCAAAATTTTCCATGAAGAATTTTCAATTTTGACTTATAAATGGAGTGTAATAACCAATTAGTTTTCTAACAAACCATCTTCTATGACATAGCTGAAGTGTAAAATGCCCTTTTTGCCACAATCAGCTAGTAAATGTAGTTGGTATAAGGATTTTAAGTAGATTAGTGACTTAATCTGGACGGGCAGAAATTTTAGAATTGCTGTTTTGGACACATTTTTGAAAACCTTTGCTAATACCCTGAGTTTGGGTGATTTGACTTACCAAACCGCTGTCTTTGTCCACCACCCTCTTCATGTTTATCTTTGTGATGAATCTAATTACCGGTGCCTGGTCGGGGTAGTTTGGTCCACAATGAATTCTAAGATTGTAAACTCTACCTTCAAATGTAGACTGAAAAAAAGATAGGCAAATGGTTTAATTTAAAAGTACATGGAACCAAAACATTACCCGCGATGAATTCTAAGATTGTAAACTGTACCTTCAAATGTAGACTGAAAAAATAGGCAAATGTTTTAAATTCAGTACATGGAACCAAAACATTACCAACAATGAATTTTAAGATTGTTAACTCTACCTTCAAATGTACACCGCAAAAAGAAAATAGGCAAACAGTTTAAATTCATATTACATGGAACCATAACATTATCTTAATTATAGTCTCACTATTCTAATTAAAATTTATGTAATGCTGTTTATCAACTGCCTTTCAAGCTTTAAAAATTCCCAATAAAGGTTTGCCAGCAGTCATTATTCCTAGATATCACAGTGCTTCAGTTTTTGTGTGTATTTAAGTATAACAGGTCAATCGTCAAAGCTGTTAAGTATTAGGGGGAAGTTTACCATTTAACCAAGAACACATGAACTGGGCCCACAGCTTTGACGATTGACCTGTTATACTTATACACACAAAAACTGAAGCACCGTGATATCTAGGAATAATGACTGCTGGCAAACCTTTGTCTTGGGGTATTGTCAAATTCATATCATGTCATTTTCTTATTTTCTCCCTCGTTTACTGTGACTTAGAATCCATCCCCTGCTGTCCTAGTTGGTATGGTGTATGTTTTATCTTATTCCTATCTTCAAAACATATGAAACCCAAAATTTTATAAAAAGCACAGTTTGGACAACCAATTTCAAAATCTTGACAAAATCCCTGGAAAGCTGGAGAGTATTTTTATCAATGCTGCTGGACTGTTAATTATATACAGGCGAACTTGGATATGACGGACTCAATGGGACCAGGAAAATTGGCCCGTCATTTGCAAAATCCGTCGTATACTTATGACAAATACTTGATATGCATCGGACTGGGACCCAGCATATCGTCCGTCATACAGGGTTTGACTTAAGTGGGTGTCCAGGCGGTATTCACGCCCTGAAATGTGTCCGGCCGACCCAAGACTGACTATCATTTATCATATGAGATCGCCCGAAAACCAACCAGAAATATTTTCTGAAGTCAATCCCTGTCATATGCAAAAATCTGTCGTACAGTGGTCCGTCATATCCAAGTTTACCTGTAGATGGTACTTACTTTAGGTGGACCAATGATTGTGCATGTCCAGTTTTTCATATCTGAATCATCGTCGTTTTCGAGGCCCCAGCTGACCATGCCGTCTCCTATGCCCTTCATTCCCGCCTCCAGGTCCTCCAGCAAAACAAAACTACGTGGAATATTTGTTGCTGAAACATATGTGAAAGGACATAATGAAACAGGATAAGTTCTATCTTAAGTAACCTTATAAAACAGGAAGCTTGCCTTAACCTTTTCAATGCTGAGGCTACTTTCGTCCAAAGCGCAAGTGTGCCAGGGTTTCCAGACATTTTTCAGCTTTTTTGCGTGATATTGTAAAAACTAAAAAGAAGTTTTTCTGGAACTTGCCTGTCCACAAGAATGGCTGGGCAGTTCTCGCTAATTCCCTGCCTTCCCATGCTAAATTAGACTTCACCTAACTCTAGACTGCTGAACAGGTGACTGTTAGCCTAAGCCCCTTGATAACGAGACTTGTCTGGACACCAATTCTTCATTTAAACTATACACTATGTAGTATCTAAGCCATTAAAAAGAATTCTTGTGTTCCTCTTTGAGCCTGCTTAAATAAGGATTCATTTCCTCTTCCACTTGTAGCATTTCCTTAGACATTTCTGCGTTAAGAAAGAGAAAGTCAGGCTTCCAGCCTTCCCTGTCACTGCTATCTCCTGTATGAGCCCAATCAAGATGGATGCCCTTCTATGGCTGTTACTTGCTCAGTTGTGTAAGCCATAACAGAGGAGTGCTGAAGAGGATATGTTTGGGGGAGGTCTTACTTAAAAGGCGACATATACAAGCTTTTTAAACAGAAATCATTCCACTAGTGCATTTTAGTTGGCCAAGAGCCCTGGCAGCTTGTGTTTACTACGTAAAAATTATCATCGACTTGAAATAAAGATTATCCATCTATCTATCTATATCTTTTTGCCCTTTAACTAAAAAGCTCAGGTGTTTCACGTGTTTGTCTAAATTTGCTCTCCCACTATAAATCATAACAGTGCATGTTACTGTATGTTATGTAGTGCTCGGACTTGGCCGAATTTTTTTATCAATATATCGTCCCAGATGACGATAGATTATCGATAAAATACGATAATTTGGGAACTTGAAGTGGCACGGAACTCACCCGTATTCCCATCCTGATGGATCCTTATACCGGCGATACTTTCCGGTAAACAACATCCGCCATTTTGAAATTGGCCAAAATCACGTTCATGGCGGGATTATCAACGTGATTTCGCAGACTTTCTTTTTGTTATAATTTTGTATCATTACATGCGCTTTTTTTGGACGAGAATTATTGTGCATTATCGATAATTCATTGGGTTATCGATAGTGCTACTATCGTGGCGCAACGATCAATAAGACGATATTTTGATTTATCGTCCGAGCACTAATGTTATGAGTATCCAGGTACATACTGAAAAAATGTGTTTCGTCTGTCTTTTAATAACAGTAGCCAGCACAGACTGCTGGCAGATCAGGGAGCTATAGTCTGCCTGACCCAAGCTTGGCTGACCACTTTTTCTTCTTATTTATTGTAAAAAGTTTGTGTTTGCTATCCAAACTTAAGCACACCTCTTAGTAGGGCTGCACACCGGAAACCGGTTGCAGACCGTAACCAATCATTAGGCTGCTTAATGATAATGATAACCGTCCCAAAATGAACAGGTTTGAAAAAACGATAAAGCAGCTATGAGGAAACTGCCTTACCTTACTGTTGACATCGCTCTGAGCACTTCCTAAGCCATGATTCAATGAAACAACGGCTCGGCATTGGCATAAATACTTTCGTATTTAATTCTTAATGGATAATTCGTTCAAATTTAATATTCTATGGCAAAATAAAACTCATAATAATCAAATATACGATTCTGTTTTATTCAAAGAATTTGAAATCATATTTCATGGAAAAAAAACAACAGGTTTTGAATACGAAAGTTTGGCTATTTTTCAGAAGTTCGTCCCACGCGGTATCGTTAAAAAACCGTTAAGAAACCGTATCGTTTCAAAGTTATCAGTATCATATCAAATCGTTAATTCTTAACGGTGTGCAGCCCTACATCTTAGGAACACTGACTTCCAGTATGTATATAGCTATTTTCTGCCTCAACTCAACTCAAATTTTGATTTTGTGTGATCACTCATGTGAATATTTACAGCAAATATACTTAACTACTACTACTACTATCATGTAATCCCTTTAATCCATCATGTATCAAGAAAAGATTATTTTCTATGCATAGACATCCATATATTCCGACTTCCTTTTGAGCACATAACTTGCAGGAGTCTTAGCCCTTAGGTACTTCATACAGAGTACTAAGTTGTCAAAGAACAGTGGACTTATGGACACACTGGAAGTTATGAATAAATTTACAAACATCCCCATATTAAAGAAAAATTGTATAACTATTTGAAGACAAAGAGGTTTCCTTCTAAACTCAAAATGCCTGTCAAATCCTACAGTAAGTTGGATTAGGGTAAGATTGTGGCTTTAGTGCTAGACACAATTGAAATTAGCCATGCATATTACATGGCAATGAGGGATTAGCACTGTCAGTGAATGAATGCAATGCTTCTCCTATTAGAAGGGGAACCTGCATTGGGGAAGGCAGCTATGTTGAGCTGGATAGGATTGTTTTAACATCTGCATAACTCTCACAGAATCATATCTATAAGGGTTAAGTGATCGACCGACCGGTAAGGGAAAACCCCTTGAAGTTGACCAGTTTTAGCCAGTCCCACAGGTGGTCACTTTAGAGGGGTTCCACTGTTTATTGATCATGTACCCCAATGTCACCTGATTGACCACAATATGGTGTTGTTCACCCTTTTGTATAAAAAATCAATGTTTTCTTCTAAAGGTGTCTCTTAAAAATTGGGAAATGATAGTTTAAAAATTCTTAAAATAAATCATGTTTGTATGATAAACCAGCTTTGATGCGGTGTGAGTTGGCCTCAGCATAAATTTATAGCAAGGTAAATAAAACTATGTGTAGAAAAGGGACAGGTTCAACATAAAAGGAGTTTCTTTTATAGGAAAATGCTTCCGCAAAAGATGGGCTATATGGGTCCTGGCTATTAGTGGTGGGACGATTAATCGCAAACTCGATTGCTCGGCTCGCTTTGGGCTGAGTTCCGATCTTGAAATCAAACTTGCCTTCCATCGCACGATCTTTGCTGAGCGATGATAAAAATAAACACAACCAGATGGCCGCCATCTTGAAAGATACGTGCGATCGGCAGGATACACTGTAACTCACTTCTGGAGTGAGTTACAGTGTATAATCTCACAGAACCAGCGGAAATGGTAAGTTACAAAGTTTATACCATTCTGCTTTATTGTATGTATTACATAGATACTTTATTTCAGGTTGAAATTGATGCGTAGATAGTCTTCCAATCCATGGTATTCACTTTCAGTTTCATATGTTCCATAATTCACATACATTTCACGATCTAACACATAGATTTCTACCCTTGTTTCAGCTTTTATTTTCATTATTTTTATTGATTATTACCATGGATTGCCAGTTCAGAATGTTTTATGTTTTATTAAATAAATGCGTAGTATTGCTGTTATATGTGTTTATTAGCTTGCCGTGATGAATTTGCGATCCGTTGTCATGGCTACTTCTTGAATTTTCCGCGTCCTCGCACATATCTTTCTATTCTTGTTCGGGACAGATTGTAAGTCTGAATTGTCTAGTCTTTAGCAACATTGATTTGGGGCAGTAAAATTGTATTTTTCTTCGAGATTTGGGGGGCTATGAAACTAGTGAAAATTTAGCGTAGTAAACTACTAAATAATCGATTATAATCGATTAATCGCTCGTCAATCTTGCTGAGTGCTCGAGCCGTAAAATAGCCACGATTCCCAGCACTACTGGCTATAGCCTGTCTGACTTGGTTAGGCTAACCTCTTAATAGCACTACCGCGTGTATGTATAAATATACTTTTTTCTCAACTCCGCAAAATGTTGATTTTGCTCATTAGGTCCCATTGTAAAATTTGCCCATTGGCAACGATGACAATCTTGCGTGTTTGCACTGTTAGCAATAGGCAAAATTTACAATGGGACCTATTAATTGAGCAAAATCAACATTTTGCAGAGTTGAGACAAAAAGTATGTTCATACATACATGCAGTAGTGCTACTAATGCACCAGTCAATTGAATCCCCGGGAGGGGGGGGGCCGGGATGGGGCGGGGATAGTGCACCGACCTTCTGCACTATTTTGCATAGTCCCCGCCCCCCGCGGCACATTTTTTTGTCACTAATCCCTGCCCCCGGGGCACATTTTTTAAAGGCTCACATACATATCAGCTCATATGAGAGTAATAAACTTCAAGAACAGGATGCTGCCCTTCTTGTTCTCTCAGTGATACCATGAGGGGAGATTTTTTCATATTGCCATCATCCTGCCCAGCCCCTGGCAGCCACTGGCTGCGTCCATGTTTTTCAATTGGGTGGCAGAGTTCACTTCCTGCCCCTAGCTCTGTGCTTATCTCAAGCACCCCTAAGCTCCTTTGCTACCCAATAACACTAACCACAGCAGGGGTTGATGACCCAGATTCACAATGGCTCCGAGGAAGTGCTACTCACTAATTACAATTTTAGATTTGTCTTTGTGTGGAGCTCTAGGGCTTCCCTGTTTATGAGAGATGTTGAGCTATGTTCATGAACTTTCATATAAACCTATGATTTGTTCTTCGTGAGAGGAAATGGTCACATAGAACTTTATAAAGTCACTCGTTACAACTTTCACCCTCAAGAACACGCTTAAACTCCTAAACTAAGCTGCAAGCCGGTGTATCATATACTTCCTTACCTAATTATACCACTTTTTTGTAGTTATTTCCAATAAAACCGCTTTTATACTCAATTTTCCACTGCAAGTTGAAATCTTTAAGACTCTATTCTTGTGGTAACACCCCTCCTACACTGCCACAGCTGACTGCTTTGACCTATAAAGATAAGGACCTGCACGCCAGTACCTGCCTGATAGATAGCGTTCTCTGGGGAGAGTGAATGGCAGGAAGCACAGCGCAGCGTGCCTTCGGCGGCGACACTCCACAAGTGGAGTGGCCGCGACGGTACCCTATGTGCACATCTCCTGTAATGTTCCCCAAGTTCCCCTTTAAACCATATTTTCAATCCATGTGGGCATCAAAAATATGATAGATGAATTTGAAAATAAACTTTTTTTGTGTTGATTTGTACAAATACAGGAACATCCTAGAAAAAAACTATCATATTGAGGGCCTTCATGCACCTCATGAAGATTGTCTTTGTTGAAGGGTCCATAGCAGCTTGGTCTGTAGTACCGTGAGAAATTCCAGCCACTGTACATCCTCATGCTAACTATCAATTCTTATCTGGTCAGGCTACCATGATTGGATTTTAAAATGGCTATTTCATTTTTAGATATTTCTGGCATATAATAGCTTGTGCAGCCCTTCTGCAAAGAAGTGTTTATGATTGGCATAAGCATATGTACTGATACCTTGAAAAAAGTTACAGTTTCGAAGGCCATTTGGACTAAATTTGCTATGTGCGCAAGTTTTGTGGCAACTTGTTTCTGCAAAGTACAAAACAAAAGCGGCGACCTCTATCGGCGGAATTTGGGAAAGAATGACGTCACGGTGAGACAGAATCCCGTCGTAACTTTGTGACTGCTTTAAAAGTTAATGCAGAATGATTAGGGAACGCACTAGTGCGTTGCACGTACTTTTGTCCGCCACTGACCACGCAGCATGTGCAACCACGCACCAAATCCTCAGTGTAACAAATGCTCGCGCGATGTCATGATTATAGTAGCGGGAAAAGTTGCCATGGCGGTGTTCTCTAAAAAAGATAAATTATCTGCATCTCTGTGGGTCAACTTTAATGCAGTTTTGAATGTTATAACCGCCACAACTCATTCTACTTGCCATTTAATTATTTTAAAGCTGTTGTGAAATGACGGTGTTGCGATAGCAGGGTGCAACACAGGTTCCAAAACATTACTTGCCGAGCATGGCAAGCTGCCCCTAAAGTTTACTTGCCCACGCTGGCACTTCCACTTGTTCCACCACCCTGTTTAACTAAGGTGAATTACATTGCGAGGACTCTGCCAAAAAACATTTCTTGCCGAGCAGGGCAAGTAAGGGTCTTGTTTTGCTGGCCAGATTGCCGTTTTTTGCGGAATTCCCCTGCAACGGGACAAGTGGTTATGTTGCACGCTGGACAGGTTGAGATCGTAGCAATTGTTATGCCATTAACTTTTGGTCAATCACTACTCATACTGTGTGATTATTTCACAAATATTTTCGAGATTCGCGAGCATTTAAAGCGTTGCTTTGCAGACATATTATAATTAAAGTGTTATCCTCCAAATTTTACGAGATTCAGTAATCATCAATGTGTTTGTTTTTGTTAATATTCTTGTTTTTTTTCCTCGTATTTACATAAAAAAGATAATTTTATACTAGCCACATTCAGTGCCGGTCGTATCATTATGACGATATCTCATACCATTTGTCTATCCACTGCTAGGCGGCAGATTAATTGGGCTAATCATAAACAAGTAAATAGGATTTTGGCATGAGGAGGATTTGGGTGGTATTCACTATCCCCGCCCCCGTGCCCCGGCCTATATGGTCGCTCTACTAGTTATTTATGTCCCCACCCTGCGGGGCAGCATTTTGGTGTACTAAACAGGATAAGCCCGGCCATTTCCCCCCCCCCCCTCCCGGGGATTCAATTGACTGGTGCATAAGAGGTTTGCCAAGTTTGGAAGGCAAAAACGAACTTTTTGTGGGAAATAAGAGGAAAAAGCAGTTAGCCCAACCAAGTCAGACAGCCTATAAGTATCTAAGTCAGCAGTTGTTGGGTGTCATTAGAACGTTATCAATGACAGCCCTAGTATGTGATATATTGATAGCTCGCGTAGTGAGTCGGCTGAAGGCCGGCTCAGCGTAGCGAGCATTTACGGTATATATATAGTGTAATGGCAGGATACACACTGAGGCAGGTTTTTTGGTGTTGACGTCTGTCTGTTCGTCTCTCGTCGGGCTCGCTCGCTCGACCCTGCTCGCTCGATTACCTCGGAAAAATGAGCATAACTTTTTGCTTTAAGAGCACATTTTGCCGCCAGATCGTTTCATGTTTTAAATATTTCTTAATCAAATAATAAATTTGGATTGTTTCCTTTAAATTGTGTCAAAATAGCGTTTTGGTCGCCGACTATCGTGCAACACACGCCGAACTATGCAACAACTGAAACATACATGCTCACGTGCGACAAATGCTGACGTATTGAAATGACGTCATGTTACGATGGAATTCCGCGTATTCCAAAGTCGTAACTTCGATGTTCACGGTAAAAATGACTTTGCTCATCTTTCCGTGAATCGATTTCAATGCAGTTTAGATTGCTACAACCGCCACAAATAATTCTACATGTCTCTTAATTCTAGATGAAATCTGTCGTGAAATGACGATTTTGCAACAGGTTGAAGTCGTAGTAATTTTTATGCCATATTTTCGGTCAATCGCTACGCATACTGTGTGTGGTTATTGCACAAATATGAAGCTCATATGAAGGGGCTTCCAATATGTTTCAGCGAAGTTTAAGTAAAGAATGACGTCACGGATAACAATAACAAACACTTTGTGGCTGTATTTGAAGGGGAATGCAGAAATATCATCGAGCTGCGCGAGCTAGTGCTGGGAATCGTTGAAATTTTACCGGTCGACCGCTCGCCGAAATTTCCGAACGATTAATCGATTATAATCGATTATTTGGTAGTTTACCTGAGGTAAATTACCACTAGTTTCATACGCCCCCAGAATGAGAAAAGTTTATCGGCCGAAACCACAGTTACTGCAGTCAAGACAATTTGGACTTGCAATCTGTAATACCAAGGATCGCAACACTACCTACGCATCAATTTCAACCTGAAATAAAGTATCAATATAATGCATACTATAAAACAGAATCATATACACTTTGTAACTTACCAATTCCGCTGGTTCTGTGAGATTATACACTGTAATCCACTCCAGAAGTGAGTTACAGTGTATCCTGCCGATGGCACGTATCTTTCAAGATGGCGGCCGTCTTGTTGTGTTTATCTTTATTATCGCTCGGCAAAGATCGAGCGATGGACGGCAAGTTCGATTGATCGGAACTCGGCCCAAAGCGAGCCGAGCAATCGAGTTTACGATCAATCGTCCCACCACTAGCGCGAGCATTTAAAGCTTTGCTTTCTCATCATATTAAGTAACATTTAAAATGAAAAAGGAAAATTTCATTCAAAAAACAACACATACTTTATATATATAAATCCACATGGATCAAAAGGCTGTACATAGTACCCTTGTCCTTCTAAGTTCTATGACTATGTACAGTATACGATATCTGTAATGTGGTACCTTTATGTCCAATATTCAGCATTAGTTAGTAAGGGTCTTTACCCCTCTACTTAAGAATGACTGTGTTTCTACAACTAACGTTTAGTAAATTGTATCCATAAAAATTACTGATCACACTATCAAACTTTGGATTCCAATGAAACTACATAAAGACAAATATCCAAAACTAAGCATGACAGTCAAAAACAGCAGAAAGTGGCGGTAGAAAGTGATGCTCAAAAGAGTATAGATAATACGTGATTTGTTATGTTACAGAGTGAATCTAAAATCAAGAAACTAGACCTTCGCATAAACACCAACGCAATGTTCGGATGTTAAGACTAAATACATAAAATGTAAATTGAAAGGCTTACTGGCGCCGCAGCTGCAACTTGCCCCCGCCATGATGGATTGCGATGAAGATGTCTAACTTTTTTCTTTGCCGCTAGGAGTCGTGATTGCAAATGGTCCTAGAAATATGAAAATAGTATTATCGTTCATTTTCACGAGTACATGTGGTTCATATTTAAATTAAGATGAAATAAAAGTAGCGTGATTCATCAAGATTATATATTTTGAAAAAAAAAGTCACTGGGCGACTGACAGGATGACGTCACCATGTAAACAAGATGGCTGTGCTTGGAAGTGTTAGGTTAGTGATTTCTTCATGAATCTACAATTTCCAGTGTTTACTCGGCATTTTCGTTGCAAAGTCTTTGCAAAATTGAATATGAGATAGGAACTATTCTACAGTCTGGGCATATGCCCTTATGTTATCATCTTGGGTGATTATCTGCCCCTTTATACTCTCATAAGACATAACAACAAGTGCATCTGCAAGCACCTGCACTGGCTGCAGTGCACATAGACATAGATTCGGTATGCCGAAATATTGCTACCCGATATCTCTCCAACCTTACAAATTACTCACTTTCCCCAGGTTGTACAATTTATTTTTATATTATAATGATTTTAAAATACATTCAGGACGGCAGAAAATCATGACTAAATATTGCTGATGGCCATCCTTGCCACTGGAATACATTCCTGGAATGCAAATTGCAATCCTCCTGGACCTAATTGTACTTGACTACTGAGAATGTGGGAGCAGTTATCACCACTTAACTCAGTATGTTTGAAGATCAATATGGTCGTTGAAGTGAATAATCACTAACTCAACTTAAAAATATGGATTGATCAAGATGCTAATTCTTGAGATTTATTCTTGATTGAGTGGAGAGTATTTTTTTTGACATAATCAGTAAATTATTTTAATAGAAGCTATTTTCTAGATTGTAAGAAATTTGAATGATAGCAATAGAGACTAATAAATTAACTATGGTATATTATTCCAGATAAATAAAGCTATCTCGCAAACACTAACTTGCCTTTGATATAGTAACTATATGTAACATAAATGCAATACTTCATGCTTAAATTCTGAATACATTTTTTTAAATGCAGAAAGTGTTTTTAAGACCATTGATCATTTTTTCGGTGGGATATTTTAAAATTCAAAGAAAATTTCAAGTGCTTTATAGGCAGAAAAAGTAAGATTATCGACTTAACAAGGCCCTGTAGACTGTAACTCCTTAGAACTTAACATTTGATTTGTACATTTAAGTTGTGATAACTAGCTAATGATAACATAGTGCAGTAGTATGATGTGAACTTCCCATTTTGATGTAAACAATCGAGTCAGTGATTACAAGTTGTCATATCCAATCATACTACTTGATTTTAATTGCTTTACAATTAGACAATCACCTCTAATCACCTCCACCTGTAATGAAATCATTTACCTGCCTTGCTGTTTCAAACTTTGTTCCTACAAACTATTCCAAATTGTCTGCTGTTTCAAAAAATATCCTATTTAGAAATGACTTTTAAATAAAGCATTATAAAGGGCCTTCTAGAACTACATTTTCTAAGAAGCTTTTATTTAGATGTTAAATCTTTCTGGATAGCCATCTGGGAGACCAATTAAATCAGTAACAATTGTGAGGTCCCACAATGCCAATTTGACCACCCAACAATCCTGTAATACAGTATTTAAGAAATAGTAAAAGCCCAATTTAATATAAATGACAAAATATTTGTTTTATGTTAAGTCCTAATTATGAGGCAAAATCTGGTACAAAATATTGAACATTTTTTTTCTGGAAAGTATTGAAAAGAAGCTTTACACTAGTTAGTATTCTTTGTAAATTGCAATTCGATCATTGTAATTTATTTTTCATGAAAATTGGAGCCATTGGAGCTGGTTACCATACAATCCCATTAGATCAAATGTGCAGTGCTGTTGTAATGGATGTTGTTCACCACCTGCAGTTTTATGAGTGCTGCACTTGGGTTATTAACTTATTACTGCTCATAGCAGCCAAAACAGCCTAACAATTTTGATGAAATATTTCAATCGTTAGCATAGTTGGAAAAATATTTGAAGGAGAAATGTTTGTTAGGACACTTCCGACAATTCTCCTTCAACAATCTTTAAAAATCATTTTCGATTCCAAAGTTATTGTCTAAAGTATTATCAATCCAGACGACAATTTTAAAGGATCCCCCAAGTGCTAATGGGTTAAGGACCAAGCTAAAGGAAAATGCATGCCTATTAGCTGCAAGAAGGGTATATAAATTGATCCCCCTACTGTGACTTGTAACAAAGATCACATGCAAGATCCAGAGTACTGTCATGATGAAAACAAATAGCTTAAATGGAGAGCTCATTCACTATACATCACCAACTTTGAATGCTTCCCACCAATCCTACTTCTTGCCTATATAGAGTATAGACAATGATAAGGATGAATATAAATGATAAATTTAATATTAAAAAATTATGAAAATTCAAGAAGTATTTATGGCATGTCAAGAATCTATCTTATAATTAATATTTGTATAGAATTTTGTTAGATATCTTATTGACTATTGAGTAATATTTATTGATTTTCGTATTTTTCAGATTCATTTGAAATGTATTTGGCTTTACCCAACAGGAGAGCTGTTTGACAAAAGAGTGACTGTTCAGCATGGCCGCTGACGAGGATGTCCACGATCCACTCCTGGCTTTGCATAACGCAAAGTCGACCGAGATTGAAGTCAAATCTCTAGAGGACTTAAAACGAGTGCTCATGCCCTTCGGCTGTGATGGCGTTCACTATTCAAACGATGACACTCTAGAACAAGAATTCCTAGATTACGCAGCCTCATCGTTTGATGACGATGACAATCCTTTTCCAAGTCAGCATCCAGAGATACTTCTCAGCAGCCAGGAGACCCTGAATCGATTTACGTGTTATTTATTTGAGCGCCGCTTTGGCTGGTCAGAGGCCAAACAAGAGGGAACAAAGGTGCAGGTGCGACGGTTGGGATCAGTGGGGCAGCCATCGCAAGAGGAAGCAAAGTACAAAGACTTGCTGAATGGGATGCTGGATGATTTCATAAAATGGTAAGTGGCAAAACATTTCCGTTTTGTAATTTCTTTTGAAAATGGGTGTTCAGGGGGTGGGTGCAGCAAATGTCAACATGTCTGACATTTATGCACTTTTTGAAAAAAGAAATACATGTACATCTCTTACCTTTTACATTTACTGCCAGGGGTCTTTTCCACCTTTTTACATGGGGTAAATGGTCACATGCTAGGTCCCTTTGTTTATTATGTGGCAAGGATTTTTTTTGTTTTATGTAGTAGAGGGATACCTTTAAGAACGAAACGGTACAGTATGGTATTGGTATCAATGAAACGGTACAGTATTTTAACAGAATTTCTATATATATATACATTTTCGCGTGTATAAGATGCACCCGTATATAAGACGCACCCCTTGTTCAGGCCTTTAAAATGATGTATAGACCTTAGCTTTGTGTATAGTGCGCACCCCCTTTCTCAGAAATATTGTGGTAGTTCAACTGCTCATGAATAACGCTAGAATTAACCAGTATAAAGCATTTCGAAATGAGTGAAAGGTGACATCAATTTGACAGCAATGCTCATCACTCTGCGTCAGCGCTTGATACCAATTGTCCTAGGGATGATATTAATTGTAATCAATACATTCCAATGGCCAGTCGTACTGAAATTACAATTCGTAAATGATGCGGCAGGCACTGAAAGGCATTGTCTTTATTACTGTAAGTAGGTGAAATGACCTGCCTGTTTGGACGAATCCAGGTAGAGCTGAATTCAGGGTCATCAATTTCGGATCTCTATGTAGCCTGGGGACTTGATGTAAAATACCCTAGATCCCTAGCTTTGTGTATAAGATGCACCCTCGATCGAGTGTGAAGATTTATGTAAAAAAGTGTGTCTTGTACACGCAAAATTACAGTATATGTTCTTTCAGGTATCTGCATCAGAAGATCAGCCTCCTATATGATCAAGATTTAAGGGGAATCTCTCCATAATAAGGCTTCAAAACTTTTATCTATTCCCCTGTTGTCAGACTCAGGTGAATTTCTATATATTACTGTTCTTTCAGGTACCTGCATCAGAAAATCAGCCTGCCTATCCTGGAGAGTCTTGGCCACTGTATGAGAGAGGCGGCCGACAAGCCTGTGGTCAGGAACCAGACCACTGTGCACACGATGGAATGGTTGAAACTCAATGCTCAGTATCTACAGGAGGAGCACTTTGAGCAGGTCAAGGTAAGACCACATTCACAACTGCAGTCCACGCATGTCTCTTAGGAATAAAATAAAGTTTAAAACCATAAACATCCATTAACTTATTGAAATAAGATATTATATCCCTATGCAATGTCACAGAAATTATATTTAAGTTAAAAAAGTCCTATATATGTTTGAAATTGACATCTTTATCAATTTTTCACCAAAATATTTTGGTATCCTGAGGAGTGATTTTTGAGGGTTGGGGTGTCCAAATCATGCCCAGACACACTGCTGGCTGAGCTTATTGCACAAATCTCACATCCTTTGACTCCTAGCTCTGAGGGGTTTTGGGCCAGAATGGCTACTCTCTTTTTCTCCAATTTTGATTCCTGCATGTACCATATCAAAAATGCATTGTATCAGAAAATGACAAATTTAAACCACAACAAAACAATTGGATTTCCAGTATCTATTCTATTCTGTACTGTGATTTTTCTCATTTCAGGATTTGATCTTGCTGGGCTTGACTGACGTGTGGTCGGCCATCAGGAATGCGTGTGTTACGAGACTCAGCACAGTTATCGAGCATTTCACAATCAGCCACCTGGAGAGGTTCTTCTCCCAATTAGTCCAGGTAAGATAATAGAGGTTCCCTATGGACAGGGTCTTACCCAGGCAGAAGTAAGGGAGTCATTTTGACTCCCAAACACCAGATTATTGGCAAAATGACACCCAGTTGTATTTTGTAAGATTTTCTGTATTTGTTAAGTCCAAGGAAATATTTCAACAGATTCACTAATAAAAGGCAATAGGTACGTTATATGATGTAGAAAAGCATACTTTGTTTTGCTATATCAATATATAAGGTTGCTATGAAAATTCTTGTAAAGTGGGCAACTAACTTTCGAACCCCTAAATTTCAAAAATCCGAACTTTTGACCGCCTGTTTCCAAATCCTGGGTAACACCCTGCCTATGGAGCAAGGTAAAGGAACAAAATTCCTTACAGAAGGGGTATGATTTTCGGCTTTGGGAACAGGCCTTAGCAGGGTTCGACACTAACAGTAAACCACTGGCCCCAGGCAAGTAAAAATTCCCAAAAACAGTTTTGGCCTAGTAAAAAAGACCTCAACTGATCCTACAGGGGTGGAATCATTTTGGGACATTCTTGTTAGCAAATTTCCCTCCAGAATGTCCCCAAATGTTTTTGAAATAAATGAAGATAAAAGATATATATAATTTCTGAATGTTGTTGATGAATTTTATGCAATTCTTTTTCTTGTTAAGTTAAAGAAAAAATTGTAGAAACAGTAGTAGAAACTGTAAAGCAGTTAACATTTTGCAGGACCTTTAGATCATAGATGTTACTTGTCCTAAGGGCCAGTAACATTTTGAGTTAGCGTTGAGGCCTGGTCAGAGGGTTTTGAGGATGAAAATGATGCACCAAACCAATTGGGGAACCTGTTTCTGCCTCTTCAGATAGATAGAGTTGATAATGAAAAACTGCTCTGACAAGCTCTTCGTCCTTTAGCCAAATGGGTATTTCTACCTGATAATAGTTGAATCCTTTATGTTTTCATTCTGACAATAGCTGTAGCCTGACTAGCCAATAGTAGTAAGATTGAAAAAAAGGGACATGTGGGGTCAGTGAAATTCCAACCTTTTTTTTTATCCTTTTCTGTTTTGTAGATAAAAGGAAGTATTGCTCTCAAACCATTGCTCATTAATCCCAAAGTAAAATGGTCAACTTAGTTCACATATTTGATTATGAATATTCTTACAGGCACGCAACTAGTTAAATAAGTTCTATCATTTTTGATTCATATAAGGTTTGTTGATTTGATTTATGATCAGTATTGATATGGTTTGTTCATTATTTAAGCTACTACCTCATGTGTATGATGGAAATTTGAATGATAAACAAATTTTATCTTCTCTAGTTATGCCAGAGCCAGAAGAGTAGTTGGCAGGCTAAAGAGGGAGCTATCATGGGTGAGTATTGAATCTATATTACTTATTCAGTGAATCATGCTAATGGATTAAAAAGTACCAAATATGTTTAGGAACAGTAGCTTCACATATAACTTAATATACAAATATGACATCCCTGTGGGGTGTACACCAGGAATAACTTCCCCGAGAGAGGATTGTCGCTCGAGGGCGGGTATTTAGTACATAGCTGTTCCTATGTACTAATCAATTAGTGCATAGCTGTTGCTAAGGAGTGAGGACAACATCCTACACAACATCGCTAAGGAGTGAGGAAAACATGACAATTAATCCATGGCCCTTGACCAACCAGAATTAAGAATCTTCACGTGAGGTATAATAATGGTTATTGGTGCCTCCATGACCGAGTTGTCTAGCATTTTGTGCTTAGACTACTTTCCATGTCTCACCTCTACACAGGGTCCATGATTAGACTCCCCCCCCCCCCCCCCCCCCCATGAGGCTTCTTGCAAAACTTTGCTAATGATTTTGGTTAGAGCCTTTCAATTTATATTCCAGTTTCCTTGAATGGCAGCAATTGTGCAAACCTAAAGTTACATGCAGGGCTCTACGTTAACAGTGGTCCACTGGCCCCAGGCCAGTAAAAATTCCCCAAAACGGCTTAGGGCCAGTAAAAACAGACCTAAACTGGTCCTACAGGGCCAGTAACCATTTGGGGACATTCTTGTTCACAAGTCTTCCATGAAGAATGTCCCCACATGTTTTTGAAATAAATAAAGATGAAATGAATAAAAATAAATGTCTGTGAATTTTATGCATTGTGTTTTTTTCTTTTTATGCTAGAGAAATATTTGTAGGACCAGTAAAAAAATTGCAGAACCAGTAGATCCTCAGTGTTACTGGTCCTACGCGGCCAGTGATTAAGTTAGCGTTGAGGCCTGTCATGCCATTTAACTTGTGTTGTGTATTATTATATTCAGGAATCAACGTTGTGGTGCGCCGGTTTCAGTGGATAGGCATGGCACCTGATGAACCCTTTGATCCCAGCATCTCACCGCGAGCCAACTACTATCTCAAGGTAAGGACTGGATACTGTAGAACGGCTAATTTTTCAGTGAATTTTATTTTCCCGTTTTTTTCTCGAATGCTTTTCAATCGGGAATAAACAACACAGGAAAAACAATACAATTCACGTCCGTACTTAACAAGCACAGAGAAATCCTTGTCCTTACCCATTAATATTTACTCTTTGGTATACTAAAATTTTAAAGGGGAACTAAAGGCTCACATACATATTAGCTTATATGAAAGTAATACACTTCAAGAATAGGATGCTGTCCTCCTTTTTCTCTTAGTGATCCCATGAGGGGAGAATTTTGTGTATTGCCAGCAGCCTCAGCCAGCCCCTAGCAGCCCCTGGTAGCAGCCATGTTTTTCAACTGCTATCAGCTGTGACTCAAATGGGTGGCAGCCCACTTCATGTCCCCTGGCTCTGAGCAGTGTATCATAGACTGTAGTGCTCTACACACCAACTCTCTTCGAAAGTTGCATAACAACTTGTATGAGTATCAAACAGGTAAATGGTAAAATCATCTGTCATATGCAAATACATTGGATGCCTGTGTGACTATGAAGGAAGGGTTGAATAAAAACATCACCAATCATCCAGATTTTCAGTATTTGATTTTACTTGAAGCTAGCTGTTCTACAAAAACTGTTTTCTTTCATGTAACCTACACAAATACTAAAGGAAATGATTGATGTTCCAAGTACTGATAGCTATTTCCTGCGTTGACTAACTTCTGTGTCCTGGGATCTAGATGTGTAATGCCACAAGGTTATAATTAACCCTTTGTTTATCCTTTTCCTTTAAGGAGTTGTTACTTCCTTTTGTTGTTGCCAAAGAGACCTAGATATTAAACAAAACCCAAGTTGTAAGACAACCAACACAATCCTAAAGTCAATTTTCAATTGTACAGATTAATGATGACCATGTTTAGGTACCTAGAATTGTATGCTAATAAACTTAACTGTTAGCTGTCTCTCTGTGCTTGCTTTGTAGCAGTTGATACAGAAGGGTTGAAAACAATAACACTGAATGGCACAGCACCATCCTGTTGAGTAATCCTGACTGCATTTATGATTCCTGGTATAAAACGCATCAGCAAAGTGGTCTGAACATAAAATTACATGCTTCAGGACAGGAATTCAGTGATGCTAGCCACTGTTTTTGTCTGAATTTAACAACAGGAAATATATGAAATATAATTCTACTACCCTGTCTTTTTGTACAGCCAATTGCTGCTCATAATTTTACCATTTACCTGTTTGATACTCATACAAGTTGTTATCCAACTTTCGAAGAGAGTTGGTGTGTAGAGCACTTATACAGTCTATGATACACTGCTCAGAGCTAGGGGACATGAAATGGGCTGCCACCCATTTGAGTCACAGCTGATAGCAGTTGAAAAACATGGCTGCTACCAGGGGCTGCTAGGGGCTGGCTGAGGCTGCTGGCAATACACAAAATTCTCCCCTCATGGGATCACTAAGAGAAAAAGGAGGACAGCATCCTATTCTTGAAGTGTATTACTTTCATATAAGCTAATATGTATGTGAGCCTTTAGTTCCCCTTTAAAATCTACATAAAACGGGAAAACTAGGAACGAAAAAAAAACATGTCCTCTCTCCGGAAATAGAAAAGGAATCACTCAAAAATGAAAAATTAGGGAAAATTGTTACACGGAAAAAATAGCCATTCTGCAGTATATATTATATGCTTTGAGTTACTAAGTTGTTTTAACCTTGTTAACACATTGAAAACATTACAGTGTTGATTACAGGAAACAGAAAGATGGTCTTGTAGATGCCAATGTCTCCTAAAAGTAGGGGAAAATGAAGCAGGTTGGATCTTTTGTTTTGGTGTACAAGCATCTTCATTAATAATTCATGGTTCACCCCAGCACACACATCCTGTCTAGGAAACACTCACCTGCTATTGATTTACACCTCAGAGATTGCTGGTTGACCTATTTTTTATCAACCTTCACCAATCCATACTTCTCCTCACGCCTCATTCAAAATTACCAATTTTCACATTGGTTCTGTAAGCAGGCATTTAGGCAGGATTTGAAAAAAAAAGTTTTTTCAAACCAATTAAGGTACTGAAAAGATTGGAAAGATCTCCATATAGGTCAGGGCTCAAAATTAAGTTTTTTTTCCAGGGAGCCCAATTGCATCTTCAAAAGCTACCTAAAATAGTTGTGTACAGAAATCAGTACATCTTTGGGCTCCCTGCAGAAATATGATGGAGCCCCAGGAGAATTCAAGGGAGCCCTCAGCTCCCGGCACCCCCTAATTTCGAGCCCTGTAGGTTTGGGTCCGAAGAGTTTCCTAGTTCATTATGGTGATGATTGTATTTTCAGTTTGGGTGCCAAGAGTTGAATCACATGCCAGAATTCATCAGTAGTAAGATGCAGGGCGTGATCTACCCCTTGTTAGCCCATCCTCAGCTCAGTATCCGCGAGAACGCCAGCAAAGCCTTCTCGTCATTCCTAGCTCATTTCCCAGTTAAATATGATCATGATTGTATTTTCAGTTTGGGTGCCCATGTTTGCCAGTTCATCATGATCATTGTATTTACAATTTGGGCTTTACAGTTTAGGTGTTGATGATTGCCACTTCATTATGGCCGTGATTGTATTTTCAGTTTGGGTGCCAAAAGTTTCCCAGTTCATCATGATAATGATTGTATTTTCAGTTTGGTTGCCAAGAGTTGAACCACATGCCAGAATTCATCAGTAGTAAGATGCAGGGCGTGATCTACCCCTTGTTAGCCCATCCTCAGCTCAGCATCCGCGAGAACGCCAGCAAAGCCTTCTCGTCATTCCTAGCTCATTTCCCAGTTAAATATGATCATGATTGTATTTTCAGTTTGGGTGCCAATGATTCCCAGTTCATTATGATCATGATTGTATTTTCAGTTTGGTTGCCAAGAGTTGAATCACA
The DNA here is from genome assembly GCA_963942565.1 of Maea johnstoni. NCBI lineage: Eukaryota > Metazoa > Annelida > Polychaeta > Spionida > Magelonidae > Maea > Maea johnstoni. The sequence continues at coordinate 14,474,453 of OZ012688.1, read as the reverse complement.
TGCCAGAATTCATCAGTAGTAAGATGCAGGGAGTGATCTACCCATTGTTAGCCCATCCTCAGCTCAGCATCCGCGAGAACGCCAGCAAAGCCTTCTCGTCATTCCTAGCGCGCTGTGAATTCAAGGTGAGAGGTTTCGTTTTATGATCCACCATAGCCTACCTTTTTATCATTACCCTTTTCGGATTTTAAAGGAGAAATTACTTAATACACTGACAAGTAGTCCACAGTGTGTGTGTTCATATGGTTTATATGTCAACAAACATTAGTTATAGGAATCAGCTCGGATTTTCATGATCGATCATCGGTTGGGTACAACCGATCGATAATCAATCATAATCGGTTGTGCTTGCTTTCATCCCAGCAGCACTTATTAGCTATTTCCGTCGCTAAGTAAGTAATATTTTGGATATTTTCTGGTACTGTTTTTGGCCAAAAACTTAGTCAAAATACATCCTTTTTGCTGTTTATTTTGATCATAATCGATGCCATAATAATTAATTGAAATTGAAACCCTTTCAAACACACACACACACACACACACACACGTTTATACATATATTCACTCTATTGGTGCTGTTTAGGTTTTTCTACAGTGGTATGCAGATAATGATGATTATATTCCTGTAAGATTGTGTTCTAAAAGAATGTTCTGACGGTCTCTTTATGTGTGTTTCAGGAAGCTCTCTCATCATTCAAGGATGTCATCCATCAGTTATGTAGGGGAACAGCAGTCGCTGAACCTGGAACAAACACTGAAAGTGTAAGAAATCATTCACAGTTTCTTTGAAAAGCATACTTAATGTAGTTAAGTAGGATAATTATCCTTGGTATTTTTAGGGGTTTGATCTCCCTTTTGTACCAACAATTTCTTATTTTTATGATGTGAAAGTATTTACATTTTTTCTTTCAATGGGCGATTGATCAGTAACCATGGCAAAACAATTGATTAATCGATTATATCAATTCATTGTCTCAGCACTAGTAGTTAGCAGGGGGGCTCAACATTAAGTCTATTGATAGTCAGTGCTAATTAATTCTACATGGGAGTAGCCCTGAGGTGGCTAGATGAAATTGATGTATCAGTGTATTGCACATTTATGTAATCAATTTTCGGTAGGGTTGGGGATCGTTGAGAATTCTACGGTTCGGTTCGGTTCTCGGTTTTGCTTCTTCAGTTCGGTTTTATCACGGTTTCCTAAAAGGTTCATTAATGACATTTCTTGGATACGAAAATACGCAATGGAATGTGTGGCTGAACTTGCCTGAACTGGAAAGTTCTGGAAAGTTCCTATATACTAGCTCCCTGGCCACTTTCTCTACGCTCAGAATGGTTCTGAGCATAGTGAAAGTGGGCAGGGTACTAGACTTGAGAGATTTTGAAATGGCTGTTGGCAGACATTGTTAGGCCAGCGAGGAGGTAGTTGCTGACAGTTTTATTACGCCTCCAGGAACCCTGTGCATGCATAGAAAACCGAACCGTGTAGAGGGAGGTCAGGTTTCAGACTGGTTAACCACAATGCTCAGGCCGGTATCACATATAAACCGGTCCCCGGTCCCCATCCCTAATTTTCGGGGCTAGCAAAAATAGTTCAGGGCTATTTAAAGTTTTGGTAACTAGCCCTACTGGGCTTTTGAAATATTTTCTTAATGTTGAGCCCTGGTTAGTGTATCCTTTAATCTTTATGCTGCTCTTTCTCAGGTGCTGCCTCACAGGTCACTCCTGAAACCGTCCTTCAAGTGCATGGACGCCTACGAGTCTGAGGGTCTGCTGGGCGTGTGCGTGTTCCTAGTCAAGGTAAGGACAACCTACACTTGGTGGAGCCCCCTGGTGGCGGGTTTACAACTTCTTCTCAACCCAGGCCAGTAAAGATTCCCCAAAACAGCTTCGGGCCATTATGAAAATACCTCAACTGGTCCTACAGGGCCAGTAAACATTTTGGGACATTCTTGTTAACAAGTTTTTCCTCAAGAATGTCCCCAAATATTTTTGAAATAAATCAAGATAAAGTAAATAAAAATAGATGTCAAAAAATGTTATACAATGTTTTTTATTGTTATGTTAAATAAAAAAATTGTAGAACCAGTAAAATCTTTGCAGGACCAGTAGATCCTAGGTGTTACTGGTCCTACGGGGCCAGTACCATTCTGAGATAGCGTTGAGGCCTGGCGAGGAGATTCCTTGGATGCCATGATACATATGAATTAAACCCATTCATGCCTTTAGCTGCCAAAATCACCAGACTATTTTGCTGATCTCTCTCTATCAAATCAAAATCAATATTAAGAAAACAATTGAGGGAGAGTTGTTCATCAGAAATCATTGGTAATCATTGGAAAGCTCTCGCTGAGTACCCATGTGCCAGGGTTTCAATCATTTCTCAGGTGTCTTTGCATCATTTTGTATTGGCCAAATAAGCCTCCAGCAGCACAAGGGTTAAGGTTATGGTATTGCTTCCTGTAACTGTAATCATCATTATCATCATCAGGTGTCGGACTAGTAATAAGTGGGTGGCTGGTTCGATTCCCAGCAGGGGAACTTCGGTCTGTCCTTGGGCAAGACAATTCATTCCATATTGCCTCAGTCCACCCAGCTGAAAAATGGGTGCTTAGAGCTTGTGCGCTATATGCTGCCAGCCGCTCTAGAATAACCCTCGGGGGATTGAAATGTGTACAGTGCCTGCTAGGGAAGGAAGGTCATGAGAACATTTCGGTGGATACAAGACTATAAACCGAATACCTTCACCTTTACCTTCCTGTAACTGGCTTTCTCTTGGATGTTTTCAGCACATCCCTCCTGGTTTCCTCCTACCCAAACTGGCCTCTGTTCTTCTCCACCTTCAACCTCTATCTCATGCATCCCGCCTCCACAGTCAGACAAGCCACAAGCACCATATTCAAATTCCTGGGTGAGTACCGCTTGCTTTCTTGCAGTTATTCAAATTCTTGGGTGAGTATGGCTTTCCTTCTTGCAGTTTCTCTTGAAATGAATTTGCCTTCCTTTAATGATATTCAAATATTTGGTGGGTACCTCTTGCTTTCTTGCAGTTCTTAGGAAACCTTCTTTCCTTCAACTAACAGGCCCCTTGAATCCTAGACCTAGATATATGTTTCACTTTCAAGTTGCTGCTAACAAGTTGCTGCTAAAACAAATGTAAATGTAATTGTAAACGTACTTGACAAACTACAGGCACAATATTCAAATTCTTGGGTGAGTAGGGCTTGCTTTCCTGCAGAGTCATTTGAAAACCTGTTTACCTTCAACTAACAGGTTGAATCCTAAACCTGAGTATAAGTTTATCTTTGCGAATAGCTGCTAGAACATTTATAAGTGTATGTACATTACTGCCCGCCTTGTGTTATTCCTCTCTCTTTCAATTCAGTTGCCAAAGACAATAGTAAAATACCATTTTACAAGTTTATGTGAACTACTGCCCATCTTGAAATATCATTTAGTCTCTGTTTCAATTCAGTTGCCAAGACAATAGTAAAATACCATTTTACAAGTGTATGTATCTTATAACATTTTTATAACATTTTATAACATTTGTTTGAATGCAGTTGCCCAAAGACAAGAGTATGTAGATTACTGCCCATCTTATATTATTTTTCCTCTGCTTTGTTGTAGTGGCCAAAGACAATTTTATGAGTGTATGTAAATTATTGGTCCTCTTAAAATACTATTTTCCTTTGTTAAATGCAGTTTGCCAAAGACAGTAATAACCCGACCATCCTGAAGCTGGTACTGCAGGGTCCTGTCTCAGGACTGGGAGGTGAACATGGACCTGCTGACCGCGCCGTGCGTTGTCCCCCGCCAAGCAGCGCCGCGAGAGCGTGGATGACGAGAAAACAGTCCAGCCCCTCGCACCGATCCTCCGCTAGGGCTGCTACTAGAGGGCGCAGACAGACAATCACCAATCTCAAAATACCCACCACTGAATATAATCGTAAGTATCTTCATTCCAAAGAATTAAATATTTTGGAAGTTATTTTACTGGAAATATACAAGGTACTTTGATATCAAGATATCACATCAAGAACTCAATGAAATGATAAGTTGTATAACCCAATA
>OZ012688.1:14436255-14470182 GCA_963942565.1 Maea johnstoni | reverse complement strand
TTTATTCCAATTGTCAAAAGTATCAAAAATCGAGATGAAAATTTGAAGCGTAACTCTCAAGGAATAATGATTTAATTCACTTCTGAATTTGCTTAAAGCTTGAAGTGAAATTTAAAATATTTGCTACTGTAACAATTACTTACAAGCAGGTAAATTGATAGATATGTATTACTGAACTGGTGCTGGGTATTCTATATCCAAATAGTGAGAAAAATGTGCAATTGAGGTGAATTACAATTAATGTTAATTTGCAAAGAAAGTGAAAAGCTGTCTGGCTTTATTTCAAATGGTAATCCTAGTAATCCAATTGTTAAATAGAAAATATGGGCTTGGTTCAATTGCGCTTAAAAGTGACTTATGTAATTATATTTAGGTTACAATGTAGACGTCCAAGTATTAATTGTTGGGTATAGGTAATTGAGTGGTCATTTGCGAATGTGAAGCTGATAGTTATCAAATGTTTTCAATTTGATTTGTCTAGGCTTGAAGATAAATATCAAATTCAATAACTTAACCCATTTACACTCAGAGGGGCCAAAACAGCCCTGACAATGTTGGAAATATTTTGCTTACAAACAATTTTCAGGAAAACATTTGATCGAGAAATGGTGATCACATGCCACGCACCAACTCTCCTATTTTGTGAACTTTCGCTTTATTGCCAAGTTATTTTCAAAAATATGAGAGTAGCATACTACTTTCTAAAGAACAACTGAATGAAGAAATGAGTACTTGGAGACAAAGTCTTATTCAATTCTTTGTATATTGAAGTAAACAGATATAGTATCTTCATAAGATATAGTATCTTCATAATACTGTATAAACAGGTTATACTATTATGTGACTGTGTTAAAAATATCTGAAGCCTTTTCATGATGTCACATTGTACCAGTATCTGTTGGGAGTTACATTTGTATAAATAGTAATTAATAGTTAAATCTAACTGTTGAATGATAGGTGAATTATGTTGAAAGATTGCATAAGAGAGATTTGGAGAAATCGTGAAGTAATATTGTGCCAGAATATGTTGCATGTTCATTATATTTAAATGGTGTTATTCAAAGGTGAATGTCTTAATGAAGAAATAAAGGTGCTTTTTGCTTTGAAATTCTCACAAAGAAATTAATATCTTACTACTGCAACTATGGGTTACCATAGATTGCTAAACACATCAATACTATCACAGCCTTTACTGAATCGCAGTTTCTACCAAGGTATGGTAAGATTGTTCTGGTAGGATCGGCGATCCTACCGGTAGAAACTGCGATCGCAGTTCCTACCAGCATAATCCTGGTAGGAACTGCGATCGCTGTTTCTACTGGTAGAAACTGCGATCGCAGTTTCTACTGGTAGGATCGGCGATCCTACCGGATCGCAGTTTCTACCACGACATATATATATATATATTAAATGCTAACCCATACCATATGGTCTGATACATATGGACATAACAAAGTAATGTTCTGAGAAATATATGACCGAAAGTTTTTGCTCCTGTGGGATTTAACAAAATGAATGAGTGTGTGCTGATGTAAATGTGTTTTGGAGTTTACTTATGTCGACTACAGAATAAAACTTATGATTCCAAGTCTGGAATTTCAATCACATGCTTTAATGTGACATTTATGGGTTATCCAATAGCAGAACAGTGGAAATTGATATGATATTTTGTAGGGGTGGAATATAATTGTTTTGATACATTTTTTTTCATAAACAATTATTCCATCAATTGTGGCAAAATAATCAATCAATCGAATATGTACAATTAATCCTAATAGGACTTAAATGCATCTCTTCCACGCCATGCTTGTTCTCTCTCATTTTTGTGGTAAAATGCAAACTGCGATACTTATCTCTTTTGAGACTATTGTGCTTGCTGTGCATTCTCTTTGCCCCAATAAGCATACCTGGAAGGCTTGATGATAACTCAAAGACATTCTTCTTTAACCTTTAAAAAAATGTTGATGAAAAGTTCCCATTCTGTTTGATATACAATCTTGATGTATCCATATGATATGATTGCATTTTATTTTCAAACTAGTCCGCCTGGCATTTTTTCTACATATATTTTTTCAAAAAATCCATAACAAATAAATTACTTAAATATTTTGATGATATCAATAATTATATTCAACTTCTTGGTAGAGGCTGCATATCTGATATAAGCTTTACAGGGATAGATGATTACAAACTAGTTTATTGAACCCCAATTGTACATCTCTTTTGTGAAGGAACTGCTCTCTAAAGTAAAAAATAAAGAAAAATCAGCATATTACATACTTGTAATAAACAAGCCCTGATGCTTTTCAGAAACAGAAACTTCGCAAACGCTACTTTGTAAGTGAATAAGACAACTATTGTCACATTTCATTCACTCATTTACAGCATGCGAATATTTTTAAAGTTATTTTTAATTATTTTTAATTATCAAGATTACCCGTATTTTTCACCAACTTATCATTAACAATGAATTTTAAAGGGCACTGTCATGATAACCTTTATTTAAGTACTGAATTTTGTTTTAACCAAATAAGAGTATCATACTCTTATTTGCACACCTACTCAAGAAGTTCTTTTAATTTTTTAGCAAAGAATTAAAACTAATACTTTTTTATTTTGTTACATATTTAACACAGATAGCATGTCCACAGTCTACTTGACTTTATTATTTTTCATTATGATAATTCAGCATTAGCTGAAAAACATTTTAAAGGCATTGTCACTAACACATTAACTTAAGAGCTAGGTTTCATTATTCAACTAATTTATAAAATAAGCATGTACCATATATCAATTTGTTTTCATAGTTTTGGGATATGTTATAATGATTGGCATAATATTTTTTGTTAGATATGCAATGATTTTTATCTGTTTCTGATAATCTGTGTACTTATTGATAAATGCCTCTTGAAAGTAAATTTGAATATTATCAATTTATTTGGGAATTCATTATCTAAGGCTATTGGTAGAAATGTGCTTTCACCCCAGAAAAATACATGTTTTAGTTTCAAACATACAGTAATGGTGTACATGTACAGTATGAAATTGATTGAAAGTCCTCTTCAATATTTATGGTTACTGGTACAAATGTGCTTAAACCCCAGAAAGGTATATGTCTTAGTTTTAAACATACTGCAATGATATAGAGTATGAAGTTGAAAGTCCTCTCCGTGTTCTAGATCAATAGCTTATGTGAATATGAAGGGTATTTGTCGGAGGTTGGAGTGAGTCCAGATGGTTTTCACATTTGAGGTTTAACTCATTCACACTCAGATTGGCCAAAAAAGGCCGGACAATTTTAGATATATTTTTCGAACAAAAGCATTTTTTTGTAAAATATTTGAAGGAGAAATGTTAACCAGAAGTCAAAGAACAACTCCCCTTCAAATATCTTGGGAACTTTTACATTATTCCTGAGTTATTTGCAAAAGTATGAATGTAGCAGACGATACTTTCTAGAGGAACTCTGAGTGTTAATGGGTTAATGTCATCTAATTGGGAAGCAATCTCTTAGACCTGCAAACCACTATGTCCAGTTTTGTTAGGTATTCACAGACTTCTCTTGTCTCATTGGTATAGAAAATACCTAAGCATTATTTGTTTATCATTATTTATCCTTTTCTCACTAGTTCTCATTTCGAAGCACAGAGCCCCACTCCTTCCTAACCATTGTCCTTACCATTTTACCATTATAGTCTGTCTGACTCGAGTTTGGCAATCACTTTTCCCACTTTTTTGTGCCAAAAGTCAAGTTTGCCATCCAAACTTGGCAAACCTCTTTGGAGCACTACTACGTGTTTGTACAAACATAGTTCTGTCTCAGCTCCGCAAAATGTTGATTTTGCTCATTAGTTCCTATTGTAAAATGTGCGCATTGCCGACACTATGATCTTGCGTGTTTGTCTGTTGCGAACAATACAAACACGCGAGATTGTATTGTTGGCAATGGACACATTTTACAATGGGACCTAATAAGCAAAATCAACATTTTGCGGAGTTGAGACAAAAAATATGTTTACACATATACGTAGTAGTGCTCCTAACATGTTTGCCAAGTTTGGATGGAAAACTCGAACGTTTTGTCAAAAAAAGTGGCAAAAGTGATTGCCAAACTCGAGTCAGACAGACTATAGTTGGTCAAATATCTCCAAACTGTATGATTAAGTAATGAACTGGAACATGCTAATACTTTTTTTTTTTTAATCATTTTTATTTTCCCTCATTCAACATGTCAACACAGGTTACAGTAGATATAAATACCAATAATCAATATTGGTAAATAATGCTAATACTTACAAGCCTTACGGCGCTGAATAAATACCGTTTGTTAAAGCCTCACTGATTATTTGTCATTGTGGCATTATGGCAACAAAGGTTAACGCCAACAAACAAAGAAAAAAAGAAACAGGAATCCTTTATTAAGAAAATCCTCTAACCTTTGGCACCCTTCTAATTTCATCTTTCTTTACCCCATTCATGCCCATTCATCTTCCCTATGCAACATTTTGTCTTGCCATCTTTCAAAAACATACTTTCCGGAAAGTCACAAATTTTTTAAAGAACAGCTGTTTCTAGGATCCTGTTCCCTAATTCTCCTTCAAATATTTCCTCAAAATTTTCTGTGGTCAGAAAGATGAGACCAAAATAGTTTGGCTATTTTGTAGCGCTGCAGACCAAAATAATTTGGCTATTTAGTAGCACTACAGACCAAAATAATTTGACTATTTTGAAGCACAATAGGCCAAAATAGTTTGGCTATTTTGTAGCACTACAGACTAAAGTAGCATTGCTATATTGTAACACTATTGATCAAAATAGTTTGGCTATTTTGTAGCATTACAGGCATAAATGGGTTCATACACTTACCTGTGCAGTAACCTTCAATCATTTTCTTCAATCATTTGCAACTACCTTGACAACTCTCAGCCAATCATATTCCTCCATGCACAAGCTTTGCTTCATCCCCCAGGATGCATCTGGTTTCCTTGGCGATATTCAAGAAGAGGACCCTCTCCTAGCTCAAAGACGTAGAGCTCACGATAGCTCTTCCCAGCCTTTTTCTCATCTCAATTGTCAGGCAAGCCCCGATTACGGGTCGCGTCTCATTGAGTTCTCCCGCCCGATTGTTGATGAAGCAACAGTGAGTAATTGATGTGAAAACATGTCACCTCATTTGCATGGATGTGCCTCATTTGCATATAACCTTTGACCTTTCTGCTCTGCTTGCTACTAGTCATGCCAGAATCTCAAGCAGGTAACCATGGTGATTATTTCGAGTGCCTAGCGATAAGATACCTGCTGAAATGAACCCCTAGTGATTGTCATATTGTAGTTAATTTTGGTTTGTCATTATTTCCATTTTTTTTCTTTCGTTGACATGAAACATTTTGCTGTGAAGAAAAAGTCTATTTTGCAATCCTAAAATAAGATATATATATTTGAAGGATTTATGATAAGTTAACTCTGAAAAAATAAAATTTTGTGATATCAGTACTATTTTCTTTTAATGTACCCTACCATCCTTATTTTTTCTTACCTTTTAACAGATATATGCCTTTGCTTGCCTTAGACCTCACACAAGTTTAATGATAACCTTGTTTATTTCTCAAAAAGAAATATAAATCTAGTTGAGAATGAAATCAGTGTACTTTTTAAGTGTTGACACCTTTATTTTAAAGTTAAATTGTATTCCTCTCAAAAGGGAGCCATGAATAGATAGAAAGTAGCATTTTGAGAAAAAAAGCACAGTATGCAGTATTTGTGTATCATAAGACCTCCTGTGCATGTTCGTTTTGTGTTAGGCATATTGTAGTTAAATGCATGAAGTTTAAGGTATTGTCATTTATCCTCAGTCTGTTTTTTCTGACATATCTAGAAACATTTATTTGATGATTAGTATGATAGATACGAAATTGAACCAAATTTTCATTTATGCAAGAGTGTTCCTGTGTCAATTATCTTTAATCTTTTGAATGAGAATTAAAATGAATTGAAAGAGAATCACTTTATACAAATTAATCAAACATTTCCAAAAGAGATCTTTCCACACCATTGCTTGTCAGATATCCATTATACTCAATTTGAAAGTATTTATTTCATACATCAAATTATCAATGATTATTTGACAAATCTTGTAAATGAAAAAATATTTCCAAACCTGATGTGATCTGCTTTACGTGGTTCCTGCATTTCACCTAAAATTTTGTAGTATTATATGCAATATCAACGCGGCCTCAACGCTAACTAAAACTGTTACTGGTCCCGTAGGACCAGTAACACCTAGGATCTACTGCTCCTGCAGATTTTTTACTGGTCCTACCATTTTTTTTGTTAATATAAAAAGAAAAATAACATAACATATAATCTACCGATAACATTTATTCTTATTTATTTCATCATTTATTTCAAAAACATATGGCACATTCTTGAGGGGAAACTTGTCAACAAGAATGTCCCCAAATGTTTACTGGCCCTGTAGGACCAAGTTGAGGTCTTTTTTTACTGGCCCTAAGCCATTTTGGGATTTTTTTTACTAGCCTTGGGCCATAGGACCACTGTTAGCGTCGAGCCCTGTCAATCCAATTTTCTAAGGGCACTGAACATGAGCATGTGAATATTTATAATAGGGTCTTGGCATGTCAGAATTACACATAGCTGTTGTGAATGGTGTGATTGCTTTGTTGTCACGACTACTGCATGTTTTGTCTGAATCTTTTAATGCCTAGAGCTTCTAGAACTATTGTGCCTTTTGCTTTTCTAACAAAAGCATCATAAAACTGACCCAGTTAGTCAGAATTTGACTAATAACTTTCTTTCATTATTTGGAATATTCAATGCCTCATTATTATTATTGATTATCAAAAATATTAGAGATCCACGCCATGCAATGAGAACTCAAGGCATCAATGGGTGAACTGGTAATCATATCATAGTCAATCAGCACGTTTTGATAAGTATTAAAAAAAAAGATTGGAACTTCACATTGATAGGTGCTAGGTGTTCCCTTTTCTCATGCCTTTGAAAATGCCTGTATCAAGTAGAAAAAACAATTGCAAAATGCATTTCTGGAATTTGCATTTGATCCCATCATGGTTTTGTCACTGCTTCAATGATGATAAATTAAAGTTCATTTTTGAAGTTAAATTTTTGATATTTTAAACCCATGATATTAAGAATCAGATGTGAATGACTATAAATTTCTTTGACCTGAGGATATATCAAATTCAGTCTTTTTAACTCTTAGATTTCTCATATGTTTGGCAAGATATCTCTTTTGAAAAAAATATCATTTCATCTGTTTGACAAAGTTAAAGGCCACATGTCAAAACTTCTGCTGACTACATATATATATACATCAAGTAGTGTTGTGTTTTCTAAACTGCATGCTTGCCTTGTTATATGAAGTGTTGTGTTTCAATCTTGTCAATGTTGAATAGCTGTGGTGCTACTTGTAGCTGTCTGTAGCTTGACTGCCTGTCTAAGAAGTTTTATGTGGTAATAACTATTTAGTCATATATCCTTTCCAAAATGTGTATGTACTATTTACAAATACTGTATGTTTGTATTTATCCTGCAGAAGTGATGATTATATTGTACTATGTTAAAAGTTAGCGACACAGGTTTTGATTATAGTACCTTTTTTCATTAGTTTGCCATTGAGTGTTTTAAAGTATGCCTGTGTAAAAAGTAGAATGTATACAAAGTTCACTTTGCACAGTCTGATTCCATGAGAAGGAAGGTATTGTTTTGTAGAATTAGCATTGTATTACTTACACACCCATTGTTGTTGGGGGATCATACTAGCCCCAGTCACAGGTTTGTCTAGATGAGGTTCCGAGTCCCTAAACAATTGACATTCAATTGTGAGTTGACCAAGCAGTATTGTGTAGAAAAAGCAATGGTAGATAGATGGCACCACTTGGTCCTGAATACTCCTGATATCTCTAAAGTACCCATGAACAGATGTCAAATAACTTCAGCATGGAATACTGTGAATTCGGAAAATATTGCGTTAGTTTAATTTTTGCATTTTTTTGGCATTCAGCATCAGATGCAAAATTTAAATTTACAATAATTAGTGCTGCCTCTTTAAGTGTTTAGCTGGCACTCCATGTTTGCAAAGTTAAAAAACATAAAAATAGATTTTCTGTAAATTCGCAAAACTTTCTCTACACAATCTTTCGTGAATCTACAGTACACTACACAGTCATAGATGAAGGCAATCAAGTCATGCTATGTATATCAAGTTTTATCCCCAACACGGAAGCGATTCTTGAGGCTGATTGGTCAATATTTGATAGACATGCAGCCTTATCACACTCAGGTGTTAATATCACATTCTTTGCATCATATTGTGAGCTGCATAATGGACTCAACAATGGCACAAGCCCTTTCTTGCACTTTGTGCAGAATCTGTTCCCAGATACCCAGTCATGCGATAGCTATACTAGAAAGTTAGATGAATAGAGAAATGCATCAGAGCCTTAGTTAAACCATTAATATTCACAACGGCCAAAAGCAGACAGACAATAACGGTAAAGGTATTCGGTTTATAGTCTTGTATCCACTGAAGCACCTTCCTCCCTTAGTAGGCCTGTACACACGGAAACCATTCATTAAATCTTGCTGGCAATAGCAAAGTCTGGAAAGTATTTGTTGGGGAAATGTTTATCAAAACATTACCAACAACTCCTCTTCAAATATTTTGTTAAATCATTTTCACTTTCAAAGTTATAGTCAAAAATGTCATAGATCCAGAAGACAATTTCTGGAGGAACTCTTAAGCATTCGTTAATGGGTTAACAGGGAATCAAGGATTGAACTGGACACCCAAGTCATCAAAACACATACACACACTATAGCATCAAAATATTTTGATCAAGAACTTCTCACAATGCAAATAACTTACAGGGTTTTACTTCGAATGCTTGAAAATCACTTTCTATGCATTCTCTCATTAGATAATATTCATAATTGTTGACTGAATATCATGACCTATACCTTGTAAAATATGACACCCAATATTTTGTGTTTCCCATTTTGGATATCCAGTTATTCTAGCAACGGATGTGTGTTGGATGATATACTAGAAAGGCATATATGAAGTGAGCCGTGTAATACAGGTGCCTCACTCTACAGATACATTATCTCTTACTAATATGAACCTTACATACATATTTTGAATCATTTCCCCATAATGAACCCCCTCAATTTTGTTTTTGATCATATTCAGGAGTTTAAGCGAAGAGCTTTTCGTCAGGTAATTTGGTGTCTATTTTCGGCAGTTTCTAAGAAAATTGTCACCTTTCTCTCTCTCTTTCTTAATTCTGGCTCTTCATTTATGTACAACTTGGCAATCATCTTGTCAATTTTAAGTCAGTAGGCTGGTATACTGTATGTATATATATATATATATATATATATATATATATATATATATATATATATATATATATATATATATATATATATATATATATATATATATATATATATATATATATATATACATGTTTATAATACAGATACTCGCATATGTACTCTCTTTGAGAATTAAAAAAAAGTACTTGCAAGTTGCAGGTTTTGTTACTCTAAGGAAATGGGGGAAGCATTTGATGCCTACTGACTGCAATGTTGAAAACTCAGATCTTTCCAATCTTTACCAATCTTCAAATATCACTTTCTTGTAATTGTTGCATTTCTTTATCTGGTCCACACAAAGCTTCATTGGTCATCTCGCTCTCCCCTACTGTATCACATCAAATATTATTATGATTTTTGAAATTTCTAAATGTGATTTATTTTCATTTTTGTAGTAGCATAACAACTTGTGGAATATGATATAACCATATTTTCTGACCCCTTCCCCAATTTTATACATATATATATGTATACATACATACATATATATGTATGTATTTGTGTAAATATATATATATATATATATATATATATATATATATATATATATATATATATATATATATATATATATATATATATATATATTTATATATATATATATATATATTTATATATATATATATATGTGTATATATATATATATATATATATATATATATATATATATATTTATATATATATATGCAGTTGTATATACAGTTGTACGATATGTTGTATCTTTTGTACACAAGTATGTGTATTCATACGTGTTCATTACTTTATCTGTCATTTCTAAACACAGCTTATCAGGTTATTTCTTGATCCCCAAATTTAGATGTAAAATTGAATTTTGATTTATTCATTTTCTACTTCTGACTTAACTTCCCAATGTATCATATGTTGTATGTTATAAACCCTGCTTTAGAGTTTTAAATGGTTTTCCTTAAAAAATGTAGATATTTCCCTTAATATATGGCCTCTGCTGTAGGTCTCAATATATTTATAGATTTTTCTCTTCACTACAATCTCACTTTCAGATTGTCACTTAAAGTAACAAAACTGGAAATTTAAGTTATTTTTCCTGACACCTTTGAAGGTCCATTTTCTATCATACTGGACTGTGCCTTCCCGTACTTCTACTTTTACATTACTGCCATTACTGAAATAGGCAAACCAATTATGCCTGTTATCAAGTATACTTTTATTTAGGTAAATTCTTAATTGGTTATGGGGAAATGGTAACCGAACAAAACTAATTGTATGATGTATATTTCTCATGATTTATTTTACTTTATTTGTCATGCAGAAATTAATCAATCATCATAATGTTTATCTATATACGGCGTTAATTGATTGATTATGGTCAAACAAGGAAGACATAGATAACAACATGTTGTTGCATTAGGAAATTGTGTGTAAAATTGGTTTTGATGTATTCACTTCAAATAGAAATGAAAGCCACAAGGAATGCATGCCACATCAATATAATACTAATACTAACATGATATATAATATGACAACAAAAGTAACACAGATTTTATCATGATCATGATAACAAAGAAAAAATAGAAAAATAACTGTTATAGAGGTAATGTTTATTTGTTTAATTTAGTATTAATTTTTGAATCATATAAAATGAGGTATACCATTTTATTGATAGAGATTAATTAATATCAATTCAATATACAAACACCATGTACTATCGTCATTTACTCTTTGGAGTTAGCTTAATTACATCTCTGCTATTATTAGGTATTTGTACTTACAGAATTGTACATCGGTGGTTTCTTACATGCTATTGAGTTTAGAAAAAAAATGAGACCAATCTTTTATTTTTCTTATTTTTAGCACCGCACCTTAAGTATGGCTATTCCAGCCAATGTGGCACCGTTGGATTTTGGGAAGGGTTCATCAAATCCGTCAAGGTAAGCCAATCAAAATACATCTAGGGCATGCCTTCTCCTTACCCTGATATTAATTAACCCTTACGCTGCTGGTGGCTAATTTGGCCATTACAAAATGATGCATAAATCCTGAAAAATGACTGATACCCTAGAAAATGGGCACTCATCTGGGAGTACTCAGCGAGAGCCATCTAATGAATACCAACACGACAGGTTTTAGATGGTTTCCAAAAATCTTTGCATCTGTGCGCTTTGGACGAACGTTGCCTCAGCATGGGAAGGGTTAAACCTGTAATATATGAAGCTAACCATGAAAAACATTGATAACTTAGAATTGTATCTTAGAATTCACTAGAAAATCCTGGGATTCCACTTACTCTTTTTTAAGAAGTTTGAGGAAATCTTTGAAATTTTCCTGGAAATATAGCATTTAGAATTTCAAAGGAAATGTTGCTATTTCTTAGCTTTCCTTGAAGTTTTAGGAAATCTTGGAATTTTCCCTGCTTTTTTCCAGGATATATTCTATGAGTTCTGAGATACATTTGATACAGAGTATTATATAGTGATTCATTTACACCTAGTGGTGCATGTGCATTATAACTATGAGAATTTGCATTTATGATTGTATGGAATGCTGCTTTTAATTGCAGATTTGACCAATCATCCTCTAGGGTGCCTAAATGACTGAACACTAATTAAACATTTTGTGAAATGATATTTGCATATCATGTATCATTTCTTTACTAATAATATCCCTAAATCAAATATAGCTGAGAATTCTGAGATGTCTGGGAAAAAGACATGAAAATCACTGATTTTCCCAGAAGTCTTGGCTATTATTGTTAACTCATTCATCTGTGGAACAGCCAGATCTGCGTGGCAATTTTGGTGATATCTCTCAAACAAAAGCAATATAAATAAATTAGTTCAAGGAGAATTGTTCATCAGCATTAAAACTCTCCTTCAAATATTTTGTAAAATTATGCTTCATTCTGAAGTTATTTTCAAAAGTATGACAAGTCCAAACAATTCTTGTCAAATATATCTCCAGGCATGAATCGAATAAGTGTTGTCCGGTCATCTGGGCAGCCTGGGGCTGAGCAGAACAGGTCCATGTTGTGTTTAGGGTATAAGAAGCATGAAGTACAACTCTGTTACAGGGGTCAAGCTAACCAATTACCCTAAATCAAGTTTCCCAAAAAAAATTAAACAATAAAATGTTCACATTTCAAAATTGAAAGAGTATTGCTTTCAAAGTTTTCAGTGGGGCTTAATAGTTTTTGTGAGCAGAAAGTTTGACCCCTGTAGCTTAAGGGCTTGGTCAAGTCATGTCCAGATTCGGGGATTCATTTTAGGAACTGGCGAAAGAGTGCAGGGTGCAACTACCCAAATTCCATGTATAGCGCACTGCAGAAAACACATTCCTAGTCAAAACGTTATGTGGAACCTTGCAAATTGACTACTCACAGAATGTGCACTTCAATCAACTATCACCAAATGTAAATTTAACCTTGCAATTTAACAATTCACTAACTGTTGAGCTATCAGCCCTTATTGTTAGACATGAATTCTTACCAATTTTGGTCAGAGCTATTAACCATTATGGCAAAAGACATGAATTCTTACCAATTTTGGTCCGAGCTATTAACCATTATGGCAAAAGACATGAATTCTTACCAATTTTGGTCCGAGCTATTAACCATTATGGCAAAAGACATGAATTCTTACCAACTTTGGTCTTAGCCATCAACCTTTATTGTAAGTCAAGACTTCTGACCAGTTTTGGTCTGCGCTATCAGCCTTAATTGTTAAAGATATGAATTTGTACCAATTTTGGTCAAAGTTATCAGCCTTTGTTGTAAGTTATGAGTTCTTGTCAATTTGGTCTGTGCTATCAACCCCTATAGTAAAAGACATGAATACTTACAATTTTGATCTGCGCTATCAACCCATTATGGTAAAAGACATGAATTCTTACTAATTTTGGTCTGAGCTATCAACCTTTATGGTATAAGACACAAATTCTTACAATTTTGGTCTGAAACATCAACCATTATGCTTAAAGACAGGGATTCTTTCCTATTTTTGTCAGAGCTATGAGCAATTCTGGTCAGAGCTATCAGAAATTCTGGTCAGAGCCATTCATTGTAAAAGACATGACTTGACATTGATGATCGTAGTTGTTTTCCCATTTTAACTGTTTTGATTTTGGTTGTCAGTTCTGCTGCACGGAAACCGAGACTGCGGAGGTAGTTAGTTTGGTACTCAGTAGGTGGCAGCACTGGCTTCGGTTTAGCTGTAGTAGACAATATAACGTTTTAGCCTCATTTAGATCTTATGACATTTCCAGCATTTATTGTTTTATTTTTTGTTTATTGTTTTCATTGTTATAAGGACCAGGTGACCTTATTTGAGTCTCTTTTTGAGCACTGGGTTGTAAAATGCTGTTATTTTTTCAATAACTATAAAGTATAAAAAAAAAATCACAAGAATACATTTTATTTGACAAAGCCTGTTACAATAATTGAAAGTTGAATCAAAGAAAAATTGTTTCTTTTCTTTTTTTGTAAATAGCCTTTTAGAAAATGATTATGTTTTTCTATTTTCCTAATTTCTGAAATTGAACAGCACACAGTTTTAGGATCCTACAAGATAATCTATTTGGCAAAATTTGCTGAAATTCTATTTCCTTTCCATATTTTCCTGTTCACATTTATATATGAATTTAGTTTTGTTAAAGATTTGCCATTTTTATTTGAAAAGAAACCTGATATGTACACATACTTATTTAAACTTTATTTGTTGAAAGATTTTTGTTCATACCGTGCCAAGGCCATGGGTGCAACCTTTTTGTTTTTGCCTAGAATCAGGGTCTTAGCCAGAATTTCAAAAATGTCTGTATAAAAACAGCAATTCCAAAATTTCTGCCCATCCAGATTTAGCTATTCAGCTACTTCAAATCCTTATACCAACCAGTATTAGCCTATTGTGTCAAAACAGGCAATGTACTCTTCAACCATGTCCTAGAAAATGTTTTTTTGCTTGGAAAATATTTGGTTATTATCCCAAAAAGGTTGAAGTTGAAAATTCTTCACAAAATGATTTGCCTGTCCAAAAAGGAGGTTTTCTGAAACTGTCTGTCAAAAAGACAGGCTGGATGGGTCCTGGCTAAGTCCCTGCCTAGAATGATAAGATACTAATGTTGAAACTGAGTATTGCCGCACACCAGCTAAGCCTGAGCCAAGTTGCCTGATTTTGCCACCAGGTGGCAACAGTCACTGCTTGCTCAAATCCTGCATGTCGCAAATCATGGGGCGGTCTACGGGAGGGCCCCAAGCTTCAAACAGTCATAGAGTAAATCGTTTTCTGGTTGATCCATTCATGCTTGGAGCCTCACTTGTAAAGAGTCATTTTGAGCGATATTTTGAATCGCTTTGGAACAGAATTAACTGGCAAAAATTATTTTTGAAAAACAACTTTGTGTTAGTGAATTAATGGGATTTTTTTTAAAACTTTGGAATGGAAAATTAACTGACAAAATTTAAAAACGCACATTGGAATAGAGAATTAACTGGCAAAATAGAATCAAACACTTTGAAATAGTGAATTAACTGGAAAATTAAAAAACAAACATTGGAATAGAAATGTAACTGGCAAAATCTAAAAACACACTTTTGAATAGAGATTTAATTGGCAAAGTAAAAAAGAACAACTTTACACGAGAGAAAGAATGTTTTAAAGGTACTTGTTTCTTAGGTTATGATTTACATTTTCTCTTTAGATACTTTCCCAAAAGTTCTCTTTTCTCATTAAGATATCACCAAAAGGGGGCGCCACAGGCATGAATCGGTCAAAAGTGACTATTTGTTGTCCCACCTCGTATGGGTTAAAAGCAAACCCCCCTCTCCCCTTCTTGTCAACACATCTGCTCCTGAGTCACCCTTACTAACTATAGAATGGCTATTTTTTTCTGTGTAACAATTTTCCCTATTTTTGTTTTTTGGGGTGTTTCCGTTTCTAATATTTCCGAAGAGAGGTCATATGTATTTTTCCATTCTAATTTTCCCGTTTTATGTAGATTTTAAATTTGAGTATACCAAAAAATGGATATTAATATAAGGACAAGGATTTCTCTGTGTTTATTAAGTCAGGACATGTACTGTATTGTTCTTTTTCCTGTGTTGTTCGTTCCCATTTGAAAGCAATTGGGAAAAATGGGAAAATAACTCACGGAAAAATTATCCATTCTACAGTAACTGTAGCTGAGAATTCCTAGGAAGTCTAGGGATAATTCTTGGGAAATCCTAGTATCTTCTAGGAAATCTGAGCTCTTTTAGTAAGGGCAGCTCGAATGTTGCTACCTTAATATCGCAAGCATGCATTTGATTTCAAAGAACTCAGCTACATGAAAGTGTGTATAGAAAGAAACAACCTATCTGTGTTGTTGTAGGGTGTTATGCTTTCAATAGAGGTCATTGAGGCTACCCAATTAAATAGTGATCAAGTAAAAACATAAGTTTATCACAAAGCAATAATCCCAATATGAATTAAATATTGATCATCTATTTTCTGATCAAAAAATACCATCATGGCATATAATCGTCTATTGCCTAATCAAAGAAATAATCTCATTATGAAATATGATCATTTCAATGCAAATTTTGGATGGGTCTCTGTATTTAGATACTGTGTACCGTGTTAGTATTGCAGCAGTTAAATAAATGCGTACCCTGTAGTCCACATTTATTAAACTGCGTACCATTATTTGGACATCCAATCCCTATGCTAGTATCATATAACTTGCTGACATGATAACTTGTCACTCAACATCAGTACAAAAATTAAATTGTGCAAAGGCAGTTGCCTATGTATTTCATTTCAATAGAGATGGTCAATAAACTACTATACTATACTATTCAGTGTAATATATTCAGTGTAACATGGTATACAGTGTTAAAATGAATATGCTTACATGTATATTCATTCCTGCCCTGTCAAGTATGGTAGAACAACTCCTGTGAGTTCAAGCTGAAGTATTCTAAGTAGAAATGCCTGTACAATGACAGGTTTTAACAGGGGATCTCAGTTTTGTTAAATTTGTGTAAACCTGCTCAATTTATTTGACCAGTTTGCACAAGATGCTTTCCAATTATTCAATTTCTATAGCGCATGTTGCACTTACACTGAGAAACTGGTAGCTGTTTCTGCCAACAATCTTCTCCTCAAAGATGTACTTTGAGCTTACGATTACAATATAACTCAATACAACACATTTCATATTATTTCAGGTTACTAATTAATCATAGTAATATCATCAATAAATCAAATGCTCCAAATTTAGGAATAAATTAGGTTATAATAATTACATTTTATTATAGTGTTGTGTACATTTGTTGGCTGAATAAAAGTACAAAACACAACACATATATCAATACAAAATGTGCGGTGTATCTAATAATATCATACATTGTACCTATGTTTGCTGGATAAAAGTGCAAAATGCAACACAAATATCAATAGAAAATGTGCAGTGTATCTAATGATATGATAAGTGAATAAACCTGATAGATTGCATGCTGTGAACGTCACATGATTTTGTTTTGCAGTCCATTTTTGTCTGCCTTTAAATCCCAGCGTAGCTTCACTTTCGGTTTCCATCACGGCAATTCTCGACTGCAAAGTATTATAGCTGCTGCCGACAGGTGATCCAAAAGCACACAAACTCACTTTTCCTCGAAGATCATTTTCTAGATGTGAACTTCGCTTCAAGAGTCGCACTCATTCTTTTTTCTTATAGATACTGCTTTTCTGAGTGTAGTTGCTGCTTTGACAACCTTTCTCGCTATTTCTCAAAGTATCACAATGTTTTGTTACTAGAGTGTGACTTTTCTGCATATTTTGTCAGATTCTGGTGTAAAATTGAATTGCTATTAAAGGGAAGGTTTTTTGCCCAAGAGGGGCTAAACTTCAGCGTAGGACTTAAGGAAACTTACAGCTTAATCACTTTTAAACATTAATGATGGAAAGGGCCCTTAAATATCAATTATTATTAACAGTCACATTGAAATAAGCCACAAATCAGTACAAAATGGCAATCATACGTTTTTCAACTAAACCAATACTTTAAAGCATTTTGAATGGGGTTCTATCAAGTATTAATTTCTCATAAGTCACGGTCAACCTTCTCTCAGGTGCTAGACCCTGTGCAGTGGTGAGACATAACACTATCATAAGTAGCACTATGTGCTAGACCACTTTGTCATTGGGGATGCCCCTAATCCTAATAATGTACAGGGCACAACGTTAACTTTTGCAGCGACTTGCCCTACGGGGCAAGTGAGATTCAATTTTCACTTGCCCTACTCCAACATTCACTTGCCCTTGAAAAATTGTTTATAATAATTTCATAATATTTCATTTAAAACCAAGTAGAACATGGTTCTGGCATGTGAAAGCATATTTTCTAGGACAAGCTTGGATGGCAGACCACGAAACTTGCACACATTCTCAAAAGTAAACCTGAAATATACAAAACGTACTTTCCCAGTGGGGCAAGCAAGGTGCAGTTTTCACTTGCCCCATAGCTATAATTTACAAATTCTACTTGCCCGGGGCAATGGGGCAAGCACCAATGTCGAGCCCTGATGTATCATGATTATAGTACTCCATTGCAATATGTTATTAGTTCGTCACTAACCCAAAGTGAGGCAAGAATAAATATACTAATATGATTTTTCTGTCACCGCTAGGATTTTCTTACACATTTCATGCACAGATTAGTTTTAGTTTAGACCCTATTTTAGTATCATCTAAATTAGAAATTGTAGGATTTTGTAAATCATGAGTTTACAACAATGTATCTAGAATATACTTTTAATATAATTCAATACAGGTTTAGTTAATATAACTTTCTTCACTGATATTTCTACATTCTTGTTATTTTAGACTCTTTAGTATACTTTGAATTATAAGCTGTGACCTTCCTTTTGTATTACCCAATAATCTTTTCACATTTTTTACTTCTGTTCTACAGGATTGATTTGTATGTAAATAACCTTTTATCAGAAAATAGGCTTTAATGTGATAAACTTTCTTATATTATTATTGCTTATTTGTTTGGAAAGATTAGAAAAAGTCATATTAAATACTAACTTGGATTGTATGTGAACTAAATATAATTCTTAATGATATCTAAGCAATGAAATCCTAGTGCTAACTAGAATGCTGAAAAAATTTAAGGTTATGATATGTATTGAAAGATATGTAAAATCTGTGATTGCTTACATATCGACAATGATAGTAAATGCAATTTCTTGAACTTTACCACTTTTACTTTTGATTTCTTAATCAGTCAGGCAGTATTTAGCAGTTTAAATATTATGTTGCTTAGCGTCTTAAGTAATATACTTGAGGGATTCTTTTTTAACAAGTTTGTTTCAACTTTTCGGCAGTATGTTTTTTGTTGGACAGTAACTTGTATCACTAATAATTAAATTCACTGCTTTAACTACATATAACTAATGACAAATAAAGGATGGGGACAACTCTGAGAGTCCTGTTTAGGAAAACCCAATATTGCCAATTCTAGGGTATGGTTTTATGTGATTCTGGCTTATGTTTTCTCATATTAAAGGAGTAAATACTAGTACTCAATATCATTTATGATACCAAATACTAATATCAAACAGGAAGAAGTACTGTATTTTTATGATCTGTTATACCGGTACTGCTCAGCGGTTTGATCTGACATAACTGCCACCTGGAAGTCTCTGCACAAAGGCAGATTACTGTTCTTCAGTGATTTTTTTTAAACTGACAGCAGTAAATTTAATAAAAGTAGGATCTGGTAGGCGGGCAGTTCATATATTGTTGTATGATATATCATTCCGGAAATATCAATATCATGTTGTATCGTGAAAATTTTAAAGGTGCCAATTCTCATTTCCAATTTTCTCCCCACAGGTCTGCGTCCATTGATCAGGGCTCGTCGTCCATCAAGACCCTTGTGCGGCACTACTCCTACTACACCAAGCCCAGCGCACCCTTCAAGGCGCCCAAATCTCCATACCTCGTGCGTGCCACCTCCCTCCTCTCCTATACCAAGCTCCTGGACTCACAACAACCCAAGGTAAGTAACTGATATATACTGCGCCACAACTCAGGGCAGTGGAGGTAGTAGTAGTAGTAGTAGTAGTAGTAGTAGTAGTAGTACAGGTGAACTCGTCTACGCCGGACCACTGTTCGCCGGACTTTTGGCTATGACTGACAATATGCTTGGTCCCAGTCCCATGCATATCAAGTATGTGTATTGGACCATGCATAGGCCAGATTCCGTATGCCGGAACTCGGCTACCACGGACCATTATCACAGCACACACGATGCTATTTGCTATGTAATTAGCATTGCGTATGCCGGACAAACACGTGTCTAGCAGTCGGCTTATTCCCGCCGAGACTAACACATGTGCTGAGTTACGTTCGGCCAGACAGAACTTGGTTCGCATTGTCTGGTATTTCTCAGCAGACAAATACATGAATAATAAAAGTCCAGCCAGGCATATTCTTTCGCTGTTTTGACTTTTATATATACATCAAGGGAGGTCCCCAATGCAATAACATACACACTTGTATATGACGGACTGAGTATGTCATATGCATATGACAGATTTTGCATATGACGGACCAATTTTCCTGGTCCCACTGAGTCTGTCATATCCGAGTTCACCTGTTGTAGTAGTAGTAGTAGTAGTAGTAGTAGTAGTAGTAGTAGTAGTAGTAGTAGTAGTAGTAGTAGTAGTAGTAGTAGTAGTAGTAGTCGTGGTAGTAGTAGCTGCAGCAGCAGTAGTAGTGGTAGTAGTAGTAGTAGTAGTAGTAGTAGTAGTAGTAGTAGTAGTAGTAGTGGTAGTAGTAGTAGTAGTAGTAGTAGTTGTAGTAGTAGTAGTAGTAGTAGTAGTAGTAGTAGTAGTAGTAGTAGTAGTAGTAGTAGTAGTCGTGGTAGTAGTAGCTGCAGCAGCAGTAGTAGTGGTAGTAGTAGTAGTAGTAGTAGTAGTAGTAGTAGTAGTAGTAGTAGTAGTAGTAGTATTTGTAGTGGTAGTAGTAGTAGTAGCAGTAGTTATAGTAGTAGTAGTAGTAGTAGTAGTAGTAGTAGTAGTAGTAGTAGTAGTAGTAGTAGTAGTAGTGGTGGAAGCATTAGTAGCTATTATTGTCTGTACTAACATGTATCAATTGTGTATTCCTTCTAGGGCTACAAAGCCGACCTAGAGAAGTATACGCGATCACCTCGTGGTGAGAGCAGCAACGAGAATCCTTCACTGGGCGCGGAGATCTTCAGGTCCAGTCTCTGTCCCTCACCAGCAGGGTAAGTAAAAATGACACAGTTATACAGTCAAACTCATTGATGCTCACAGTAGCCAATGTAGCCTGACAATTAAGATAAAATCTTGCAAGCAAAAACAAAAGCTCTTGATTTGTCAGTGTTTAAGAGAGGAGTTTTGAGATGTATTTCTGTGTATGTTTCTGTGTGTATTTCAGTGTTGAGGAGAGGAGTTTTGAGCAGGATTTGTGTGTATATTTCAGTGTTGAAGAGAAGAGTATTGAGATGTATTTCTGTGTGTATTTCAGTGTTGAGGAGCGTAGCCTTGAGGAGGAGTTGTGGTGGGAAGAGTTGGAGGTGGGGACGTTATCGGAGCTGTTGAAGAAGATGCTGTACCAGACCGTGGAGTGCCTGGCGGACGCGCGATGGGAGATACGCCGAATGGGACAGCAGGTAAATCTCAGCTCTAACACTAATTTCATCCGGAATTTAGAATTTCAATTTTCCGTCACCTTTTTCTGCCATAGTGCAGCTAAGTTATGACTAGCCAGTTGTAAGTGGTGGAGGAAACTGTAGTACACAGCGTAAAACGCTGCCTAACGCCTATGCCTAATGCCTATGCCTATAGCACTGTCAACTTTTTTTTAACAAATTTGATCCAACAACTTTGAAGAAAGATTACCAAACTCTACACGGCAGCAATTTCCCGTTGAATATTTCTCAAAATATTGCTTTGCCATCAATGACTTCTCCAGATGTGCATTAGTTAACGATTCCAGTCATTAACAAAGTAATGCTGATCACATCCTATTGGTATGACTGTCTGGTGAAGGGAATGTGAGTAAAAGAGTAATAGGGAAAAGTAAGTTACTAATATGGATAGTAAGTTACCAATAAGTGTAGTAAGTTGTCAAGATGTATTGCAACTTGCCAACATGGATAGTAAGTTTCCAATATGGATAGTAAGTTGCCAATATGGATAGTAAGTTGCCAATATGGATAGAGACCCCAAGCTTCTACAGCATACTTCATTACTTAAACCGCCAATATGGCTAGTAAGTTGCCAATATGGCTAGTAAGTTGCCAATATGAATAGTAAGTTGCCAATATGGATAGTAAGTTGCCAATATGGGTATTAAATTGCCAATATGTATAGTAAGTTTACTAAGTTAAGCCAATATATAAAGTAAGTTGTCAATATGTGAAGTAAGTTGCCAATATGTGTAGTAAGACACCAATATGTATAGTAAGTTGTCAATATGTAGCGTAAGTTACCAATATGGATAGTAGGTTACCAATATGGATAGTAAGTTGCGAATATGGATAGTAAGTTGCCAATATGGATAGTAAGTTGCGAACATGGATAGTAAGTTACCGAAATGTATAGTAAGTTGTCGATATGGAAAGTACGTTGCCAATATGGAAAGTATGTTGCCAATAAGGATAGTAAGTTGCCAATATGGATAGAGACCCCATGCTTCCACCTAAGCATACTTCATTACTGAACCCTTTAGCCTCAGGTTATAGAGAAATCAAACCCTTATAAGTTATTCCTCAGAATTATTTAACCCTTCCAATGCTGAGGCTACTTTCGTCCAAAGAACAAGGACGCAAATATTTCTGAAAACCATCTGAACCCTGTCATGTTGGTATTCATTAAAAAGCTCTCGCTGAGCACTCATATGAGTACCCATATGCCAGGGTTTCAGTAATTTTCTAGTTTTTATTTTCATCATTTTGTACTGGCCAAATAGCCACCAGCAGCATTTATAAGGGTTAAGCTAAACTGTACTCAACGACATGGAACTGATCAAAGGTGGAAGAATGTTTTTTCGAGAGTTTGTGTTTTTACTTCCAGGTTTTGCCGTGCCTGGTTGAGGTGATTCGCTGGTATGATATGCATCTGCTGGAGGAGCTCTGGGCGTCACACCTCATGCCAACCTCCACGCTACTCTGCTACGGCGCCTGCATCGCCCTCAAATACTCCGTCTCTCACGCCGCGCGCCTAATGCCAATGATCACAGACCCGCCCCTCTCCTGGCAGGTAAGTGTGTGTGTTTACCGTGGAAGCAAATAAATTAACTGATTGACCTGCTTTCAAGATTGAAGTTAGCTGTTCTAATTCTGACGCTTATTTTGTCCAAAACACAAAGATTGATATGCATATAGGTATGTACATACGTAGACCTAGGCATATATATACATATAGGTATACATATAGGTATACACATACACACACATAAATATATATATATATATATATATATATATATATATATATATATATATATATATATATATATATATATATATATATATATATATATATATATATATATATATATATATATATATATATATATATATATATATATATATAAATACATGTATTTACATACATATTCATGCCTGTTATGTTTGTTTATTTCAGGACATGGAGAGCTGTCGGCAAGCGGTGTTAAAGATCACAAACTCCATCCGTAGCCACCTGCCCGCCTGGCTCAAGTGCGTGCACAGTCTCGCGCAGAGGCCTACCTACGATAAACTCTCCATCGTAGCGGTGGAGATCATCATGCTCGCACACAGTCACTTCACACTGGCTGTCGAGCAGGTAAGTTAATCCAATCATTTGTGCCCGGAGAACTTGACCAGTGTCATCAGGATCGGTCATACTTTTGAAAATAATTTTGGAATAAAGCATCAATTTACAAAATATTTGAAGGAAAGTTGTTGATTGAGTTCTAATGAACAATTTTCCTTCAAATATTACTTTTGTTAGAGAGATATCGCCAAAATTGTCAGGCAGTTTTGACTGCTGCAGGCATGAACGAGTTCCTCTATTAATTACCGTCTGCACCGATGATACTTTGGACAAGAACTTTCGAATTGAAAATTGTTTTACAAAATATTAGAACGAAGTTTAATCTATTCATGCTAAGGGCTCAATTTATAAATTGTTTTATCTGTTTTTGCTAAATGCTCCTTTTCCACTGTGGTGCTATTTCAGAAGTCCGTTCAGGAGAAGACCGTGGTGAACTTCATGCAACAGCTTTTTAAACACGCTCACCCGGATTTGAAACTAGTGCAGGAGCTAGGGGGCGCCACCTCTCAGCCATTTCAAAGCACGACGGAAGGATGTCTCAGGTGAGATTGTGGGACAGGGCAGGGAGAGCTGGTCTATATGGCAGGATAACATGTTTGGGTTATAGAGCATATCCACTTTTTACTTATTCATACCCAAAGCCCCCCCCCCCCCCCCCCCCCAACATTTCTTTTATGCTAGGGAGCCTTCAAAAAAAATTGGGAATGGATTATGAATTACAAAAGTGTGTTTTATATGCCAGGCAGCTTATGATGAACAGGCTCTGGATAAACATTTTTCAATTTAGTAAATTCCAAAAGCTGTTTGTTTAGAAGTGTAGGTTTAGAATTATCAGGCCTTCTTAGGCCACTATGGGTATAAATGGATTAAAGAGATTTTGTATTCTTGGTGGAGAGCAGAAGCAAAAAAAATCAGGAATTGAACCAGCAACCTACTGATTACTAGTCCAACAACCTTAGATGACCAAACACAAGTGGATTCGAAACCAGCCGGTCAACCTGAACATGCTAGCCTCAACCAGTGTCAACTAATAGTCGCTAATAGGTGCTCTGGGCACCCCAAGCTGGCGGTGGAGATAAGATTTCTCTGTAATGCAATTGATACGAGAGCCCTGATTGGTCCTTGTTCCCATGTGACCTTGTGCTGATGCCAAAGCTTGTACTCCTGGCATGAGTCCAGCATCTCACTATAGGGCATACAGTAATTGGTCTCTCGCTACATATCCATTCTATTCTTCATCCAAGCAACAACTAACCAACTGAGCTGCTTTATCCCCTCATGGCAGTTGGTGCCACAATACCTCATCAGCAGGCACCGACATAAGTACTAGCCCGCTTGCCCCGGCAAGTGAATGTTTGAAAAAAGGGCTTTCGGGCAAGTACATTTTAGTTTTCACTTGCCCGAATGGGTAAGCTGATTTTCTGAACACTTAACATTTTCTTTTATAGCGAATGGCCATAATACCCAGAAATATGCAAACAATGCAACAAAACTGAAAAGAAAATGGTTTTCAAATTTTGAAATCTGTGATAAACAATACATGCCTTTCTAGCATATGTTATGACTTATTTCGGGCAAGTCAAAATTTATGTCGGGCAAGTGAAAATCATTAACTACTTGCCCGGCAAGTTAGTTTTGAAAATTATGTTGGTGCTTGATCAGTATCTACTAGGAGTGTAATCGATACCAAGGGATCGGACGGTATCGACGATCCCATGGAAAATATCGCTATGAAATCTCATAGCGATCATTCCGATTCTGGAATCGGAAAAGAGATATTATGTTTACTCACTCTGTCATCTTATTGCAATGCAATAAGATGACAAAGTAACAAGAGAACGCCAACAATAATCAGACAGTATATGACAGTTACTTTGTCATCTTATTGCAAAGCAATACAATGACAAAGTAACAAGATGCATGTACTCACCTCGCTGCCTCTTGAGCGATCACTCGTGCTTGTGCACATTGTTTAGCCAGTCCGGTGCACCGCGACGATCTGCCGGTTTATGCGGACAGTCGTAATACAAGGCACATTTGGGCAACATAATTGAATGGCACACCCATGTATACGTCGCTAGGAATCGGAATCGGAATCGGTGAGAATCGGCATTTTTTTTACCGATTCCGATTCCAAATCTTGGATACCGATCACACTCCTAGTATCTACCAGTTGATGCCATGATATTATTGTTTTCAGCTGTTGCGTAACGAAGGTGGAGACTGACGAGCAATGTGCCAAGGGTCTCATATGAAATCTGCTGACTGCCAATACGGTGATCTAAGTCCATGATAGTAGTTGATGCCATGATATCTTTGTGTGTTTTCAGCTGCTGCGTAACGAAGGTGGAGACTGACGAGCAATGTGCCAAGGGTCTCATATGAAATCTGCTGACTGCCAATACGGTGATCTAAGTCCATGATAGTAGTTGATGCCATGATATCTTTGTGTGTTTTCAGCTGCTGCGTAACGAAGGTGGAGACTGACGAGCAATGTGCCAAGGGTCTCATATGAAATCTGCTGACTGCCAATACGGTGATCTAAGTCCATGATAGTAGTTGATGCCATGATATCTTTGTGTGTTTTCAGCTGCTGCGTAACGAAGGTGGAGACTGACGAGCAATGTGCCAAGGTTCTCATATGAAATCTGCTGACTGCCAATACGGTGATCTAAGTCCATGATAGTAGTTGATGCCATGATATCTTTGTGTGTTTTCAGCTGTTGCGTAACGAAGGTGGAGACTGACGAGCAATGTGCCAAGGGTCTCATTTGAAATCTGCTGACTGCCAATACGGTGATCTAAGTCCATGATAGTAGTTGATGCCATGATATCTTTGTGTGTTTTCAGCTGCTGCGTAACGAAGGTGGAGACTGACGAGCAATGTGCCAAACAGGTGGAGAAGCAGCTGCTGTCGGAGATGCACTCCTACCTGCTCAGCTTCGTCAAGAGCACGAGGATCTCCGGGAGTGCCAGCCTCATTCCCATCCTCGTCCAGCACCTGGGCGACTACTCGGAGGACGCACACATCAGCAAGCACCTCGCCGACAGGTACGTAACACTGATTTTTTCTCTCGAGTATATAACAAAGGCTTGGGCCTGCCCTGATGGGTGTGTGGTCTAAGGCATTGCCACTGACTGCTATCTGTCTCTCACCACTGAGGGCCTGCCCTGATGGCCATGTGGTCTAAGGCATTGCCACTGACTGCTAGCTGTCTCTCACCACTGAGGGCCTGCCCTGATGGCCGTGTGGTCTAAGGCATTGCCACTGACTGCTAGCTGTCTCTCACCACTACATGGGTTTGAAACCCACCCGGGGCTTGTGAGAATGTTGACAGTGACTTGGGGTTAGGTGTTGGTTTTTGCCGGGCACTCGAGTTTCCTCTACAAGTTGCAACTGGCTAGTCACGACTTAGCCGCAATATGGCAGAAAAAGTGACAAAAAACAAAATTCCAAAATTATCAAAGGCTTTAATCACGGGTACGCACCACTCTTACTTTGATCAAAGAACTGCTATGAATCATCCTAATTTTGATTGCCAATGTTTATATACTATATTAGGCAAACATCTAGCACACAGGAATCCGTATTTAACCCTTGTCTGTCCAAATTTTAATTTTCCCCGTGTGGCATTGGAAGGGTTTAAGTTTTTTCTCTGTATGTGTTTCCATACCATGATTACATAATCTAAACATATAAGATTGAGCGTTGTGTTTGCTTGTGTTTTAACTTGATTGCCCTGGCGCATGTGCAATGACATTTGATCAAATATTTCATCATCTCATACTCATATATGAGTGTACTGGTTCTCTAAGTTAGTGTTACTACAAACACATATATGTATGTGTGGCATTGGAAGGGTCAATGTTTTCCTCTACACATATGGTATGTTCATACCTTGATTGGATTATTTATGCATATGAGATTGAGCGTTGTGTTTGTGTGTGTTTCCGCCTGATCACCCTGGCTCATATGTGCAATGACTTTGATCATACATTTGATCATCTCTAGTGTGAATGCACATATGCATGTGTGACTTTGGAAGGGCCAATGTTTCGCTTTGAACATATGGTATATTCATTGCATGTTTAGGGTTATTTAAGCATATGAGATTGAGCAGTGTGTTTTTCTGTATGTGTTTTCATACCATGATTGTGTTTGTGTGTGTTTCAGTCTGATCATCCTGGCTCACATGTGCAATGACTTTGATCTTAAATTTGATCATCTTTAGGTTAGTGTTACTACAAACAAATATATGCGTGTGTGGCATTGGAAGGGTTAAAGTTTTTCTCTGTACATATGGTATATTCACACCCTGATTGGCGTTATTTAAGAATATGAAATTGAAGGGTGTGTTTTTCTCTGAATGTATTTCCATACCATGATTAGGGTTATTTAAGCATATGAGATTGAGGGATGCGTTTTTCTGTTTGTATTTTCTTACCATGATTAGGGTTATTTCAGCTTATGAAATTGAAGGGTGTGTTTTTCTCTGTATGTATTTTCATACCATGATTGTGTTTGTGTGCGTTTCAGCCTGATCACCCTGGCTCACATGTGCAATGACTTTGTGCATAAGGAGCGTCTTCACCAGAGACGAGAAGAGGTTCTACGCTACTGCTACCTGGGCCTCAAGGAGATCGCCAATCTTATCATGCTCAGGGTAAGACTTACTTCAAATTTTATTTATTTTTAAACATTGTTTATTTCAATTTTTTTTTCTACATTGGCAATTCAGTGATTGTTTACATTTTGATTACTATTGATGTCTACGCTACTGCTACCTGGGCCTCAAGGAGATCGCCAATCTTATCATGCTCAGGGTAAGACTTACTTCAAATTTTATTATTATTTTTTTCTATTTTTTCAATTTTTTTTTTTTTTTTTTAAATTTTTTTCAATTTTTTTTTCTACATTGGCAATTCAGTGATTGTTTACATTTTGATTACTATTGATGTCTACGATACTGCTACCTGGGCCTCAAGGAGATCGCCAATCTTATCATGCTCAGGGTAAGACTTACTTCAAACTTAGGGCCCCATTCAACTGATTGGGCACTTGATTTTTGTTTCCGCATTATTTCACATGAAAATCACATATTCTACTGTAAATTCGGAAAAGATTGCGTTAGTTTAATTTTTGTGTTTTTTTGCGTTTTTTTGCGTTTAGCTTCGGACGCAAAATAAAAATTTGCAATGACTAGTGCTGCCACTTAAAGTGTATAGCTGGTACCCCATGTTCGCAATGTTAAAAAAGGTAAAAATCAATTTTTTGTAAATTCGTAAAATTTACTCTGCACAATCTCTTGTGAATCTACAGTATAAGAAGTGTATTTATTTAGAAATTCTTTTTGGCCACTGGGGGAAATTTAGATAGACGTAAGGTTGGACTAGTTTGCCACATTTTGGTGCTCCAGGGGATAGAGGGATAAAAAATGGAGCTCAAATACAAAAGACCTCACTTACCTCAGACAAATAGGGACCAAGCAAAAGTGTCCAAGGTAAATTGAATCCAAGTTACGTTATTATATTAATTTTTAAGTTCATAGGAATGATTTTGGACCATTGCTTTTGTCTGGGATATGTGAAAAACTGAGGTAGGCTAATCCAAGATAAACAAGGTTTTCTGTATGCACTTCCTGTATTGAAAGGGTTTTGCCTCTTTTGTCTTTTCAGAGTGTTGATCTGACTCTCCTGCGGCAGGTGTTAGATGTCTACGTGTTACTTAGTGCCAATATTGAGGGGTCCAAACACCTCCTGCATATCCTACAAGCCATATGTGCCAGATTGAACAATGTGAGTACTCCAAGGCAACAGCTCACAGGGAGGGTTTATATACTGTATACCATTTTAACCCTCCAAATGCTGAGGCTACTTTCATCCAAAGTACAAGGATGCAAAGATTTTTCATTGGATACCTCTCGTCGAATACTCTCAGATGAGTACCCATGTACTTAATGAGAGCTATCCAATGAATACCAATATGACAGGGTTTAGATGGTTTTCAGAAATTTTGCAGTCTTGTGCTTTGGACAAAAGAAGCCGTAGCATTTGAGGGGTGCCTTATAGACTTTCTGAGGGCAATATGAAATTTACTATAGATCTGAAAGCTAATTTGGCCATTACAAAATGATGCGAAAAAAAACCCTGAAAGATGACACATGGGTAGTTGGAGAGTACTGCTTCCTAATAAATACCAACATGTCAGGGTTTAGATGGTTTTCAAAAATATGTGCATCTGTGTGCTTCGGAAAACAGTAGCCTAAGCATCGGAAGGGTTAGCACAATTATAAGACCAATTCTTATATTATATTGGAAAAGGTCTGCATATGCGAATTAATTCAATTCATTATATTATCATTAAGATTTATGTCGTGACCAATTTCTATTATGGAAAAGGTCAAATACCTATGCAATGAAATGTTCTCAATTCCATGATCACAGGTAACAAAAAGCCTTACTGTGTACAGCTTTAATTTCTGTTGGGTATTTGTGCTACTTTTAATTTAAGCACTCAAATAAAGCAGATAAAAAGTAAGGTATTTATTTGAAGGATTGATGGCGCTATCATGGGGAGTGTGAAAATAGCGAAAATTAAACGCCTGTAAAAATACCAGTATTGTTGTTGTTTATTTCAGGTGAAGGATTTCAGTTTGGGTCAGTCTCCGCGAGAGGAGGAGGACGATAATCTTGCCATCTTAGCATATACAGTAGTACAGTATCTTTGTCGTTCATTTCAGGTGAAGGATTTCAGTTTGGGTCAGTCTCCGCGAGAGGAGGAGGACGATAATCTCGCCATCTTGTCCAACAACATTCCCGCCATAGTCCCCCAGGGGGACGAGGAGTCTGACACAGAGGAGGAGGAGGACAAGGCTTTAGGTAAGTACCTCCATTATCCTAGGGCTGCCCCGGGGCTCAGTGGTCTAGTGCAGTTTGCACTGATAGCTTAATGTGTCTCACTGTCATAGCCCCCCAGGGGGATGAGGAGTCTGACACAGAGGAGGAGGAGGACAAGGCTTTAGGTAAGTACCACCATTATCCTAGGGCTGCCCCCGGGGCTCAGTGGTCTAGTGCAGTTTGCACTGATAGCTCAATGTGTCTCACTGTCTGTCATAGCCCCCAGGGGGACGAGGAGTCTGACACAGAGGAGGAGGAGGACAAGGCTTTAGGTAAGTACCACCATTATCCTAGGGCTGCCCCTGGGGCTCAGTGGTCTAGTGCAGTTTGCACTGATAGCTCAATGTGTCTCACTGTCTGCCTATAGTCCCCAAGGGGGACGAGGAGTCTGACACAGAGGAGGAGGAGGACAAGGCTTTAGGTAAGCACCACCATTATCCTAGGGCTGCCCCCGGGGCTCAGTGGTCTAGTGCAGTTTGCACTGATAGCTCAATGTGTCTCACTGTCTGCCTATAGTCCCCCAGGGGGACGAGGAGTCTGACACAGAGGAGGAGGAGGACAAGGCTTTAGGTAAGTACCTCCATTATCCTAGGGCTGCCCCCGGGGCTCAGTGGTCTAGTGCAGTTTGCACTGATAGCTTAATGTGTCTCACTGTCTGTCATAGCCCCCAGGGGGACGAGGAGTCTGACACAGAGGAGGAGGAGGACAAGGCTTTAGGTAAGCACCACCATTATCCTAGGGCTGCCCCCGGGGCTCAGTGGTCTAGTGCAGTTTGCACTGATAGCTCAATGTGTCTCACTGTCTGCCTATAGTCCCCCAGGGGGACGAGGAGTCTGACACAGAGGAGGAGGAGGACAAGGCTTTAGGTAAGTACCTCCATTATCCTAGGGCTGCCCCCGGTGCTCAGTGGTCTAGTGCAGTTTGCACTGATAGCTTAATGTGTCTCACTGTCTGTCATAGCCCCCAGGGGGACGAGGAGTCTGACACAGAGGAGGAGGAGGACAAGGCTTTAGGTAAGCACCACCATTATCCTAGGTCTGCCCCCGGGGCTCAGTGGTCTAGTGCAGTTTGCACTGATAGCTCAATGTGTCTCACTGTCATAGCCCCCAGGGGGACAAGGAGTCTGACACAGAGGAGGAGGAGGACAAGGCTTTAGGTAAGTACCACCATTATCCTAGGGCTGCCCCCGGGGCTCAGTGGTCTAGTGCAGTTTGCACTGATAGCTCAATGTGTCTCACTGTCATAGCCCCCAGGGGGACAAGGAGTCTGACACAGAGGAGGAGGAGGACAAGGCTTTAGGTAAGTACCACCATTATCCTAGGGCTGCCCCCGGGGCTCAGTGGTCTAGTGCAGTTTGCACTGATAGCTTAATGTGTCTCACTGTCTGCCATAGCCCCCAGGGGGACAAGGAGTCTGACACAGAGGAGGAGGAGGACAAGGCTTTAGGTAAGTACCACCATTATCCTAGGGCTGCCCCCAGAGCTCAGTGGTCTAGTGCAGTTTGCACTGATAGCTTAATGTGTCTCACTGTCTGCCATAGCCCCCAGGGGGACGAGGAGTCTGACACAGAGGAGGAGGAGGACAAGGCTTTAGGTAAGTACCTCCATTATCCTAGGGCTGCCCTCGGAGCTCAGTGGTCTAGTGCAGTTTGCACTGATAGCTTAATGTGTCTCACTGTCATAGCCCCCAGGGGGACGAGGAGTCTGACACAGAGGAGGAGGAGGACAAGGCTTTAGGTAAGTACCTCCATTATCCTAGGGCTGCCCCCGGGGCTCAGTGGTCTAGTGCAGTTTGCACTGATAGCTTAATGTGTCTCACTGTCTGCCATAGCCACCAGGGGGACGAGGAGTCTGACACAGAGGAGGAGGAGGAGGACAAGGCTTTAGGTAAGCACTCTATACCGCTTTAACCCTTATGCGGCTGGTTGCAATTTGGACATTACAAAATGATGCAAAAATCCTAAGAAATGACTGAAGCTCTCGCACATCTTACAGTACTCAACGAGAGCTTTCCAATGAATACCAACATGATAGGGTTGAGATGGTTTTCAAAAATGCTTTATTGTGCTTTGGATGAAAGTAGCCTTAGCATTAAAAGGGTTAATTTGGAATGCTAAAAATTTCACTGTTGGAGGGTATTTGTGCTACTTTAAATTTGGCCTTCAAGCAGAGATACAAAGGAGATATAAAACCAAATATTTATTTGGAGGATGTTATTTTGACACTATCATGGGAAACGTGGAAATACAGGTGAACTTGGATATGACGGACCACTGTATGACAGATTTTTGCATATGACGGACTGTATGGTTGGTCCCAGTCCGATGCATACCAAGTATTCGCCATATGTATACGACGGATTTTGCATATGACGGACCAATTTTCCTGGTCCCATTGAGTCTGTCATATCCAAGTTCACCTGTATTAAAAATTAAATGCCTGTAAAAAGTACCAGTTATACAGTACCTCCTTTATTCTAGGGCTAGTATCACCCTCTTGTTTTTACAGATACAGCTTATGGTGGCTGAGTCGCTAATACTAAACCTCATTATCCTATTATCTATGAGTAGTATCACCCTCTTGTTTTACGGATACAGCTAGTATCACCCTCTTGTTTTACGGATACAGCTAGTATCACCCTCTTGTTTTACGGATACAGCTAGTATCACAATCTTGTTTTACAGATACAGCTAGTATCACCCTCTTGTTTTACGGATACAGCTAGTATCACCCTCTTGTTTTATGGATACAGCTAGTATCACCCTCTTGTTTTATGGATACAGCTAGTATCACCCTCTTGTTTTACGGATACAGCTAGTATCACCCTCTTGTTTTATGGATACAGCTAGTATCCCCCTCTTGTTTTACGGATACAGCTAGTATCCCCCTCTTGTTTTAC
This sequence comes from Maea johnstoni, assembly GCA_963942565.1. Lineage (NCBI taxonomy): Eukaryota > Metazoa > Annelida > Polychaeta > Spionida > Magelonidae > Maea > Maea johnstoni. The sequence goes on along the minus strand of OZ012688.1, from coordinate 14,437,166 downwards.
GGATACAGCTAGTATCACCCTCTTGTTTTACGGATACAGCTAGTATCACCCTCTTGTTTTACGGATACAGCTAGTATCCCCCTCTTGTTTTACGGATACAGCTAGTATCACCCTCTTGTTTTATGGATACAGCTAGTATCACCCTCTTGTTTTACGGATACAGCTAGTATCACCCTCTTGTTTTACGGATACAGCTAGTATCCCCCTCTTGTTTTACAGATACAGCTAGTATCACCCTCTTGTTTTACGGATACAGCTAGTATCACCCTCTTGTTTTACGGATACAGCTAGTATCCCCCTCTTGTTTTACAGATACAGCTAGTATCACCCTCTTGTTTTACGGATACAGCTAGTATCACCCTCTTGTTTTACGGATACAGCTAGTATCCCCCTCTTGTTTTACGGATACAGCTAGTATCACCCTCTTGTTTTACGGATACAGCTAGTATAACCCTCTTGTTTTTACAGATACAGCTAGTATCACCCTCTTGTTTTACAGATACAGCTAGTATCCCCCTCTTGTCTTACAGATACAGCTAGTATCACCCTCTTGTTTTACGGATTCAGCTAGTATCACCCTCTTGTTTTACGGATACAGCTAGTATCACCCTCTTGTCTTACAGATACAGCTAGCATCACCCTCTTGTTTTACGGATACAGCTAGTATCACCCTCTTGTTTTACGGATACAGCTAGTATCACCCTCTTGTTTTACGGATACAGCTAGTATCACCCTCTTGTTTTATAGATACAGCTCCTGACAGTATGCTGGCTGAGTCGCTGACGCTGAACCTGAGCGGGAGCGGTAGCGCCCCCTCTGGGCGGCTGAGCGCCATCAGCAGCTCGACGGACGGTCGCGTCATGTCTCCCGCGTCCAACCCGTCGGACGCCGGCTCAGACTGGGACAGCTGG
>OZ012688.1:14431255-14433755 GCA_963942565.1 Maea johnstoni | reverse complement strand
GTTACTTATGGTTGTGACATAAGACTGACTGCTGATACTTGTCTCAAGAATCTTTGTTGTGATCTACATAGCCTTAGATGTTTCATGTCATTGTTATGGGAAGTGAATATTTTAAGACAGAATCAAAAAAATATACTCTGATGTAATTAAATTGTCATCTTTTTGAAACTGCATATCTAGAGAAAAGAGTAGCTTGAAGTTGTTGCCTGCTTTTAAATGATGTTGAATGATACCATAGCCATTCCTTTGTGTGTAAATAAACATGCGTTACCACACTTTGTCCATAACCAAGCACTCTAGCTTTAAGGCATGTATGTATATATATGTAAAGTTATGTATCTTCAGGAATAGTTTTTTGCTAGATTAAGGTAGCCTATGAGGTTACTTTTGACTCACGTTTTCCTTTGCCCTGCTTTAATTTGATTATTCCTTCTAAACAAAGTATATATTGCCTGAAAAGTTTGCTGGCTAGGATGGTATTATGCATCATGAAAGTAGTAAATTGAAAATTAGCTACTATCCTTAATTAGGGATGGAAGGCAAAGTTTGTGCAGTTCAACTTCTTTCACATTTGATACCCAAGATTCATGTTTGAAGTAACTATTAAGAAAAGAGCCAAACTTCTTTCCTGACTGTTTCTAGTTCTGTGTCAGATTCTCTTAAATTTGATCTGTTTTACTGCTGTGTGATGTTCTAAAGACTCGCAGTTGGTCTGACTATGAGAGAAAAAAAGTTTAAGTGGAAACATGTGAAATTGTTTGAAATTGATGCTTTAATCAAAGATAACCCCCATGAGCCACCTTTGTCCAAAATTGATATTCTTATTTCATTCATTTGTTCATTTGTAAGGTCTTAGCTGTGGTTGGGAGTCTTCTTACTCAAATGAGTTTAAATGAGTCTCCTACTTGTAATATATATATATATATATATATATATATATATATATATATATATATATATATATATACATATATATATATATATATGTATATATAATAGCACATGTAATGATGATGGAATAATAGGTGTAAATTGCAGATCTGCTATCTGCTTGCAGATGGATACTTTGTAAACATGTATATACCTTTTGATGTGTGTAAATTTGTTTTAGATGCTTCATGCTTGTAAATTGTCATTTCATCATTGTCATCCCAATAAGAAATGTTTTATGGTGTATAAAGTTGTATGAATTATTTGTCGTGTAAAGAAAAATTGCTATGTGCTTCTGTGAAATGCTGAGCAACAATAAGTTGAAAACATTTTTTGTGTGCTTGAAGTGGAAGCAGGGCTTGAAATTAAGGATTTAGATTCACTTGTCTTATGTCAAATGAATTTATACAAATATATGTACACACACATACATGTACATATATATATACTGTTACCGGAATTCACCCATAATGATAGCCATATTACCAAATAGTGGTCTGTTCTTAAATTAAGTAAGTATTAGCTGGGCAAAAAGAGCCATTGTTCAAACTTTACAAATAGAAACTTTTCTAAAAAAAGGGGGTGGCCTGATCTTTATACTGGCGTTTTCCTTGGTTGAATTACACAGAATGTATGTATATGTATGTGTGTATATATATATATATACATATATATATATATATATATATATATATATATATATATATATATATATATATATATATATATATATATATATATATATATATATATATATATATATATATGTATGTATGAAAAAATAATGATGCAGATGTTGATGCCATTGCTCAATAAAATTAACTTGACTGTGTGTGTATACATTTATGAATGATACCTCCTACTCGTCACGGATGATTGGACGAACCTCAAGGTCAAGCCCTGGGAAATATTGTGTGTAAATTAACAGTGTGTTCTTATTTATCATATACAGGGAAATCTCTGTGATTTAAACACCCTGGAACTGAGGCAAACACATTCACATTAAGAGGTGTTTATGCCATGCAGGTTTTTCAGTATCATTGCAATAGGTGTTCTCATCCCAGGTTTGTTCTCTTCTAGATATTTATGATTAGATTATATACTGTGCAACACTCATTTGTAATTCTGCCCTCAAAAATATTGTCACACTGTGTAGGGGTTGGTATTAACCCTTCATGCTGCTGGCGGCTAATTTGGCCAATACAAAATGATGCAAAAACGCTGCAAAATTACTAAAACCCTGGCATATTGGGACTCATCTGAGAGTACTCTGTGAGAGCTTTCCAATGAGTACCAACATGACAGGGTTTAGATGTTTTTCCAAAAATCTTTGCATTCCCATGCTTTGTCCGAAAGTAGCCACAGCATTGGAAGGGTAATAAATAAATCAAACCAGTTGTAATGAAAAACTGTGAGTAGCTCTGAACCTAACGAGAACATTGTCAATTCTCATGTGACATGTTGGATCAAATCTCAAGATGTTACCAAACTGTATGATAAATCATAACATCAGCAATCAGGAGATTTGATTTAATGTATTCCAAGCCTTCGGCCATCAGATAACTTGGAA
>OZ012688.1:14346255-14426255 GCA_963942565.1 Maea johnstoni | reverse complement strand
GTAAAATATTTCCAAAGTAGTCAGGCCAGTTTTAGGTTTCGGTTGCTATGAGTGTAAAGGGGTTAACATCACTGCTATCAAAATGAACTTTATTTCTTTAACCCATACATGCCTGGAGTGCCCAAAAACTGGCTGACCATTACGGTGATATTTCTGCAACATTAGCAATATTCTGAACATATTTGAAGGGGAAGTGTACTTCAGAACCCATCTCACAACTCCCCTTTAATAATTTTGTGAATTAACGACTAATTTCAAAGTTTCAAAGAAAATATTTGAAGAGGAAATGCTGCTCAGAACCAAATCATCAATCCTTCTTCAAATATTTTGCAAATTAAGGCTTAATATTTTTTCTTTCAAAAATATAAATAGTCCAGAGACACTTGTCCCTGAGATCTACAGGCATGAATAGATTAACCCTTATGCTGCTGGTGGCTAATTTGGCCAATACAAAATGATGCAAAAAACCTGAAAAATGACTGAAACCCTGGCAAATGGGTACTCATGTGTTAGAGCTCAGTGAGAGCTTTCTATTGAATACCAAAATGATAGGATTTAGATGATTTCCAAAAGTTTTTGAGATTTTGTGCCTTAGACAAAAGTAGTCTTAGCCTTAAAAGGGTTAAAATTCTGTGTAGTTTATTTCCATCAAGTCATGCCTAATTGTCAACAGCATGTGCAGCTCAGCTCCTTTATGTTTTGTTATCATAGTTTTGTTGTTGTTGTTGTTGTTGTTGTTGTTGTTTTTGCTCTTGTGGTTGATAAAACAAACATATCATAAGTGTTTTTCTCACCTATCATCCTGTGAGTCACCAGAGGCAGATCGTTTATTTCTGTGTTGAGGAAACGATGGCATCAGGTCCGGGTCACAGGCTGGGGGAAGAAAAATATAAGGTCAATCTCAATATCACATACCCTGTCTCCTGGCCTGAAAACTTATATTTAGCAGGGGTTTTCACACATTAGAATATGAAGGTGTTGAATATCTGCAGGCCAGGAAAACACTCACCTTTTACAGCAGTTTGTTTGTCCTTAAACAGGAGTAAAAATATTTCTATGACAGCCATCCAAAAATTTCAACTGCCCATCCCTAGAATTAAATTATCTTTGAAAAGCATTACTGGATACTATACTTTTGAAAGAAACTTACTAATAAACCATAAATTCACAAAAATATTCTTTTAAATAGTTGTGAGTTAGTATTCGGTTTTATTATATTCTCCACAAACTATCTTATATCATTTCTTTAAGAGGATAGTACTAAAAGACTCAGTGCTTCTGTTTTTGTTTTTTTGGCACTATAGGCATACTGCATACTGTGTTAATATTGTTTATGCGTTTAATTAATATATACTTTACACACCTCTGAGATCCGCATTTATAAAACTGTGCACCATTATTTGGATATCAAATCCATATGCTAGTATTGTACATAACGCTGCCATGAATGCTTGCCATTCAACATCAGTATGCAATAAATATACTGTGCAATGAAGGCAGCTGCCTGCTGAGCACATTATTATATATGTGAAAATCATCACAGTATACAGCAAATGGAAAGAGTTAGTTGAAACTTATTGGTTTAAATTTCTCCATAAAATATCTTATATCACTTCTTCAGGAAGATATTACTAAAATGGCAAGTGTAAAAAATAAAATAAATTAATTTCTAATCTTTTATTTTTGATGTTATCTTTTTTTTTTTAGTTTGTTTATTGGTGCTATAGGCATGAATGGGGAGAGTAAAACTAGTTGCACAGCTTACAATATGGCTATAGATATGAATGCAAAGAGTAAAGTTATAGTTGCATGGCTTACGATAAGGCTGTTCCTTGAAGTAGGAGCTGTCGAGGCAGTCCCCCGCGCTCGCCCGCTTCTTCTGGTCGTACATAAAGAGGAAGTTGAGGAGGCGGATACCGGCCTCCGACAGCCAGGGAAACGTATGCCGCAGGTTGTTGTAACTGCAAATAAAAGTTTCAAGTTTAACCCATTCATGCCCGGAGACATCCTTGACAAGTTTCATCCGAACATATGATTCTTCTGTAAATAACTTGTAATTCTGCATAGATTCAAAAAATATTTAAAAGTGAGTTGTAGGTTCGATTCTGATAAACAATTCTTGGAATGTCAACATGCTGTATAAAAAATTCTTGCAGATTATTTATTATACTGGCAGGCATGCAACAACATAAATAGTTTTTTTTCTTGAATATCTTCTCAAAGGAACTTAATCAAGAGTTAGAAATTTAGAGTTCTTTTCTAAAATATTTGAAGGGAACTTGTTGGTTATGTTCTGAGTTACATTCCTCCTGCAAATATTTCCCTTAATTTGCTTTTGCCTGAGATATTTCATGAAAGTCCTCTGACTGCTTATGGTTAAAATCCTAATGCTAGATTTACTACACTTGGCAATAAATGATTTATAGCAGTGTCCGACGTACAAGGTAGCCCTACTAGTCTGGACTAGTAAAAATGTGAAAAGGGGCTGGTAGGGCTAGTAAATTACTAACCCTTGTAGCCCTACCAGACTATTACAAATTTACCAGTCATGATAAGATTGATTATTTGACATGTTGAAATTTTGGTTGGTGCCTTTAGGAAGATTTAGATTAATAATAGCATATTTTCTTGCATATTTAGATAATAAAAGGGGTCAAGTTTTAATGATTATTTGGATTTTCAGGTAGGGCCAGTACAGGTTGGAGTAGGGCTAGTATATTCCATATGCCACTAGCCCTGCCAGGCTTGTAGAGTTTTCTGGTTATTGTCAGACCCTGTATAGAGTAACAAAAACAAACTTACGGCTGTTTTTTCAATGAGAAGTGCTCCAGTACTGGCAGGGTGGAAAACCCCTAATGTAAAAAAGTAAATAAAAAATAATGTTATACATTATATCACATACATTCAATAACAACAAAAACTGGCAGTGGAAACACACACAATTTCTTGCAGATGAACCAAGGAAGGGAATCAGATAACATAGAAATTGACTTAGTACATTTGAAAACATTTCGAAAAGAGGGCTAACATTGGAAATACCTGAAAGAAAATTCCCTTGGGTTCTAGTTCCAATAGAAATATGTTCTGCCATAAAGTTATTCTATGAACCATCTAGACACTTACCAAACTCCTAAACATTGTGTACCATGTTAATTTTGCTCACATCAAGAAATGCACTTTTATATTATATTAGTATAGGGATCGGATGTCCAAATAATGGTGCGCCGTTTGATAAATGCAGACTCAAGGGCTGAGCAAAATATGCATTAATTAAACTGCCACAATATTAACATGGTATACAGTAAACAATTGACTTACGGGCCATATGTTTTCATTTGGTGTTCCGAACATTTCTACGATGAGTTCTATTTGATGTATTTCTGACCTCCCAGGCAGGAGAGGGTGGTGAGCTAGGAGCTCTCCTAGGATACAGCCGGCCGCCCACATGTCGATGGCCGTCGTCTGAGACTTGGCGCCCAGCAGCAGTTCCGGGGCTCGATACCTGTACAAACATAGCATACAATCCTAGCCATTACACTTTTCAGTTAGATATCATAGTCAATTTTCCTTTTCCTAGCCATTACGTTTTTGAAATTTCAGTTAGATAATATAATCAATTCGCAGCAAAACTATTCATGCCCATCGACGCCAAAAAGCGGACTGACCACTTACTGTATAACTGGTATTTTTAACAGGCATTTAATCTTTGCTAATTAAATGCGTTTCCCATGATAGCGCCAAAATAACATCCTTCGAATTAATATATAGTGATAGCTATATACGTTGTAGTTTGAGTGCTTGAATATGCAAATTTTTCTAATACTTAGAAAGCTTGTACTGAAATATATATCATAGGATGAGAGAAGGAATGATTTGAATTTTGAATACTAATATTTTCTTCTAAGATTTAATAAAGTTGTGTTCCACATTATCGATCATTCTTAACTTCTAGAGACTAACTGACTAAACTAGCATGATAGACGCTAACTGTTTGTAAAGTGTTCTAACCTTTCAAAACATAATGTTGTATTTTTCTGTATTACTGGCTTGAAAATCAAACCAGTAAATATGCATAATTAATTTTAAGAATTTTAATTAAATCAAATTAAATATTCTTGTACCATCAGATTAGATTGAACTGAACATTCTTGCAACAGTAATAAATGTGTGAATTATTTACTATTTACCATAGAGTAACCACTTTAGGTGTCAGTGGTTTCATGGGCTCTCCATATTTCCTCGCCAAACCAAAATCAGCTGCAAGCACAAACAAAACACATCATTAACATTTCATGTTTAAGAGTAACTCTTTAAACATTCCACTGGATCTTTAAAACTTTTGATAATAACTTGGAAAGTAAGTGTTATTTTACAAAGTATTTGAAGGAGGGTTGTTGTTTTTGTTCTGATCGACATTTTTCTATCAAATATTTGCCAATTACGCTTTAGCTTGAAGGAATTCATCAAAATATTTACTGGGCTGGCTCCTTTTTGCCACAGTGAGCACTAATGGGTTAACCCTTCCAATGCTGAGGCTACTTCCGTCCAAAGCACAAGGAAGCAAATATCTTTGAAAACCATTGAAACCCTGTCATGTTGGTATTCATTGGAAAACTCTGCTGAGTACTCTCATATGAGTACCCATCTGCCAGGGTTTCAGTCATTTTTCAGTTTTTTTTTCAATCATTTGGTATTGACCAAATTAGCCACCAGCAGCATGAGGGTTAAGCAATTCCCGGAATAGTGCATCAGGCTGGTCAGTGGTGTCTTTGTCACTCACTTGTTTTAAGAATTGCAAAACTTTCAAGCAGCTGATAAGAAAAGTTAAATATCTTTCCATAAATTTCAAATGTTTCATGAAAATATTGTAAGGATCATTGGCAGCTATGGAAATGACTTAGGTGCAAGAAAATTAGTTACTAATTGATTAGCGTTGCTTTGAATAATTACCACTTTAGTGGTGAGCAGCTATCTTAATCTCAAAATTGCTTTTGCATATACAGAATATGCCAGTGATAGCTTTGACAATAACTCTTTGAGATATGCTTTTAAGTAATGAATTTGTAATTTTGTTTCCCTGTAACATTCATGCCACGGTAGCCCGGAGCAATCCTAGCCACAATTTATTGTGGTATATGTGAAAGCCATATATGTGATACTAACTGAATTGTTCAAACATTCTGTTTATTTACATATGTGTATGTATAATTTTGTATCTGATGATATAGTCAATAAATATACAATACAATCACTTCTCTCTCAACTCCATGATGAATAGAGTATTTCCTTCACTTTACTGTAGACTTTCTTTTACTTGCCTATTTTCACACAGCCTTTATCAGTCATGAGCAGATTGGATACTTTGAGGTCTCTGTGGATGATGTAGCTGCCATGAAGATACTTCAGGCCCTCAAATAACTGTAACATGATACACTTCACCTGCAACAGAAAGTAGATAATGAAGGAATCATACTAGGCGCGATAAAACTTTTTTTTTTCAATTACAAACTACATAAATATGTGTGGTCGGCTTTTTAACCCTTCCAATGCTGAGGCTACTTTCGTCCAAAGCATAAGGAAACAAAGACTTATGAAAAACATCTAAACCCTGTCATATTGGTATTCAGTGGATAGCTCTTGTTGAGTACTCTCAGGTGAGTACCCATCCCATGTGCCAGGGATTCAGACATTTTTCAGGTTTTTTTGCATCATTTTGTATTGGCCAAATTAGCCACCATCAGCATAAGGGTTAATGGCTAATGTTTCTATGAGTGTGTTTAAACAGAAAGGCAACAAGCATAACAAATAAACCATGTCTAGGATCATTTACATTACATATTAAAGGTAGGTAAAGATGAAGACTTCTTTTCTAGTACCAGTATAATCAGGTAATATTCAATGATTTTTTTTAAGATTAGTAAGAATTAGGCTCCAGAGTTGATCAAAATACTCTGAATGCATGTTGTTAAAATTGCGACAATGACTTTAGCCCTTATGCTGCTGGTGGCTAATTTGGCCAATATCAAAATGATGCAAAAAATCTTCAAAAATGACTGAAACCCTGACAAATGGGTACTCATCAAAGAGTACTCAGCGAGAGCTATACAATAGGTACCAACATAAGAGGGTTTAGATGGTTTTTAAAGATCTTAGCATCATTGTGCTTTGGACAGACGCAGCCTCAGCATTGGAGGGGTCAACAATAGATAGATCTCCTCACCTGAGCTTCTGAGAAAGGAGACTGCATGTTGTCAAGGAGACTGGCCAGGTCCTGCTCACAATACTTCATCACCAGAAAGATGCTGAAATACAAACCCATATATCATTGGGTGCCTATAATTGCTAATTATAAAGCTTTTATGGTTCTTTCTTTTGAAGAGAGACCACAATATACTCAGATTTCAACCACAAACATATATTTACTTATTGAAATAAGACATCTTATCCTTATACAATGTCATGGTATTTGGTTGAAAAAATTCAATTATACATTTGAAAATGACATTTTAAGAAATTAATTACCTTAAGATGTGGGTGTCCTGAGGGTGATTTTTGAGAGTTTGAGAATTCAGATGATGCCCAGATGGCCTGCTGGCTAAGACTATGGATGGTACGACACAAGGAATCAGAGAGTAAAGTCTTAGCCTTCAGGGTTTCTGTGCATCATTTAGACATACAAATCCTCAAAATTACATCTCAGGACACCCTAGGTTTTGTTAAGAATTCCTAAAAATGTCTATTTTCAGCAAATAATTATTCTTCCTAGATGTTACTCCCATGACATTGCATAACCATTAAGAGTTTCTCTAGAAATTGTTGTCTGGATCAATGATCCTTTGATATTGAATTAGGAATGGAAAATGATTTTACATAGTATTTTGAAGGAGAATTGTTGGTAATATTCTGCTTAACCTGTCTGTTGAGGAATCTCACCAGAAGCATTATTATACCATAAGTGGTATCAAAAGGTACATTCTTAGCAATACGTTATCAGTAAAAAGTTGTTCTTACCTATCCAAGCTCTTTCCCACGACCACTTCCATGAGCTCCACAATATTCTTATGGCGAAGGTTGAGGAGGATGTTGATTTCTCTCAGGCCACTTATTGGAATACCTGTTTAGAAATTAACATTGAGCATAATGAAATATAGGAATGTGGAAACAAAACATGGGGCATGGTGTCTGCAAAGATATTGGCAGAAAACAAAGTGGCTATGAATTGACTTTAATATTAAATTTCAACCTACAGAAGTTAGGAGTATATTGACTTAAGTTTATAATGTCAAAAAGGTAATTTACCATTCAACTATATCTTAGAAGATGGTATGTTTGAAAAAGATGATTTAATACCAATTAGAAATCACAATGAAAACTTATTTATGGAAAGTTGTGCACTTCTGAGAGGATTTTTCTGGAAACTGCTAGTCCATCAAGTATATGCACATGATTGAAGAGAAGCTGATATCTTAAAGAGTAGTTTTTTAGAAACACAACAAACATTGCATCTTACCATCCTTCTCTCTCTCCATCCTCATCTTCTTCAAAGCCACTATCTCATCAGTGCGGGAATCTCGAGCTCGGTCTGAAACATCAGATTTTTTTTTTACAAAATCACTTAAAGGTATCTGTGGTTCAGTAAATTATTATAAACCTGTATGCATTGGAAATCTTGATTATGAAATTCAGGAACTAAAGATGGAGGAATAGCACTCATTATTGTGGTAGATAGTATGATCTTGGAAGCCAAGTACATTATCAAAATCACTTGTAAATAGCAGAGACTGAGACATATATATAGACTTACAGGGAGATTGGAAGACCCTGTAAATATGTAAAGGAGCTAAAAGAACTTTTTCTAGTTCTTAAATGCATTTCACTTGATGGCATGCAGTTACGATCAGCCAATCAGAAGCCAGTCTACAAACCAGTTGTGAACCCAGCTGATTAATTAGCATTTCAGATCTTAAATTAAATCTCACTTTTCAGTTTGATACCACAAGCAGTTAAAATTGTCCAAGTCCACTGTACCACAATGCTTGAAGCTATTTTGGTTTGATAAGTGACTTTAATTAAATTACCATTATTATTTTTATTTAATAATTTTAATATATTTTTTAGTAAATCAAATGCAATAAATCAAGGGCTGCTATTTAAATTATCTGGTTAAGTTGATTTTCAGTGAAGAATGCTAAAATCCATTTCTACTTACAAACAATTCCATAAGTTCCCTCTCCAATCCTGTTAAGCTTTTCAAATTCAGTGACACATCTACATTTTCCAAGCTGAAATAAGAAAAGGTACATAAGCTTGATATAAAACTTTAAAATCAGGGACTTAGCCAGGACCCGTCCTGTCTGTCTTTGGGACAGGTAGTTTACTTAAAACCTCCTGTTAGAACAGGCAAAATTTCTATGAAGATTTTTCAATTTTGACTTTTGGGGGGTAATACCAAATATATTCCTTACAAACCCCCTTCTAGGACACAGTTGAAGTGTAAATTGCCATTTTAGATACACTAGGCTAGCTATTAAATGTAGCTGGTATGAGGATTCGAAGTAGATCAGTAGCTAAATCTGGACAGGCAGAAATTTTGAAATTGCTGTTTTGGAGAGGCATTTTTGAAATCCTGGCTAAGACCCTGTTTTAAATGTACCATTAATTAGAAAGTACATCCACTGGGGATCAGGAATTGCTCATCTTCATACCTACAGAATGAGGTACTATTTCAAATATCATAAAAAATATTTATAAGTATTGAATTATTAAAGTATTGCTGTGTCTAGTACCAGTTTGGGATAACGCATTGGATTAGCGTAGTGCTGGGACGATTAATCGAAATAATCGATTAATCGATCGTTTTGCCATGATTCTGATTAATCGATTATTGAAACAGAAGATTTGTCATTTTCGATTATTTTTTTCTGCTCGCCTGGTCAAAGTTTCCATTTAAAAGGGGCCTTGTAGTCCAGGCAAACTAGCGTTTTTCAAAAAACTAATTGCAACAGAATTTTTTTTGCCACAATGCATTTCTCTGAGGTCCCTAGACCAACATACTAAAAGTCCAGAAAAATCCCGGCACGGGATATATGCTAATTTGCATAAATCCAATATGGCCGCCAAAAAATGAGAAATGGCCATATCTCTGTGACCGAATCATGGTTTTAAGTCATGTAAAAACCTATACTAGGGTTTTCAGGTACAAGGATTCATTTGGGATACCTTTCATAATTATTTTCATATTAACTCATTTACATAAATCCAATGTGGCCGCCAATAAATAAGAAATGGCTATATCTTAACAACCAATTCTCATTTTTGAAATTCTATCCTGAGTTCTTTAGGTGCTAAAGGTCATTTAACAAGTCTTTTAACATAGTCACTCATTCCGAAATTTGCATATAATCTCAGCGTGGGGAAATGCTAATTTTCATAAATCCAATATGGCGGCCAACAAATGAGAAATGGCTTTATCTTCGTAACCAAATCTTAGTTTCAAAAAATGGAAAAAACTTTACCAAGGTTTACAGGTACAAGGATTCATTTGAAATACCTTGTCAGCTCATTTGCATAAATCCAATATGGCCACTTATAACTGAGAAATGGCTGTATCTCAGCAACACAATCTCATCTTTTTTAACCACAAAAATAGTTTGTATCCTGAGGTCTTATAGGTGCTATAACTCATTTAAAATGTCTTTCACCATAATTATTTTGTTGGACATTTGCATAATCATATCATAGGAAAATGCTAATTTGCATAAATCCAACATTACATGGCATCCTATACATATTAGAAATGGCAATATTTCTGACACAACTGAAATTTTCATTGCAGGGTATATGTCATGTGAGCATACTGTTGACCAGTGATCTGAGCATGTATATTGAAACCCCCTACCAATTTGTACCTGCCAGGAGAAGGTGGTATTTAACACAACGCAAGCTAGTGAGTAAAGAGGAGGGGGTTCTGTTAAGGGTAAACACATACTGTTGACCAGTGATCTGGACATATATATTGAAACCTCTACCCATTTCTAGCTACCAGGTGAAGGTGGCAAGCACTAGGCATATTGGTGATTAAAAGGGAGGGGGTTCTGTTACCTTCTGTAAGGGTAAACACATACTGTTGACCAGTGATCTGGATATGTATATCAAAATCCCTATTAAAACCCTTACCCATTTCCAGCTACCAGAAGAAGATGGCAACCACCAGGCATGATAGTGATTAAAAGGCGGTTAGGGGTGGGTTTTGTAAATGATACACCCTCATCATTTATGCATGCAGTGAGCTGGTAAAAGTGTGCCAAAAGTAAAGTGTCTAGGCTAGGGGGTCTTGGGCATAAGTAGCCTAGATTTTTAGGCTGTCATGTATTTTTCTGTTGTTTTTTCTGTTACCAAGCACCAAATAGTCTAGGTGCCACAGTGGTCAATTTAGTTTACACCTATCTCACCAGGGGAATAGTGGATCCAGTTTGAGTATGACTAAAACTTTTAGAGATCCGAGGATCAGGTGGGGCCATCTATCTACCATACCAGGAACTACACCACACTGCTTGGTCAGCACAGAAGGGGATGTCAACTTTTTAGGGACTAGGAACCTAGTCTAGGGCATATGGAAAATAAGGGGTGATAAAAAACATAAAAAAAACATTCTCAAAGTGCTCCAGTTGAGAATTGATGTCTATTCACAGAGTTTGCTCCTATACATTCAACATCTGGTTGCAAAATCACATGCTCTAGGGGCAAATGCCCCTAAACAATCATCAAGTGTGTGCAAGGGTAAACACTGTCTCCTCACAGGTAGCCTGACCCCTGTCCTCAACCAATACATGTCTGTAATGCTCAAAAAAGACTGCCCATTTCAGTGATATCTCTCTGACAACAAAATCTTTCAAAAGCTCATTGAAGGAGAGATGTTACTGTAAAATCAACAACTATCCTTTAAATATGATGGGAAATCATGCTTTATTCCTAAGTTATTTTCGAAATGATCACAGAATCAGAGGATGTTTATTCAGAAGAACCCTTGGCATTACAGGGTTATACAGAGTTTGTACCGGTCCTGTCATCTTGGGAATGATTATGAACTGTGAGTGTGGTCCTGTCATCTGGGGAATGATTGAGAAATGAAAGTGCGGTCCTTTCATCTGGGAAATGACCATGAAATGAAGACATGGTCCCGTCATCTGGGGAATGACTGAGAAATGAGGGAAATAGATCATATCAAATACATCTGCAATACGCTAACATTAAATGAACTCTGTGTCAACAGTAGATGTTTACCCTTACAGGACCTTAAATCACTAGCAGGCCTTGGGTTTACCACCTTCTGGCAGGTACAAATTGGTAGGGCTTTCAATGAAAATGTTCAGATCACTGGTCAGCAATACACCTGCATGATATATACCGTGATGTCAATTACCAAAAAATTAGTGTTGAGCATCAGAAATATTGTCATTTCTTATATGTATAGGATACCAAGTTGGATTTACGCAAATCAACATTTTCCCATGCTGAGATTATCCAAATAAATAATTGTGTTGAAAGACATTTTAAATGAGTTTTAGCACCTATAAGACCTCTAGATATAAACTTTTTTCTCGACTCGAAGATTAGATTTGGTTGCTGAGATATAGTCATTTCTCATTTATTTTACTGGCAACCATATTGCATTAATAGGCAACTGAGCTTATAACTCTATTGAAAGGTATTTCAAATGAGTTATTATTGTACTTGAAAACACCCTAGTGTGGATTTTCTCTCAATAAACCCTCTTTTGTTACAGAGATATAACCATTTCATATCTGTTGGTGGCCGTCTCGGATTTATTCAAATACATTTTCTCATGCTGAGATTACGCAAATCTAAATTAAAATAATTGTGCTGAAAGACATTTTAAATGAGCTTAAGCACCTAAAGACCTTAGAATACAATTATTTCATGGCTTAAATTTGGTTGCTGAGATATAGCCATTTCTCATTCGATGACAGCCATATTGGTTTTATGCAAATGAGCTTGTAAGATAAATGCGTTGAAAGGTATTTCAAATGAGTCCTCGCACCTGAAAACCCTAGTATAGGTTTTTCCGTAACTTAGACCCATGATTCGGTTACAGAGATATAGCCATTTCTCATTTGTTGGCCGCCATATTGGATTTATGCAAATTAGCATTTCCCCACGCTGAGATTATATGCAAATTTCTGAATGAGTGATTATGTTAAAAGACATGTTAAATGACCTTTAGCACCTAAAGAACTCAGGATAGAAATTTTCCTGTCTCAAAAATGAGAATTGGATGTTAAGATATAGCCATTTCTCATTTATTGGCGGCCATATTGGATTTATGTAAATGAGTTAATATGATAATAATTATGAAAGGTATCCCAAATGAATCCTTGTACCTAATAACCCTAGTATAGGTTTTTACATGACTTAAAACCATGATTCGGTCACAGAGATATGGCCATTTCTCATTTTTTTTGCGGCCATATTGGATTTATGCAAATTAGCGTATTTCCCGTACCGGGATTTTTCTGGACTTTTAGTATGTTGGTCTAGGGACCTCAGAGAAATGCATTGTGGCAAAAAAAATTCTGTTGCAATTAGTTTTTTGAAATGCCCATTTTTGGGCTAGATTGCCTGGACTATTGCTTACCATGAAAGCCATGCATAAAAGTAATAGATTATTGTAATAAACATGAACTTTGAGTTCCTGACCATTAATCATTCAGAATTTAAGGGAAATCGGCCATTTATTGGACACAGTTTAGTGGGCATATCAACATTAATAATAATCTATTATAATCGATTAATCGATCGAAAATTTAGATGATTAATCGAGCTGAAATTTTCCAACGATTCCCAGCACTAGATTAGCGTAATGTTTACTTGACATTGGCCATCGTCTCAGCAGAGTAGGCCAATACCTCCTTCACTCTACACATGATCATTTGGTCTGCAAAGTTCTGTAATTTTTTCTTATTCAAGCCTTTCAAGGCAAGACTGTGTTGGGCCTGCCCTGCAGTGACAGGATTGTTCATTGTTTGCCAGACTGTCGGGTCTGCAGAATGATTTTCCTTCATTTCAGGCATAACCCTCTGGGCAATAACCTCAGCCATAATAAAAAACTAAACAGCATTATAGAAGAACATAGAAGTTTGACAGCGCTGTCACCACTGTGACCCCACACTACACCTCTTAATGGAAAAGCTTGTGTTTGATCTGTCAGGCCTACATCACACAGCTTCTACACATTGTGTTCTTTTCTTATACACTATGCCACAGATGTCGATCACCGGATATTATATGCAATCAACAAATCTCGATCAACAGCCTTGGCATACATGTCTCCTCGCCAAGGTGTTGACCAAAACCACTCAAAAGGTGCATTCTGCACATGTGCTTGAGAAACTTTCTCTATTATAATGTAAACAAATCTGAGAGCCCTCATTCTTCAGTCTCCTAGTGACGTCATACTGAGGCGAGATTAGGTGTGTCTAGGGCCTTACATTGGGCCATATGGTAATTAGTGTGTGGTGACCTGAGAGAAGTAGACAGGGAGTGGGCGCTAGTCATGAATCATCAAATTTCGCTGCCTCTCACTATCTGACCTAGATAGCATAACAGCTCCCAGCCAGCCAGTCAACCAGTAGTGCACAGATCACGTGACCAATACAACCCCAGGCTACAGCGCGTAACTCGAGGCGCATATGCCGTAGAGGCTGGCATGCAGTACCTATGGTGTTGCGGTTCAAGGGGATCTATTTCTCTGGTGGTGACCAATCCATGTTTTATACATCTAAGACTATGCCAATGGTGCCATCAGATTATTTACCCTGTCCTCTTCAGGTATCTCTATGAACTCTTCAGTCTGCATGGAAAACAAGAAGTTACTCCTCTGCTCCTTTGGTATGACATCCATGGCTTTTTTGTACTTGATACAGTGAGATTTAGTATGAAAACATCTAGGACAGCCCCGTCACTTAAATGTACTTTCGTCTCTCATCTTATTGGCAGCATCTCATTTGCCGTAGGTAGTCATGGACTTGAAATTAGCCGACATGTGTGCATCTTTGCAAAGAAATGGCTCTTCGGTTGTATATTTGTTGGAAAATATCAACCTTTCAATAATGGAACTTTCTATAAATTGCTGAAACGAATGTGTATCGCTTGTAACGTTTAGGTGATACACCTGGCAATGTTTCAGAGTCAGCGACGCCGAGAAAATAAACGAATTAGGGAGAGACTTCTTGAGTCAGTGTTTATGCCATGGGCGCTGACATTTTGAATATATCCTCAATACCCCGATTCCATGTTTTCGCCAAAAATTTACTTTTTCGAATTAAAAACATTTTGTTTTACATTTGAATAATATGAAAAAATAATATATATTGTAATCATTATACAAGTGTATGTTTAAAGGTACCCAACCTTTAGAAGATAAAGGAATATTACCGGTATGTGAAGTCACGTGACTTTCTGAACCAACATGGCGTCTTGCTTGAGAAGGCTGGCAAGGCCAGTGGTCACTAACCTTTTGAGAAATAATGGTATGTATTTAGATGCCAGCCCTTTCCCAGTCACTGCTTCTTCAAAATACGATCACCCACAACACATTCAATTAAAAGTAGTGTCGTTTTATTATGTTGGAATCTAATATTTGAAGCTTGTATGTTGACCTTGAGGCTTCAAAGATGCTCACAATTGAGTTGAAAGACTCATAGCCACAGGGGAATACTAATATGTGCAAGTGAAATGAAGTCTTAGTTATAGTTATCAAACATTTATTCTACAAGGCAAATTATGATTAAAACCGAATACTCATGTTGAAAGTATCCATGAATGATTTTGGTTATAGACATCCTTGTATCTATACCTATATTCAGTTAAAATCTACAAGGAACATGTTAATATGATGAGAAAGCAAAGCTTTAAATGCTCGCGCAGCTCGATGATATTTCTGCATTCCCCTTCAAATGCAGTCACAAAGTGTTTGTTAGTGTTATCCGTGACGCCATTCTTTACTTGAACTTCGCTGAAACATATTGGAAGTCCCTTCATATGAGCTTCATATTTGTGCAATAACCACACACAGTATGCGTAGCGATTGACCGAAAATATGGCATAAAATTACTACGACTTCAACCTGTTGCAAAATCGTCATTTCACGACAGATTTCCTCTAGAATTAAGAAACATGTAGAATTATTTGTGGCGGTTGTAGCAATTTAAACTGCATTGAAATCGATTCACGGAAAGACGAGTAAAGTCAGTTTTACCGTGAACATCGAAGTTACGACTTTGGAATGCGCGGAATTCCATCGTAACATGACGTCATTTCAAGACGTCAGCATTTGTCGCACGTGAGCATGTATGTTTCAGTTGTTGCATAGTTCGGCGTGTGTTGCACGATAGTCGGCGACCAAAACGCTATTTTGACACAATTTAAAGGAAACAATCCAAATTCATTATTTGATTAAGAAATATTTAAAACATGAAACGATCTGGCGGCAAAATGTGCTCTTAAAGCAAAAAGTTGTGCTCATTTCCCGCGAGGTTATCGAGCGAGCGAGACAAAGAGACGAACAGACAGAAGTGTTGACGGAAGTGCGGACACGGTTTCAAGGGCCTCAGTATGTACTTCCATTGACAATGGCATTGTTGACATCCTATACCGTAAATGCTCGCTACGCTGAGCCGGCCTTCGGCCGACTCACTACGCGAGCTATGAAACTTCATTTGATTTGTGTATGGCAAATTTATTCAAGTGAAGGCACATGTCACAAGGTGTAGCATTAGAAAAATTTGGGTTTCTTTTGCATCCTCTAAAGTGTGACATAAAGGGTGATATTTATGGGTTGATTCTGACTTTAGCCATCCATAAAACAAGGTGTCAAGGAGGGCAACTCCTAATATTTAAGTCCTAAGGACACCCACATCGTTAAGTATAAAACTTTGGCCTAAACATACCCAGGGTTTGACTTTATGGTGGACAGTAGACAGTGCTGCAAACTAATGGTCGCAGAGTCGCTAAAATCGACCTAGTTTTTAAGTGGGCGATAAAATGAACGATCTTTATCGCCCAGTACAGCGACCTTATCTGAAATGGCTATCAAATTTATAGCACTTGACTATTAGACACAACTTCACGGTCCTCCACTGTCACAGCTGGCCATAGCCACGCCACTCCACTCGGCAACCACGGCTGCTAGAAACAGATCCCTTTTGTCAAGAAATCTCCCACACTATGGCAAGCACTAATTAGGTCAAAGGTCAAGGTAGAGATCCTTTGTTGCTTCCTGGTTGTTGGCTTACGTTATGAGCTCATAAAGTGAAAACGTGTGTTTGCATGTGTTCCAAAATAAAAGATATAAAAATAATAACACATGACTCATTAGAAAAAAACAATTTTGCTGCCAAGTCTAACCTGGGCATATGCAACAGAGGCAAGAGATAAGATTCTTTATTATTCCACTTCAGTTCAATGATGTTATACATATTACTTCACTATCATGAAGCAAAATACTGTAGTAATTCTGAAACAAAAATAACAGCTGAGTTTCCTATGAGTGTTTGTCTTTGGGTCATTCCGTGGTAGCGTCCATTGTGTCGGATACGACAATTACACACTTAAAATTTGTATTTTTCAGAGGAAAACAGGTATATTGAGGACTTAACTTTATAATCATGTCTATAAAGGACTTATCTAACATGTGCTATTGTTTCATAATTTTTTTCTCACAAAAAATGTAATTTCTGAGGAAAATAAAATTGTGTCGGATACGACGAGCTTGCGACGGAGGTTTTCTCAACTTTGGACAAATACCAAAATCTCTGTTCTGTTCATGGGAGTTCCACTACAAGACATGTCTAGGTATCATCTCAAAAGGGTTTTGAACAATAGTCATGAACAATTTTCTTAAAAAAGATATTGTTTGGCAGTTTTGTGAGAGGATTCTAAAAAAAGGTTGTTGTGTCGGATACGACAAGCTAGACTGTGTCGGATACGACACTTTTGTCCACTACCTTAAATCAATATAAAAACAATTATATTTGTCATCAGATCAATATCAGAACTGAAACAAACCAAGGATGTACTATGTTGAAAAGTTTGACTTGCATGAAAAACTTAAATATGAGTCTAGGGAGCATTTTTAGATCATTTTGGAACATGTTACACGTGACACTACCCAAAATATATCATTTTTTCTGATTTTTAACAATGTACAATTGCTCCAAGTAAACAATTTATTAAAACTCACAATAATTAGATACTCTATATTCCTGGCCATACAGACATCTTGCATATTGGAAAAATTGCATTGAAATATTAAGAAATATAACATTTAATTAAGTAAAAGTGCGAGGGTATACCTGTTACTAATTTCTCACTTGCTCAATGACTGAGCATGTGATGTTATTCAGCCTACCCTCTCCAATCAGATTCCTGCAAAGTTTTTCATGACAAAGTAAACATGCAATTGTCAGTACCATATCTTTAAATCATTACCATTACTTTTACATTATTTTCATGCTTTATAATCATTTGCCATTCTGAGAGACATACCACATGCTGATTCAGTTTACTGTCTGTACTTACATGAATTTATGCTACCCTGACATTAAGATTGAAAGAATCAGATTTATTACCTAAAGGTAAATACCCTGAATAACTTAAAAGCCATTCCATTATATCAATAATTATATCAATTGTAGCAAATGTTAAAGCCGAATAGAGGCAGGTTTGGCTTCCGTCTAGCAGGGCTGACCAAGCTTTTGCCAAATTTGGCGACAGGAGTTCAGAATTTGGCAACAGTAATATTTTCAGTTATTAACTCCTCACTAAGAGTAACTAATACTTTTCCTAGCATTCTGAGCATATAACATCAGTTTCCTCCCATACTCAAGCTAGTACCTGTGGGGCTCCAGTTCAAACAGGATGAGGATGTTGACTAGAATACACATGCTTGGTGACAGTGTCCACCAGGGACCAGTAGATACCCTGGTGTCACCGTGGTGGGGTATTCACTATGTCTGGAAGGATAGCAAGATCCAAGAAAGGAAATAGAAACCTTCCTTGTGACTGCATTAGTTTGTAACAAATGGATCATGGACGTTATCATACATGTATAAATCTCGATATAGTTGTGTTCTTCAACAAACGTTTTCTCAAATGGGTGTAAACAGGAACGTTTAATAAACATTCCTGGTGTAAATGAGCTGTTCAGCTAATTCACTTAAACATCTTGACTTAGTGCTTGTTTCTACATTTCACTGTATCAATTAAAACTTTGTTTTTTCATTGGAACAGAGAGGTGGATCAACTCATATTAGAATCAAATCCTCATGGCTGTGGTAGAGTGAATCAGTGAATCCCCTTCTACTGTCCTAATTGCCTAGATTATCAAGGATTAATCGCACTTGGCGTGCACCAGATAATTAGACAAAGGGTAACCAATTCAAATGGATAAACAAACAATTTAAATTGGAACTGAGAAATAGAGCCTGTTTCATCCCCATGGTATTGACCATGTACTTTTCAAAACGTATTTGGACTTCCCCTTGAAAAAAGGTTCATCTTGAATGTTGATAGGTTGGGTATACTCAAGATAGGCTGTCGTATCCGACACGTTTGTCGTATCCGACACGAATGAAAAACACCTTTTTTCCCCAAATTTTAAGCAGACCTTACACATTATATTCTGGGTTCTAATAGGGCTAGGGATAATTGAGACTTTCATGAAATGGCATTTTTTTTTATGCAGTAGTTTTGGAGAAAAATAAACTTTTTCATGTTTTTTTGTGTCGGATACGACAGTCAGTATTTGGACAAAAGCTTATTTTTACCCAAAATATTTTTTTCTTAAAAATTCATTACCATTTATTCAAACTAACTTAATTTCATGTGTCCAACCCAAAATGTAACATTTATCATGTTTTAGAATGTTTTTATTGAAGAAAAACCAATGTCGTATCCGACACACATCCAACACACACTTCCCCATTTTTCTCAATTAAACCATCAATAAAGTTCACTTAACACATGTTTTTTTATATCCAAGTCAAAAATCCAAAACTTCAGAATGTCTAGTTTTAGAATACATATGTATTGAATGTGTACATTATGATTTAATTTTTCACATCCATGTCGCAATTAGTGCGGAATGACCCCTTTATGATTCTACTGTTTATCAGATATTGGAAATTTGAATTTTTATTCTCAAAGGAGATTGAAGCTGGTAGAATGTGCTTCAACATTGTAGAGGTTGTCAGCTGATTTTTTTCTTGCAGATATTTCAGAATAAATTTGCATTATTTCTAACTAAAACACTTAAACACCTTAGCGCTTTTAAGAAGTTTTTGTTTATTTTTCTGCATGTCAGCTATGACCATACCACGAGGTACAAAGGGTATAAAATGACTGTTAGTGGTCTTCGCTGATTAGTTGATTTAGGATGTAAATAATCACCGCTCATGATCATCAGACATTTCCATTTAGTGATATATATATTTTAAAAAGAGATAAGGAATACATGCACAAAAAAAGAATTTTGTCATCAAGAGCTCCCCCTCAAATCTTAATCTATAACTTGAGAATGCCCTATAAAAATCGCTCATCCCTTTACTCTGATCAATTGAGAATTATTAGGGAGTCATTCTAATGGTTTAGAATTAACCATTTCTGAAAAAGCAAGAAACCAAGTTCTAAACTAATAAAAAAATACATTTATAATGACTTTTTAATGTTAATAACCTGATAATTGGAAAATAAGACATTGCCTACATCTATTGGGGTGAAAATACCGGTACTTGAAATTTGCAGGGCCACCAAATATTGATCTGGGCCACCAAACTTCCAGGTTTGGTGGCCCAGGAATAAGACCAAAAGGTTGAAACCAGTTTGCAGCACTGAGTAGATAGTTCTCACTTTTCTGAAAGGTCGATTAAAATAAATATGTCAGATTGCCTGGTGATAGCCCTCTTAATTACATTGCCTGAAAATCAATTGAGAAAAAATATCATGTCATACCCTGGTACTTTCAAGCTAATAATATCTTCCCACCCAAATAATTTGACTAGTCTGAAATTTCAGAATTTGTCAATTTAAAGCATACAATCCAAAAGTATTTCTAAAACAAGGATGCTAAGACATCCCCAAAAGATAAGTTTGCATTTTAAAAATAAGGTAAAAGGAAAATCTAGCATAAGATGCCCTCACCATGGTCTTAGCCAGCAGGGTGTCTGGGTGCCTTTTTGGACACCCAAACTCTTAAAAAGAACCACTCTAGTCAGGACACCCAATTTTTTTGTGTGTGAAATTTCTAAAAACCTCAATCTCAAGCTTATATAATTGAATTTATTCATCTCATTATTCCCATGACAATGTTTAATGATAACATGCCTTATTTCAATGAATTTATACATGTTTATGGTTGAAATATGAGTATATTGAGATCCCCCTTAAAAATTTGCAAATTTTTTTAAATGTCAATTTTCAGCGAATAATCAAAGATGTTACCTCAATACAACTCCCATGACATTGCATAAAGGTATTGTCCCTTTTATTGATAAGTGAATGATTATGATTTATCTGAATATCCTGGCCGATACCCTGCTGGCCAAAGTTTTATAATTGCCCATTTTTGAACACCCAGGTTCAGAATTTTAATTTTGCTAAGTTTCAGCCCTTTATGAGATATGTAGAAAAAGAGTATGGCATTGATAGGATTTATATCATGTTCCTGAGCAATTGACACTGTTTATATAGACCTGTTTGTAATGTTCTATTTTGTTCATTTCAGGGCTTCGTCGCATTGCAGCAGTAAGCCAGACCCAGAGATTTCAAAGTACAGGACCTGCAGTGGAGACTACACGTAAGTGGGTTGTGCTGTCTTGGGCTCTGGACATTCAAAAAAAGCAAATCCACACAGTGCAATGGTGCCAGAGAGGAAATTTGACAAGACACATGTTTTATTGGTCTTAATTAAATTACATGTCCTATGCAGAAAAGTTGACTGTGTGTAAAGTAATCATTTGTAAAATAAAAACTCCATATTATCAAAAACGACAAAAAGTATCAACTAACTGAGATGAAAAATGCTTATGAATTGCACTTGAAAACATAGTGCCGATAGTGGTGTGTTCCATGCAGGAGTTTGAAAATGCCTAGCTCAAACAACCATTACAAATCTTCTGTCTCTCCATATTTAGAGCTTTACTGAACTACAGCAAATCCTTATACCACTACTTGTAAAATGCCTTTTAGGTCAAAAGAGGTAATTCACACCTCGGCTATATAAGATGATTTAATAGCAAGAGATTTGGTCATTACCCCCCCCCCCCCCCTCCCATAATTGAAAATTCTTTGTATGAAATTATATTTTCAGATAACTGTTTGTATTGAAAGCATAAATTCAAAAGCAGTTATTTCTTTGTTGAAGTACATATTCCTAAGTAAATCAGGATGGTCAGCAAAGAACGTATTTGAATCAATACTCATTATTCCATGTTGTTGCCTTGCAGCCACAGTGCGTAAGATAGATCCTCTGGTGCAGAGTGACCTGGCCGACTTTGGCCGCTATGTAGCAGAATGTATTCCCAAGTACGTCCAGAAGGTGCAGATCTATAACGGCGATGAGTTGTCCTTCATGATTCACCCTGATGGCGTGGTGCCCGTCATGACCTTCCTCAAGGACCACAGTCAGGCCCAGTTCCTCATGATCACCGATATCGCAGGAGTGGACATGCCATCCAGGGAGAATAGGTTTGAGGTGAGGACTAGCTCAGGTTTTTTAGGCATTGATAAAATATAATGCAAAAAAAAGTTTTTTTACCAACCTACCTACCCTATTTCTTTTTCAGACCATAACAGGAAACAAACACTTTTTTTCTTGGCCTTATGCTGCTGGATGCTTATTTTGCCAATTGATACAAAATAATGCTTCAGGTTTATAGGCAATAGATATCTTAAGAAATACATACAGGTATTGGTATATGATTGATCCAATAGATTCATTAACCTATTTTTGTGTCATCCTGTGAGAAGAGGGGAGGACTCATTCAGGTTTTTTAGGCATTGATAAATTCATTAACCCTTATGCTGCTGGATGCTAATTTTGCCAATACAAAATAATGCATCAGGTTTTTAGGCAATATATTTATTAATAAATACATACAGGTATTGTTATATGTTTTATCCAATGTAGTAATTAACCTTTTCATATGCCAACCAGGGAGAAAAGGTTTGAGGTGAGGACTCATTCAAGTTTTTTAGGCTTTAATAGATTCATTAACCCTCATGCTGCTGGATGCTAATTTTGCCAATACAAAATAATGCAAAAAGCTTTAAAAATGACTTAAACCATTACAAAATTATTGTTTTATTATCCATTGATGATAATTGAATAACCAGGCGTGAATAATTCAGTGTAAACGTATAAGTTTTGTATTTGTTGTTTCCGATTGTGTATAACTTGATGACTCTGAGGTTAGAAGTCGCATGCTACTTGATCTTATAGTCCAATGATTCTCTTGGGCTAGATGTATTACAATTTACAAACCCTGGTAAAAGACTTGTATTTGTTGTTTCAGATTGTGTATATGTTGATGTCTCTGAGGTTCAACAGTCGCATCAGAGTGAAGACCTACACAGACGAACTGACACCGGTCGATTCCATCAACTCTGTATTTGCTGGAGCCAATTGGTATGAGCGAGAGGTGAGCTTAAACCCATTGATGTCTGGAGATCTGCTTTCAAGACAAGTGTCGTCTGGACCTGTCATACCTTTTAAAATAACTTAAGAATAAAGCATATATTAAAAAAATATTTGAAGGAGAGTTGTAAATTAAGTTCTGATTAACATTTCTTCTTCAAATCCTTTCTGAATTTTGCTTTTGTTAGTGAGATACTGCCAAAATAGTGACAGTGTCTTGGATGCTAAGTGCATGCATTGGTTGATAAACAATGATTCAATCCATGTCATTGCAGAAAACTAAAAATGAACAATATTCTATAATAGCTAAAATTCATTGCTGAAGTTAAGCTGGTGGATACACATGTCTTTATCACGTTGTGTTAGCTAATAGGAGATTAGGCCATTTGGCTCAACAAATGTTCGGTGGCCTAGACTTTAATATCACTTGTTGTTTTTAAGGTATCATTTTGCCAGACCACTGGGTCCATGTATTTATTGATTGAAACTATAATATTCTGATATTCATTTTGCTCACACTATCTCCTTTATTTTTTAGATCTGGGACATGTATGGTGTTTTCTTCGCTAACCATCCAGATTTGAGACGTATCCTGACTGACTATGGATTTGAGGGACATCCATTCAGGAAGGACTTCCCCTTGTCGGGTTATGTGGAGGTAAGGAAACTAGACATCACTTCAAGAGGATGAAATGTGATACTCTTCAAAAGAACTTTGAAATTACTCATATTCATATTGTCTTTTGTTCTGTTGTATTCATATTGAGTTTTGTATTCTGTCGTATTCATAATGAATATTGTATTCTGCTGTACTTCTATTGAGTCTTGTGTTCTGTGTTATGTTCTTATTGTGTCATTTTCATTCTAGATGAGATAGCATGATGAGCCAAGGGGTTTCACTGTTCTATTGTATTCTTATTCAGTCTTGTATTCTGTCGTATTCTTATTGTCTTTGTTCTGTCATATTTGTATTGAGTATTCATATTGATTCTTGTTCCTTCCAGATGAGATATGATGATGAGGCCAAGCGAGTGGTGGCAGAACCAATCGAATTAGCGCAGGAGTTCAGGAAGTTTGAATACAATCTCCCGTGGGAGGCGTTCCCCGCGCACCGGGCCCGCGAAGACGTCACTCTCCCAGCAGTGGAGGCAGGAAAGGCACAAGAACAAGAGGAGAAGAAATGAACGCTAGGAATTTAGTGAATTTTTAGTTAGAATGCGTAAGGGAGCGATTCGAGGAGTACCATACATGCCCAATGTATTTCATATTAGAACTCTGCCAACTATTTGATCGATACATCAGGTTTATGAAGTTAACAAAGCTATTGGATTAAATTACTAGCTGTTAATTTCTTCCTGGGCCATCATTTTAAAATAAACACTTAAGGTTTACAGTTCCAGTATAGAAATAAAGAACAGTAGGATAGGATCACAGTACAGAAGTACATTATCTGTCCTGCTGTTTTAACCTTTGGGTAAGGAAATACCAGTTCCATAACAGATGAGTAACATGTCTGTATTGTACTAGAGTCCCATAAGAGAAAGGTCATGGTTCTGCAGTGATCTCAGTTTTAGTACAATTTTTCCACAGTTCCATTACAGTTTTGGTAACATGGTTTCCAGAGTGGAACTTTGGCTGTCCAACACAATTTTTTAATATTTTTGTTTTGGTTGTATATGTGAATTGCTGCTCTGAGATTGTGTGAATTTTTATCTTTGCTAAGTAATTGAACATTAGTTTCGCACTTAAGCCACAAGAAAGCATCCATAGTTCTCTTGAATTCAAAAGAAAATACATAGGTACGACGACTGCATCATTTCGTATTAAGTTCATCTTCACTATTCTATATGTAGGGCTTGTATGGTTCCTCTTTGCAGATAATACTGGTTATAAGTTGGTTATGCAGCAGAGAAATTGTAAATATAAGAAAAAATAAACTGTTTAACTTAATGATGTTATTTGTTGTGCATATCTTGCTGGGGCTGGTTGCACCAACGTGACTCAGGCTCAACTTGATTGTCTACAACAATAGATTCTATTGTTGTAGACAATCAAATTGAGACTTGAGCCTGAGTTCAACCAGCCCCTGAAGCATATCTTCCTATTAAGGACAAACACTTATTCTAATTCTCTGTAAAACAAATGTTTCTTTTATTTTCATGTTGGTTTGAAGACAAACACTTAAATACTTACTAGCAAACCACCCAAATACATGTCACATGAATTATGTACCCGAGAAATCTTGCAATTATCCAATCAGACTCTCCTAGTTTCTGCAGCCGAGATGCTTGGGCTGTCAGTCCAGCATCTTAGCCAGGATTTTAAATATGCCTGTCTAAAACAACAATTGCAAAATTTCTGCCCGTCTAGATGAAGCTACTCAACTACTTCAAATCTGAGTGTCAACTACATTTAATAGCTCTATTAGTCAAAAAGGGCAACTTGCATGCATTTCAGCCATGTCCTAGAAGATGGTTTGTTAGGAAGATAATTGGTTATTACCCCAAAAATGGCATAATTAAAAAATTCTTCATAGAAATTTCTGCCTAAAGTAGGTTATCAGGAAACTGCCTGTCCAAAAGACCAGATAGATAACTTTTGGGTAAGTCCCTGGCCGGTCCAGTGTTCGTGCAAACCTTAAACACTCAAACTCCTTTTCAAAAGTAAGACCTGTATGGACTGAGGGAATTTGAGTTCAATCCCATGCTGGGGCTAGTAGGGGTTCGATTCCTCTATAAACTGGGGCTACCACCAAAAACCTTCTTTTCTCACTCTTTATTGTCTGTTGCCTAATTATACAGCAAGATTACTTTGAAGAGTTTCATATTCATTTTATATTGTCGTTCATGCTATCTGTGTCATCTACATATTATACAAAAAAACTCTTTTAATATATTGTTATATGTCTGAGCCACGCTTAGATAAAAGGGTGGCGAACCTTATGATCCTCATGGCTAATTTCACCAATACAAAATGATGCCTAAAACATGAAAAATGACTGAAACACTGGCACATAGGTACTCAGTGAGAGCTATCCAATGAATACGAACATGACAGGGTTTAGATGGTTTTCAAAAATCATTGCATCCTTGTGCTTTGGACGAAGGTAGCCATAGCATTGGATGGGTAGATTATTGAGTATGGATGACAAGCGATCATGTCAGCATGTTGTACGATAGTAGCGTAAGGATCTGATGTCCAAAAAATGGTGGGCAGTTTAATCAGTGTGTGCTCCAGCAGTTCACAAAGTATAAGTAGTTCTGGACCGCACAGATCAAGTGTTTTAAACACATGCTATTAGAAAAAATCTACAATTACAAATAGATAGGTCAACTTTCATCATTATCACCATCAATGAATTCTTCCAAACAATCGTCCTTGTGCTTTAGATGAAGATAGCCTCAGCATTGGTAGCGTTTAACCCTTTTGCTGCTGTTGGCTAATTTGGCCAGTGACAAAATGATGCAAAAAACCTAGAAAATAATTGAAACCCTGGCATATGGGTACTCGTCGGACAGTAATCAGCGAGAGCTTTCCAATGAATACCAATATGACAGGGTTTATATGGTTTTCAATAAGATTTGCGTCATTGTACTTTGGACAAAAGTAGCCTCAGCATTGGAAGGGTTAAAAAAGGCCCCTGGGTGTCACTCTGTCTGCCAGATACAGGAGGACACGGCGTGGTACATGGCTTGGGTGGGACTTGTCACATCTCTCTCATCATAGAGCTGACGGAAGTTACGGAAACAGGTCGAGTGAGGTGTTACGCCCTCCTACAAAGTATAAAATAAAAGCATTAGATATCTAAGGATAAAATAAATCCAGAGTAAAACACACACACCTTACTAGAAGTGTACAAGAACAAACATGACATATCCGAAGATAAAATAAATCAGGAGTAAAACATACAATTTATTAGAGAGTACAAGAATAAACATTAGATATCTGAAGATGAGATAAATCTAGAGTAAAATTTATTAGAGAGTACAAGGATAAACATTAGATATCTGAAGATAGAATAAATCTGGAGTAAAACCTACACACATGGATCTAATTAGAGTGTACAAAAACAAACAAGATATCTGAAGATAAACTAAATTTAGAGTAAAAGAAGCACATATGGACTTAATTAGAGTGTACAAGAACACACATTAGATATCTAAAGATAGAATAAATCTATAGTAAAATATACAAATGTAAATACTCAGAAGTGAAGGCCTATACTGAACAAAGGTTCCTTGTCTAGTTTCACTCTGTACATTTGGATGGGAACAACTCCTATCCCAGCTAATTCTAATCCTTATCCAAAGGCAGGTAAACTGCTCTTACAATGCTACAGTAGTACAGGTGAACTTGGATATGACGGACTCAATGGGACCAGGAAAATTGGTCCGTCATATGCAAAATCCGTCGTATACATATGACGAATACTAGTACTTGATATGCATCGGACTGGGACCAAGCATATCATCCGTCATATGCAAAAATCCGTTGTACAGTGGTCCGTCATATCCAAGTTCACCTGTAGTATGTTTATTTGCTGTAAAATGGTTTTACAAAAATTGAAAGACCTCAGCATTATAAGAGTAGTTTACCCTACTTAGGTAAAGTAGTACTACTACTTTCAAATATACAATATACAATATTAAATATTGTATATTGTATAGAGAGAAGTGTTGAGTTACGTGCAATTCACAAAATACATGATTTACCTCAAATCCTTGTCTGCGTAGAATGCGATTTCCCATTTTGTCAGCGCCCCCTATACTGATGGTGGAGAGCTCCCGGCAGTGGGTGCTGTACTCTTTGAATGGTGTCACTCCGTCGATCTCCAGCGAGATCTTGTCAGCCTTTCTATGCAGGGACAGCTGAAAAAGGGAGACACATAAGTAAATATAGTGTTGTCTGCATGATGAAAATCAGTTAGAAATAAAGCAAATTCACATATATGTGTGTGTGTACATACATATAAATATATATATATATATATATATATATATATATATATATATATATATATATATATATATATATATATTTATATATATATATATATATATATATATATATATATATATATATATATATATATATATATATATATATATATATATATATATATATATATATATATATATATTGGAATTTAGATTTTATACAAAATTTATACGATTATGATCACTTTTTCTGACATATTGCAGCTAAGTCCTGACTAGTTTTACATGGTGGAGGAAAGCAGAGAACCTGGTGAAACCACCGACCTAGGTATGTATGTATACTTTACTGTATAGTAATACCAAACATTACCAATAGTGTTGATAAATGGGTTTAAAACAGTCTACAAGCTATAAGTGACAGAGCAACCACCCCCACTCACCTCTGCGGAGAATCTTGCAATTGGTATGCAATATTGACATCTGATTCATACACTTGATAATTTATGATATATGAGACCACAGAGGGTTATTTAAAGTTCAGTGCATGCATAGTAATTCATTCTAGTGGTCTACATTTTATATTGGACATCAACTTATCATTTGCATTTGCACACATAGCATTTGTGTATGCAGTACTTACTATTTACCTATAAGAATGTTACTTATGAGATGATAATCGTATAAATTCTGTATAAAATCTAAATTCCAAATATAGTCATATGTGCTTTGTAATAAGGATATCTAGGCATAAATGATTAACTACAATAGAGGTAGGATATATGTCCAAATCCAATCACTGTACCTTGTGCCATTTGCCTCTGTTGATAGGGCGCCCTCTATAGGTGAGCCTTGCATTCGTTAGCGCCATGCCGCAGCTGAAGCTGTACCTGAGAAAGCCCTTGTAGTTGAAGACGCCCACCCAATCGGGGCTCGCTGGGCTGTGGATCAGCAACAGCAGCCCGGAACGCGACATGGTACGGAACTCGACAGACACGGTCGTCCTGAAATAGAAGAAGTAGGAATCTAAGGCACTTACGGGCGATCCATTTGACAAACTGGAAAGGGTGGGGGGATGCTATCCTTTTTTGACCTTGTCAGATTTTTTTCTGAGGCAGAGCCAGATTTTTTCTCTCCTCTCCCCTGCTCTTCTCGATTTTCAAGGCCAGAATATTTTTCTTACCTTTCAGGACCATAAGGATAGCTCCCAGATGAGTACCCACATGCCAGGGTTTCAATAATTTTTCAGCATAAGGGTTATAACTCAACATAATCAAGTGTTGGAACTATTACAGTATTTGAATGTACTAAAATCGATACTGACTAATCATTAGTCAGCCCTGCCCTCATGGCTGAGTGGTCTGAGGCATTCGGCCCAAAAAAAGTGTTGTGGTTGTGGTTACCCGACCGACCCTGTTTTGACCCCCCAACCGTAAAGTTTTTTAAAGCTTTTTTGGTCTTAATGCAGGTACACAAAAGAACTGCAGGTACACCACAGACTTGTTTTAAATCTTACAGTACTACAAGGCCTATGTATAAAATCATATTAGCCCAACAATGATACATATAAAGCATACATGCGCAATACAACCTTATCTAAATATCTATATATTGCCACTTCTTATTAGAATACCGGGCAATCAGTCACAAAAATATTGAAAAAAAAAAGAAATAGCCTATCGACCGACCCTTTTTGGGGGTATCATGTAACTACAAACATAACATTTTTTTGGCCTTACCACCGACTGCTAACTGTCTTTCGCCACTGCCTGGGTTCGCTTTCTGGTCATGAGCGAAAGTTGCCTGTGACTCGGAGTCAGGTATGATTTTCGCCAGGTTCTCTAATTTCCACCACCACTTACAACAGACTAGTCACAACTCCGACCCAATATGGTAGAAAAAGTGAAGATAACCAAAATTCCAAATTCAAAACCCCAAGTCGAAGGTTACTTTCTCTTTCATCTTCCATAGGGTTCAAACCTGAGACCCTCTGCAGCGGGCGAGATAGTAGAGAACATTAGGTGCAATGTGCGAGACTGCTTTACTTGGAGGAAGCCCCTTTACAAGACAGTATGTCACATGGTCTTAGCCAGCAGGGCATCTGGGGGCCTTTTACGGACACCTAAACCCTTAAATAACCCCTCTGAACACCCAAATTTTTTTGTGTGGAATTTCTAAAAAATCTCAATCTCAAGCTTACAATTGAATTTTTTCATCTCCTTGTAATTCCCATGACATTGTTAAATGCTATTGTGCCTTATTTTGATGAATTTATACATGTATTTCGTTGAAATATGAGTACATTGTGATCCCCTTAAAAATTTGGATGCCCCAAAATTTTACAAATGCCAATTTGAGGCACCCAGTTTCTAAACCCTGGCTAAGACACACGATGTGTATATAACCTACTTGTCTTTGAAGGCCACGGAGGGAATCTCTTTCATGACGATGTAGTCCACTCTGCTCCCAGTCTGATTGGCTGTCTGTACGCCAGCCATTGTTGTCACTCCCAGCGCACTCTACAAAATAGTGATCAAAATAGAAAATATCTGAAATATAATAATACTAATAAAATTGTCACTAATAAAACGCTCTTTCCATTAAAATGTTCAAAAGCGTTGAATAGTCTTAGGATAAAATAGAACCTGTTGCAAGGGAAGTTAATATATATATATATATATATATATATATATATATATATATATATATATATATATATATATATATATATATATATATATATATATATATATATATATATACTAGTATATATATATATACTAGTATATATATATAGATAGATAGATAGATAGATAGATAGATAGATAGATAGATAGATAGATAGATAGATAGATATAGATAGATAGATATAGATATATATATATACATATCTTTAAAAACTGTTAAAATCAGTCATGACAATACTCAGATGCAGAGTTTCTTTAGAAGACATCATCTGCTATTCTTATACTTTTGAAAATAACTTGGGCATAAAGCAAAAGTTGACAAAACATTTGAAAAACAGTTGTTGTTTGGTTTCTGACATATGTTTCAAGAAAATGCTTTTTTAAGTAAAAATATTTCCAAAATTACCAGGCCTCTTTTGGCCACTCTAAGTGTGAATAGGTTAAAACAGTAAATTACTTAAGAGGTACAATTTACCTTATCATATCATAATTTTTCCATTAAGGCCACTCCAATTTATTTACTTGTCTTACGTGATCAGGAGGTAGGAAATGAGCCATTTTGGAATAAAAAAAAAAGTTGAAAAATGTGACTTTTTTTATTTTTTTTATTTTTTTTAGAGTCTGACGACTAGGACTGGTAGCGATATATTTCTACCAGCCTATTCTCAACTAAATAAAATCAATCAATCTATTAATCCCTGTAACCTGAAGGGTGGGAGGTATGCCTCTTCAAGTCTGAGACTCTACTACTGAAATGATAGCTTCCTGTAGTTGATTGAATCACCCTTACAAAGAATATTCTTAAAACTTGCACTTTTTCTTCTTTTTTTTTTTGGAGTCTGACAGAAAATTTCAAAACCACTTTCGTCCGTAAGACACCAAAGATGACTTTTTTTTTCTTTTTTTTTGGAGTCTGACAGGATTTTTTTTCCAGAAAAAGCTTGTAAAACAAGTAATCAAATTGGAGTGGCCTAATTAATGTTGTGAATATCTAGCAATCTCTATTCTATGTTCTCTACTTCATCCCTGAAATTCATATATTTGTGTTGTTTTACCTACCAATACAAATTATCATCCAAAAATATATAGTGAAAACATAACAAAACAGTATGCAATAATGCCAAATTGGTGTTCTCTTCACTTAATGTTTTTGATATATATTTTTTTTGTAATGGTAATAATACATGTTTGTTTTTATCTAGTATCATCATTTCTTACAATTGCATGATACTTATGGGAAAAACTCAATCTTGGAGAAATGATACTTTTTTGGTCCATGTGTACAAGTTACGTGGGAAGTTATTGTTGTGTTCCTATATCAGTACCTGCCACCCTTGGTGTTCTACTCACCATGCACCTTGGATCAGCTGTTGTTCTTGGCGCAGGTATCTCATTACTATCTGTAGACTCTGGCTGTCCAGAACACAGTCCAAGACACACAAGTAGGAGAAGAACTAGATGACCTCCCTTCTCCATGATCGGTATCTAAAACTTTGCCTTCCTTGAAAATCAGCTCCTACAAGATCTCTGCTGTTCAGAAATTAGCCTTATTCAAGATCAAGATCTCTGCTGTTCAGGGATTGACTTTTCACAAAAATCAGGATGTGAAATTTCCCAGCTGTTCAAAATTCACCAATGATCAGGATCTATCCAAAATGTAAGCTAATTTTGGTATTTATATAGGAATGAATACTGTCAGCTCTAACAAGTAATAATAGGATATGAAGCTGGCCAGGTCAGAGTAGGCTACATTAATTTGAGTCACCAAGTCTTGCATACAGCACATCCACAACACAAACAGGATGAATTCATTTCCAGCATCCCATAGGCTGAGCCATGACACTGGTCCTCTTCACTGAACACCACTACCATAGATTATCAGAAATTTAGACCACCCTAAGAATTTGGGCCACTATAATTATTGTGCAAAATAATCTAAGGAAAATCTGGGCAACCCTTGATCTATTTTCGGTCGCCATTAAAGGAAATCTATTATTCTGCTGTGTCTGCATTTTCAGAAAAAAATGGGCACTCTCTACCATAAAATCGTCATTGTTAAAGTGTTCCAAATTACTGAGAATTTATGGTAAGCGGGCACTTTAAACTTTCCCCACAGGGTGCAAAATAGCTGCACCAGACATGAATACTACGATACTATATTTCCACTCCCTGGTTTGTATCATCTCTGCTGTGGGACCAGGAAGCAATGCCTCATAACACTGCGGTATGAGGATGTTTGGAGCATGCTGATTTCCCCCTAACCATAATCATCATCAATTAACTTCAATCATCACAACTCCAATTAATGTCAATTAGTATTAGCATGCTCTCACAGTCACAGGGATCCCCTACCACCAGGGCCTGCCCTGATGGCCGTGAGGTCTACGGTTTTGCCACTGACTGCTGACTGTCTCTTACCACTGAGGGTCTGCCATGATGGGTATGTGGTCTTACGTATTGCCACTGACTGCTGGCTGTCTCTTACCACTGAGGGCCTGCCATGATGGCTATGTGGTCTTAAGTATTGCCACTGACTGCTGGCTGTCTCTTACCACTGAGGGCCTGCCATGATGGCTATGTGGTCTTACGTATTGCCACTGACTGCTGGCTGTCTCTTACCACTGAGGGCCTGCCATGATGGCAATGTGGTCTTAAGTATTGCCACTGACTGCTGGCTGTCTCTTACCACTGAGGGCCTGCCATGATGGCTGTGTGGACTTAAGTATTGCCACTGACTGTTGGCTGTCTCTCACCACTGCCTGGGTTGGAATCCCAGCCAGGGCATGCGAGGAAGTTGCCAGTGACTTGGGATTAGGCAGTTTTCTTTTCGCAGAGTACTCAATTTCTTCCATAACTTACAACTGGTTATTCACGAGTTAGCCACAATATGGCAGAAAAAGTGAAGACAATTAAATTTCCAAACACTGCCTCATGTGCCGCAAGTTTCGTTTCATTAAAGTTAAAAGGCTAAACAATTTTTTTTAGTTTTAGCTCATCCAAAAGGATTTAACTGTCCCAAGTTCACCATGCTTAAACATATGGAAGTATATTGAAGAATTTCAAAAGATGTCCCCAGAGCAGAACTGTTTTTGAGATATCTCTCAAAAAAGCAATTTTCAGAAAGTCTATCAGAAGCAGAAATGCTTATAAATTTTCAAAGTTATTTTCAAAAGCATCCAAGGTCCAGATGACTATTTTCTAGAAGAATTTCAGGCAGGAATGGGTCCAAGAGAGATGGAAACCCCCCTTTGGCCTGGGCAAGAGTGACTCTAGAATGGGGAAGATCACATTACTCAGAATAATTATAATTACTGGTTCATGAATATCACAAAGGCACTAAACAGAACCATGAGCACGATCATGGTCTGACACATATACAGTCAAATTCATCTGATAACCACTTAACTATTCCAATGCTGAGGCTACTTTCGTCCAAAGCACAAGGATGCAAAGCCATTTCAAAACAACTTAAACCCTGTCATGTTGGTATTCATTGGATAGCTCTCCATGAGAACTCTAAGATGCGTACCCATGTACCAGGTTTCCAATCATTTTTCAGGTTTTTCGCATCATTTTGTATTGGCCAAATTGGCCACCACCAGCACAAGGGTTAATCAATATAATATACATATACCCAAATCTGAATTAAAGACCAGCTCCTAGAGGAGAGCACCTATCACTCATGAAATATCTATTTAATTCTAAATTTACGGTGTAGCATGTGACCTCATTACAACTATATTGGCCCCATCTGAAACCAAGACTCATCTAAGACAAGTTATAGTGAAAGTGGCATGACTTGGACAATATCAATAAATGGAGATCACTAGTTTTCAGTAAACTCTGCATCAAAAATAATACAAGAGAAATATCTAATAGGCTCAACTGGTCATGCTTCCCTCAAATTTCCCATTTTAAAAAGTCCACAAAGGTTATGGCTTGTCATACATTTTGAAGCCCCTTTGACATGCTGGTGCGACAATGCAACAGTTGGACACCCCTGATATCCACATGCCAATGGTAATCATAAAGGTATCATGATTGGCATACTTTCATAGTCATATTACAGTAGATTAGAATAATCTCTTGTAAGGCCCATCATCGCAGATATTACAGTACCTATGTTTGGATTGCATACAGATTTCTTATATTTATTCCATTTAATAGTGGAGTCATAAAAAGTAACAAAAACAATATCTAGAAACATGATCTATAAACTTTATTGTACTTCATTTGATCTGTTGATTTGTGTCTTTGATCCTTATTTAATCATAATAAATATCACTCCTACAGAAATACACCCCAGCAATCTTTCACTAAGACATGTGATTCTCAACTTGTAAATTAGAAAAAGCCAATTGCTCCGTATCAATGAGATTCTTGATGCTTCAGTTTACATGATAAAAAGGCTCATATCTGGTAACACATTTCATCATTCCCTTATTTGTAATCGTCAAAAGCAGACATACTGCACTGTTAATATAGTAGTATTTTAATTTATGCATACTTTATGCACCCATGGGGTCTGCATTTATTAAATTACACACAAATTCTTTGGACATCCTATTCTTATGCTTGTATTGTAGAACATGATGACAAGATAGCTTGTCATACAACATCATTAAGCAAAATTTAACCGCTCATCAAAGGCAGCTGCCTGTGGAGCGCATTATTATACAGGTGAACTTGGATATGACAGACCACTGTATGACAGATTTTTGCATATGACGGACGATATGCTTGGTCCCAGTCCGATGCATATCAAGTATTCGTCATATGTATATGACGGATTTTGCATATGACGGACCAATTTTCCTGGTCCCATTGAGTCTGTCATATCCAAGTTCACCTGTATACACACAAAATTAACACAGTATACAGTACCAAATTCTCTTCAAGAGCATACTGTATATATCAGACTTTCTAAAAGCCTGTTGAATGCCCATTTCCATAATCTACCCTAAGTTGACTTCAGCCCAGTTCTTATTCTGTTTTGACCCCTAGGGTGAAGCTACAAGACCTAAAGTAAGGGTCATCTTCTGCATACTCTGAGGTCCGTGCTGCCATCTATATTTTAATAAAGATACCATACTTATTCAATTCAACCTGAGAAGCAGGCAAATTGCTATTTAAAGCAACTCTAACTCCGGTACATGGCCATTGTTTACTATATGATGTTTGAATGGCCATTTCCAGTTAAACATCATACAGTAAACAATGGTCATTTATCAGAGTTACAGTTTCTCAAACTAGCAAACTGCATGAATATAAACATCACATATAGTATTTGTAAGTTGACTCTTTATCATTACACATGCAGCTTGGCTTGAGATTCTCTATCTGTGTGTGTTTGTATTTCACAGACAGTGAGCTGTTCTCCCGATGTTGCTGGTCTTACAGTTAAAAGATAGACATTTTTTCTTCCATTTACAGATCACATTTGTACTTTATGACATGTACAGCACAGTTTCAATCATCCCTAGTGGCACATGATTCATTTCAATTTGCTCCGATTTTCGCCGCTGGTTTCGAAAGTTTTATAGGGGTGTCAAAGTATAGAAGTCCTGGAGCACAGACAATCGGTCCTGGAGCAAAACAGTTTTTGGTGGTTCGTGTGCGATAAAAGGTTGAACATATGAGATCACAAGGTAGCACTACCCTATTGGCCACATTATCAATGATAAAGACATATAAATGTACCAATGTGCAATTAATTGAGTTCTAACATTATGAAATGAAATGTCAACAAAAGAATAGAAAGGCGAAATGTTTTGTAGACTCAAACGGCCATCCTCCTTTAAATTTTATCACAAGTTCAACAGTACTAGTTAGGGATGTCATCGATAGTCGACAAGTCGATAAATCCACATTTTCAATTTGTCAATTAAATCTAATCGAATGGTTGGATATCGAATCGAAATAATCGATATTCTGTACCCCAAAAATGGCGTATGATTATTAGTAAAAAGTACACTTTTCCTGTTAAACTAACACAAAGTGGAACTCTGACTAAATATTGAAGTATTTTCTATGGCTTTTGTTAGAGAAATTGGGAAGGAATGGTGTGCTTTACTCAGGCATATGGCCAAGACACAGGGTATCGAACCGACACAGGGTATCAAAAAAGGGATATCAATGACAACCCTATAGATAATTGTGCCCTACGAGCATGTTACGGCGTATTGAATCGA
Source organism: Maea johnstoni (assembly GCA_963942565.1). Classification (NCBI taxonomy): domain Eukaryota; kingdom Metazoa; phylum Annelida; class Polychaeta; order Spionida; family Magelonidae; genus Maea; species Maea johnstoni. The sequence goes on along the minus strand of OZ012688.1, from coordinate 14,389,732 downwards.
ATGACACTAGCAGATCTACACTTCAGTAAAAAGTTTCCAACCATTTTTTTCCAGATTTGGTAGGTTTGGAGCAATATGTGAATGCATTCCAGCCTAGAATAAGAGCAAGTAAAACTCAGTTTCATCTGAATGTTTTTTTTAATATATATTAGTAGAAAATTTAGGTTGTGGTCCAATTGACCTTTCACCATGAAATAGTATCCAAATGGTCCTTCCATCACAAAGATATACCTCAATAAAGTGAAATAGTATCCAAAGGATCCTCCCATCACAAAGATGTCCCTTATTAAAGTGGTATCTTTAGAGTGCACGCGGTATTTATCATTTGTCAATTTCAAGTCTACTTGAACCTGTTGCTGGGATAGATGGCAGTTAACATTTCTCCCTGAAATGTTTTTCCAATTCTCCCTCCATTACAAAGATGTCCCTTCCAATAAAAGTCATCCTTTTAGGGTTCACCACATTGTTTGTCAATTTCAAGTCTACTTGAACCTGTTGCTGGGGTAAATGGCAGTTAATTTTTCTCACTGAAATGTTTTCCATATTCTCCCTCCATTACAAAGATGTCCCTTACAATAAGCGTGGTCCTTTTAGGGTTCACCGCATTGTTTGTCAATTTCAAGTCTACTTGAGCCTGTTGGTGGTATAAAAGGCACTGAAATAGTTTACAATGAAATCTCTCCTAAGTGGTCCTTTTAGGGCACATCAAGTATGAAAGGATTTCCCTCCGCCTCTCCTAGGTGCTCCTTTAAGGGTAAAGCAAGTACGAAAGGATTTATGTCTGTCTCTCCTAAGTGGCCCTTTTAGGGTAGAGCAAGTACGAATGGATTTATGTCCATCTCTCCCAAGTGGTCCTTTTAGGGCACAGTGTATATAAAAATGTACTTTCTGTTTCTGACTTATCTAAGCCTGTTGTTGGGATAAGTGGTCGATGCCAACTGCTTTGCCGACATTCTCATGGCCATCCCGTCTGGAAAGAAACAAGAACACATCAATTATAATCCAATGACATACACATCTCAAACAGACACAACTCTTAGTGTTACGATGATTACTCGGAAGCTTGACTACTGTAGAATGGCTTATTTTTCCTTGAGTTATATTTTCCCGTTTTTTTTCCGAATGCTTTCTAACGGGAATAAACGACACAGGAAAAAACAATAAGGTACATGTCGGGACTTAATAAACACGGAGACATCCTTGTCCTTACCCATTGATATTTACTTTTTGATATATCAAAATTTAAAATCTACTCAAAACGGGAAAATTAGAAACAGAAAAAACATATGTCCTCTTTTCATAAATATTAGAAACGGAAACAACCAAAAATGAAAAACTAGGGGAAATTGTGACAGGGAAAAATTAGTCATTCTACAGTACTTCATTGACTGGAAGAAATACTCAATTAATCATGCAAACCAATATGAAAGTTAACTAACTTATAGAACATTGTAGCTTTGTATCAATTATTGTATTTTCGCCCATAAATCCATTGAAATAGAGATAAGTAGATATTTTGATATATTATTGCAATGGTCCTTGGAGTGTACGGTGTAGTGGTTTACATTTTAAGTTTGGCAACTGCACATGTTTGTGTGTCTTGCTCAACTTCCTATGAAGTGGACTGCCATAGGCCAATATCATAGAATATGTGTTTATGCAATGATCCCTATAAAGTTATGAAAATAATCATTTTCACCAATTATGTGTTTAAAATTTTGAATGATTTGTAATACTAACATCTACAAAAATAATCAATACTAGTTCATCAAATAAATTCCTTGATTCCACAAAAGCATAAAATTGTGTGGCACTCAATTTTTAACAATGAATTTTTTATCACAAACATAATACAACACAAGGCTCAAGAATTAATTGTGTTTTTTCAAGGAGCTCAATTTCCATTGAGAGAGCCACAGGAGAATTTGAGGGAGCCCTAGGCCCACAGCTCCAGTTAATTTCGAGCCCTGCAACATTTCTCTTTCCCTCCTTTCAGATCCTGTTGCGAAGGCGAATCACGCGTGACTTACTTTAGACATTCCTCTAGTTCTCTCTTGATCTTGTCCACTACGGGAGGTCCCTGGTAGATGAGAGCGGTGTAGAGCTGCACTAGAGAGGCACCCGCCTTTATCTTCTCATAGGCATCCTCCCCTGAGCTGACACCCCCCACACCTATAAGGGGCAACTTGCCTGAAATCACACACAATCATTAGACATCTATCTACTAGAGGTCGGACTCGCCGCTAAAAAACGGCTCGAGCAAACGCTGAAACCGTCAAGCGATTAATCGCCGCTCAGAGGTATTTGATCTTCTCATAGGCTGAGCTGACCCCCCCCCCCCCCCCAAACCTATCAGGGGCAGCTTGCCTGAAATCACACACAATCATTAGACATCTATATACTACAGTATGATAGGGACTGATCTTAATGGTCGTTCAGAGGTAGTTGATCTTCTCATAGGCATCCTCCCCTGAGCTGACACCCCCCACACCTATCAGGGGCAACTTGCCTGAAATCACACACAATCATTAGACATCTATCTACTATGACAGGAATTAATATTTATGGTCGTACAGAGGTAGTTGATCTTCTCATAGGCATCCTCCCCTGAGCTGACGCCCCCCACACCTATCAGGGGCAACTTGCCTGAAATCACACACAATCATTAGACATCTATCTACTAGAGGTCGGACTCGCCGCTAAAAAACGGCTCGAGCAATCGCTGAAACCGCCGAGTGATTAATCGCCGCTCAGAGGTATTTGATCTTCTCATAGGCATCCTCCCCTGAGCTGACACCCCCCACACCTATCAGGGGCAACTTGCCTGAAATCACACACAATCATTAGACATCTATCTACTATGACAGGAATTGATATTTATGGTCGTACAGAGGTAGTTGATCTTCTCATAGGCATCCTCCCCTGAGCTGACGCCCCCCACACCTATCAGGAGCAACTTGCCTGAAATCACACACAATCATTAGACATCTATCTACTATGACAGGAATTGATATTTATGGTCGTACAGAGGTAGTTGATCTTCTCATAGGCATCCTCCCCTGAGCTGACACCCCCCACACCTATCAGGAGCAACTTGCCTGAAATCACACACAATCATTAGACATCTATCTACTATGACAGGAATTGATATTTATGGTCGTACAGAGGTAGTTGATCTTCTCATAGGCATCCTCCCCTGAGCTGACACCCCCCACACCTATCAGGGGCAACTTGCCTGAAATCACACACAATCATTAGACATCTATCTACTATGACAGGGATGAGGGATTGATCTTTACCCATTAATGGTCACGGTGACCAAAACAGGCAAATCATTTTGATGAAATCTTTCAAGTAAAAGAATAGTTGGGAAAATATTTGAAGGAGAAATGTTTATCAGAACACTAACAAAAACTCCCCTTGAAATATTTTGTGAAATCATATTCAAATCCAAAGTTATTGTCAAAAGTACTAAAGATCCAGATGAAAATGTTGATAGGAACTACTAAGTATCAATGGGTTAAAGGTTGTTCAGAGGTATTTGATCTTCTCATAGGCATCCTCCCCTGAGCTGACACCCCCCACACCTATCAGGAGCAACTTGCCTGAAATCACACACAATCATTAGACAGCTATCTACTAGAGGTCGGACTCATCGCTAAAAAACAGCTCAAGCAAACCGCCGAGTGATTTATCGCTGTTCAGAGGTATTTGATCTTCTCATAGGCATCCTCCCCTGAGCTGACACCCCCCACACCTATCAGGGGCAACTTGCCTGAAATCACACACAATCATTAGACATCTATCTACTATGACAGGAATTGATATTTATGGTCGTACAGAGGTAGTTGATCTTCTCATAGGCATCCTCCCCTGAGCTGACACCCCCCACACCTATCAGGGGCAACTTGCCTGAAATCACACACAATCATTAGACATCTATCTACTATGACAGGGATGAGGGATTGATCTTTACCCATTAATGGTCACGGTGACCAAAACAGGCAAATCATTTTGATGAAATCTTTCAAGTAAAAGAATAGTTGGGAAAATATTTGAAGGAGAAATGTTTATCAGAACACTAACAAAAACTCCCCTTGAAATATTTTGTGAAATCATATTCAAATCCAAAGTTATTGTCAAAAGTACTAAAGATCCAGATGAAAATGTTGATAGGAACTACTAAGTATCAATGGGTTAAAGGTTGTTCAGAGGTATTTGATCTTCTCATAGGCATCCTCCCCTGAGCTGACGCCCCCCACACCTATCAGGAGCAACTTGCCTGAAATCACACACAATCATTAGACATCTATCTACTATGACAGGAATTGATATTTATGGTCGTACAGAGGTAGTTGATCTTCTCATAGGCATCCTCCCCTGAGCTGACGCCCCCCACACCTATCAGGGGCAACTTGCCTGAAATCACACACAATCATTAGACATCTATCTACTATGACAGGGATTGATCTTAACCCATTAATGGTCACGGTGACCAAAACAGGCGAACAATTTTGATAAAATCTTTCAAGTAAAAGAATAGTTGGGAAAATATTTGAAGGAGAAATGTTTATCAGAACACTACCAAGAACTCCCCTTGAAATATTTTGTGAAATCATATTCAATTCTAAAGTTATTGTCAAAAGTACTAAAGATCCAGACGAAAATTTTGATAGGAACTACTAAGTATCAATGGGTTAATGGTTGTTCAAAGGTATTTGATCTTCTCATAGGCATCCTCCCCTGAGCTGACGCCCCCCACACATATCAGGGGTAACTTGCCTGAAATCAATAGAATGAGTGAATGAATGGGTTTGATGAAACAAATGGAACAACAGGGTCATTTATTACTACTTTAAACTGTGTTATCATTGCGGCAGTATGATTAATGCGTACTTTGTGCACCCATGGAAGCCACATTCATTAACTCTAGTCCTGCCAGACCCCCTGCTGGCTCTATATGCCCCTGAAACCAGCACATTCAGCAGAATGCCTGGTGGTTAAGTACCTTATAATTCAATGACACCATACTCTAACAAAACTTGGGGCTATCCCTGCATGTCTGGTATCAAAATAAAGCTGGAAGAGGGGGCTTTCAAAATAGACTAGTGGCACGTAGATTGTAGGGGGGGGAAAGAGGGTAATTTAGACTGGTTAGCCAGTCTTTTCTAGTGTTTCTGTGGGAGGTCAGGATAAAGTCAGACCTGGCAGCTGAGCCCCAGATCTTACGGTCCGACTTTATCCAGACCTGGCAGGAGCAGAGTTAAACTGCGCACCATTATTTGGACAAAGATCCCTATGCTAAAAACATACAACACACTGACGTGATAGCTTGTCACTCAACACCCATACTCAAAAGTTAAACTGCCCATCAAAGGCAGCTGCGTGCAATATACAGAAGTTCTTACCATGCGTGAGTCTGTACATATCCCTTATGGTCTGTGTGGACATCTCCCTGAGAGGTTCCCCGCTGAGGCCTCCAGTTTCCTCCTTATTCTTGCTGGCCAGCTCCTGCGGTCGACTGACCGTCGTGTTACTCACGATAAGTCCGTCTACTCCAGCTTCGCTGCGGCCAACCACAGCGGCTATGTCAATCTTATCCTGATCTGATAGGTCGGGTGCTATCTTGACCAGTAACGATGGCTTTTTATCACATTTCAAATTATTTCTCGCCTCGACTACCTGTAATACAGATACTACGTATCAAAATATTTGGAATGACTTTATTAAAGAGATGAAAATGCTCAAGAGGTACCCACCAGACTAAAAGATTTAGGTAGCCAAAAAAGTACATAGTATACACATATTTCTCCTTCTTAAGTAATAACACCTGTTTCCAAAGGACTGTTGCCCTGTTTTTTTTATAAGTATCATACATCCAGAATATTTTTTCCAAGATACAAATAAAAGCTTAAAGTGTTCGGTGCTCAGATGCAATTCTGTTTTGTGGTAATATTGCAATAGTTCAATTAGCGCATACTTTGCGCAACCCTTGAGTCTGCATTAATTAATCTGGGCACCATCATTTGGACATATGAACCATATGCTCATATTATACAACATGCTGACATGATCGCTTCTCATTTACAACCTGTAGGTAAAATTTTTACTTCCCATCAAGGGCAGCTGCGTGCCATGTGCATTACTATATATGCATATAATGAACACACGGTATATATATGTATATGTATATTTTATTTTTCCCACCTACCTTTTTGACTAGCTGTTCTAGTTGTTCTCTGCCTTGTAGAGCTCTGAGGCCTGGAGTGTTAGGGCTGGATATGTTAATAACGAGATAATCAGACACGCAACCAAATTTCTCCACCCCTTGTACATAATCCTGAGCTGCATCCTCCGATAGCTTGTTCTTCCCCAAGTTCACACCAACCACGCCTTTTCCTGGGAAGATATCAGAATTAAGAAGAAACATGAACTAGGGCTCTACGTTAAATTTTGAAACCACCTGCCCTTTAGGGCAGGTGATGTGGAGCTTTTACCTGCCCTGAAATATTTTCACCTGCCCCGCAAAAAAAACTCCCTAGCGGACTTTTTGGTTCCATTTCTTTCATTGTGATAACTGGGTGTACCCTAACCTTTTTGTTTCATGCCATTTTCTTTGTTTTCAGCACTTTTGATGAATTATTAATGGTGGAAGTTGACCTTTGCTTTGTCTTTGTAGGTTAGATATCACCCCCTCTTTCAACTATGCCAAACACTCCCTGCTTACTTTTAACCTGTATTTTAGACTGTCAGGGCTTGACGTTAACATCCAAAACCTCCTGCCCTGCAGGGCAGGTGACCTGGAACTTTTACCTGCCCTGAAATATTTTACCTGCCTCGGGCAGGCAGGGAGCCCTGTGTACCCATGAATGCCTCGAAACTCCTTGACAAGTATCATCTGGACCTTAATACAATTGGTAATAACTTTGGAATTAAACTCTGGTCGGATGTAGAAAGATGGATAAACCATCTGGGATTCCAAGATTATAAGTTAACTGAAAATAGTATCATCACAGGAGACATTCATAAAAGCCCTCTTATTTCTATCATTATACTGTATGCCAAAATAACGATACCAACCAGAGGTTCTATTGCATTAGAACGGAGGTTGCACTAACCATCTTTATTTTTGTAAGTTTTCTCATATGCGAGTTAACAAATACTATAATATGTATTAGAATGCAATCGCCATAGCTGGCAGGCAATGAATAAACCAAAAATTCATCAAATTTAAAAAAAACTTTGGAATTAATCTTAAATTCATAAAATATTTGAAGGAGAGTTGTGAGTTTGATTTTGATCAACGTTTCACCTTGAAATCCTTTTCTGAAAATTGCATTTGTTCAAAATATTTTGTGATTTTACACTTTATCACCACTTTCTTGCGCTATAACAAGTTTATATCTGTGAACCGTTTTGAATATGAGAATAATTTTCAGGTCTGTATCCTAATTCTTCAACTTTCTTGATGGTTTGGATTCAGAGAAAACCAATTTCATACGTCTTTTTTAAAGAAAAAGTTGCTTTTACGGGAAGCTACTTTACGACAGTCAGTTTCCTACTTCTTTGACGTTACCCTATTTACCCACTGACACACACAGGATTTCCACTTGAACAAATATATTCTTATTGTTTGCTAGGATTATTGGATTATCTATTATATTCCAATGGATAATCCATACCCAAGGTCTGACCTGTTGGTTGTCAACATATTTAGCAGGTGCAATCATGAGTTCATAAGTTTTTTAACCTGCTTTAAGTAACTGCCCTGAAAGAACTAGGAAAATTGCTTTTTGCAGACAGGTCTCATTAAACTTGCATATTGCAATATTTGTCACTTAACCCTTCCAATGCTGAGGCTACTTTCATCCAAAGCACAAGGACGCAACGATTTTTGAAAACCATTGAAACCCTGATATGTTGGTACTCATTAGAAAGCTTTCGCTAAGTACTCTCAGATTAGTACCCATGTGCCAAGGTTTCAGTCATTTTTCAGGATTTTGCATCATTTTGTATTGGCCAAATTAGCCACCAGCAGGATAAGGGTTAATGTTATGGAGCAGAAGTGTGACAACGCGAAAGCTTACACAGGATCTATTGAGCATTAATAGGTTAAAAGCTGATACTAAGTGTAACCGTGACTTACTTGTTGTAGAGTCTAACTGCCCCTGTAGCCTGTCATACACTTTATCATGGCCCTCACTGTTGAATCCATACCTGGAAAGATAGAATGAGTGAATACTGAAAAGCACCCAAAAATGTGATACAATCTCAATCAGATCCATTCCATCCACAATATCAAATTCCTTTCACACTAATATTGTGCTCATTTCAGATGCAGAAAATCATCAAGCTATTCAATGTTTTTCAAGATATTCTATTGATGCATAGCACTCAACAGTAACCACCTGTGGCACCAACCAAACATAGTTAACTTATAGATGGTCAGCTTAGAGGGGTACCCTTTACTCTGAAATTTATAAGGGAAGTTAGTTTGTGACTGGCAAAATGTGGTCACTTTAGAGGGGTGGTCAACATAAAGGGGTTCCATTTTCTATAAAACTAATGGGCAAAAGTAGGAATGGGAACAGCAGAATGTGGTCACTCTAGAGGGGTGGTCAATTTAGAGGGGTGGTCATTTTGAGTGGTTCCATCATACCACATATTCAATGCAGCAAGGTTGTCAGCTTGAATGAGTGCTGTATGGATATAAAGCAGGGCTAGGCACGACTAGGTCAGACTGGTCAGTCCCTCCCAGGCCAGGCTAGTGTTGGGGCTGCTCCCACAACCATGTGGTCTAATGTAAAATACTCTAACTGCTCTTCTCATCTCAATTATGGGTGCACCTCTTTCATGTGAGTAAATTTTGTTTATAGTGACTTAGAGATAGATGGTGACTTTCCTCTACAACCATGTGGTCTAAAGTACACTACTCTAACTGCTCTTCTCATCTAAATTATGGGTTGTGCACCTCTTTCATGAGAGTAAGTTTACAGTGACTTAGAGATAGTGGGTGATTTTCCTCCACAACAATGTGGTCTCTTGTACAATACTGTAACTACTCATTCAGGGTCTTAGCCGATATTTGGAAACAGGGTGTCCAAATAGAGGTTTCATAGACTTTTGCGTGTCCAAAGTGTGGTACAAAATACATACTACTAATAAGATATACCCTATACCTTTACAGATTTTGCTTTTTTAGGCCAGATACTGCTTTGTGTGTCTTATAAAAGTGACACTACAGCTTCTACATCTTCTATCTTCTAAGAAAAGTCATCTTCAGCAAATTCTGACATAAACTTTTGGGTGTCCAAACTGTCAAAAAACAGTGTTCTGCGTGTCCAAATGACACGCTGGACGCATTACGGCTAAGCCCCTGTACTCATTGCATCTCAAATATGGGATAACTTGTATCTCTTTCCAATCATGTGAATGAATTTACAGTGACTTAGAGGGAATGAGATATCCCTTTTACCCCCACAGCCGGCAAAAGAAGCCTGACAAGTTTGATAAAATCTTGCAGACAAAAGTAAAGCTTGAAAGATATTTCAACGAGAAATGTTATTCAGAACATAACCAACAACTCTCCTTCAAAAGTTTTGTAAAATCATTCCTAATTCCAAAGTTAGCATTAAAAGTATCAATAATCCTGAAGACAATTTCTATTGGAACTCTTAAATATGAATTTCTTAACCCATTCACACTCAGCGTGGCCAAAAAAGGCCAGACAATTTTGGATATACCTCAAACAACAATGCTCCTTCGAATATTTTGTGATCTTTTAGTTTATTCCCAAGTTATTTTCAAAAAAAACAAAAAAAAATAAAAATAAAAAAAATAAAAAAATTTAAAAAAAAAAAAAAAGAAGTTATTTTCAAAGGTATGAGTGTAGCAGACGATACTTTCTAAAGGAACTCTGAGTGTGAATGGATTTAACTAGGACTTGCCTGTTAATGACAGCATTATCCTCTACCAGTCTGAACACCCTGGGTTTGGCGTTGCCCTCTTGGGGTAGGGGTGTTATTGTGCCCACCTCAACAAACCCAAAGCCAGTTTTCAGGAGTCCATGTACCGCCTCGCCGTGCTTGTCAAAACCTGCCGCCAGACCAATAGGATTGGGAAACCTCTGCTTCAGCACATGGCTCTCCTTTAAAATACAATTTAGAAAACAATTACAGATGGATTTAAATGATTGATGAATCTCTCATTCCCCAAAAAAGTTTTCAAAAATATTCCCTTGAATTTGGTAACCCTTCCAATGCTAAGGATGCTTTCATCCAAAGAAAAAGGGTGCAATGATTTTTGACAAACAGCTAAACTCTGTCAAGTTATTCATTAGATAGCTCTTGATGAGTACTCTCAGATGAGTACCCATATGTGCCAGGTTTTCAGTCATTTTTCAGCTATTTTTGCATCACTTTGCATTGGCAAAGATAGCCAACATCATTATAAGGGGTAAAATCAAATCCCCTTCTAATGACATAGTAATGATAATGATAATTCTAATAATAATCTGTATTCAAAGAGGGTAACTCATTCCAATAGTAATGATCTTCCCTGAGGCCCTCTGGCATGATTAAAAGTTAACCAATCTATACATAAGTGCAAATTAACCAGTTTATGGGATAGCTACAAAACATAGAAGATGATAAAGAAAAAGATACTAACAAGTAGAGGTGAATCCTTGTAGTTCAGTTTCGGGACAAGTCCGTACTTGGCACTCTTGACAGCCAGCCAATGGGCAGTCTCCGCATCCAAAAGGCGCATCATCGGCATGGCGAAATTACGGTAGAACTTCTCGCTGCCCGAATACAACTCGTATCCAAAGAAAAATGCTCCTCCCCCAACCAATGAGAGTAATGCATTCCGAAACTTGGGCTGGAAAAGTCATGATAACAGAAGAAAATAGTAGAAAACTTCTAAATAATATGTGATGTAACACCTCAGATGAATAAAAGAATGGATATGTAGCGAGAGAACAATTACTATATGCCTAATAGTGAAGGCCTGGCTATGCCAGGGGTTTTGAATATGGCCTAAATGTGACACCAATAGGAGACAAAGACCAATAAGGGCTCTCATATCGTTTACATTACAGAGAAAGCTGCACTGCAACATGCACCGAACACGACTTTTGGGCTATTCGCCGCAGTCAGTCTGTTCAGGTTGATCGGCTGGTTTCATATCCACTTGTCTTTATTCATCTAAGGTAACACCATTTTACAGGTGTGTATAGATACATGGTATATCTAAGGACTTAGGTACTTAGATTTCATTGGAAATAGTGTTTATATACTAAATAAAGTAAATAGGAAAGTTTTGCTAGTAAATAGCGAACTGCCTTTGCGCAAAACTTTCAGGTAGCAATGTCAATTTTATGCATATTTTAAACATTCAACGATATGATACATTACATAACATTTTCAATACGGTACTTTTTCCCATTCATTATCAGTATTTGGTATTATATCAATTACCGGTACCTATCCCTAATCTGCAGATAGAAAGTCCAAGCTCCATTTAAGTGTTGTCATCAGACATCCCCAGACATACCATATAGCTAAGGTCTTATCAAAGACAATGCTCATGATCACAGCTCCTAAGAATGCCAGCTTGAGCTCTAATGCAGACAACTGAGTCGAGAATTGTTTGACCATCACACATTGGTTGATCAATAGCAATTGGGTCTGCTCTGATGGCCGTGTGGTCTAAGGCATTGCCACTAACTGCTAGCTGTTTCTCACCACTGCCCAGGTTTGAATCCTGGCCGGGGCAAGTGATCAAGTTGCCATTGACTTGAGTTAGGCAGTGTTTTTTGTGGGTACTATTGGTTTCCTCCACCACTTACAACCGGTTTGACATGACTGAGCCGCAAAGAGACAAAAAAACAAAATACCAAATTTATCAATATCAAGATTCAAAACAACCCAGGTCACTAGATGCAGTCCTTACAGTAATGGTTCAAACTCGGGCCAGTAGACTCCCAAATACCAGATTTCGGCCAAAATGACACCCAGTTGTATTTTATAAGATTTCCTGTATTGTATTTGTTGAGTACAAGGAAATATTTCAAAATGTTCACTCCTACAAGACAATAGGTTCATTAAATGATGTATGATCGAGAAGCAAACTCTGTCTTGCTATGTCAATATATATAGGGTTCCCATGAGTATTCCTGTAAATTGGGTAACCGAACTTGACCCCCCAAATTTCAAATTTTCTTAATCCTAGGCTTTGACCCCCTGTTTCCAAATTCTGTGTAAAACCCTGATCACTATCCAAGATACAGGGCCAATGCCATGCACTCCAATACACACTAAAAACTTGAATAAGGTAGGTGGAATTGCTACATGTGATAAACAATTCTGGGACGTACCAGAATTGCACAATTCTGGTGCGTACCAGAATTAAGGTCGCAAAGTATAACATGACCGGGGCTTCAAATGGTTGCTGGAGATTTCGTAACCAAACTGGTTCGTACCCAAACTGGTTCGTACCCAAACTCGTTCGTACCCAACAGCTTTCGTCACCACGATTTCGTACCCAAAGGAAATTGATTGAATTGGGTAATGGCCAATAAATCACATACTTTATAATTGAAGTCAGGTATAGATAGGTGGAAAATAAAGAATTTGTTGGGGAAAATTGTGTTCTTTACTTCTTGTTTGGTTACAAAGTCTCCTGACAAGTTAACAACATATAAGGTAGGCAAGTTCCTTTATAAGTATCTATAGCAGTCAGGTAGGTGGACAATAAGGATTTTGTGGGGGGGGGAAATTGTGTTCTTGTGTGCGAAGTTAGCGATCGATTTTCCAGTCTTTCCATCTAGCTTTCGTTTCAATTGATAATATCGGCGAATTTCGGCTGCGGTGTGTGAGCTTTGATCGCTATTTTCGGAAAATTTCGGTCACCATCAGCCAACGAAAATCGTAATTAATAAAAAGTGTCCGATATTTGCGAGACTAGATGGTTTTATTATGCAATGGTAACGAAATCTCTTGGGTGCGAAGCTACTTGGGTACGAACCAGTTTGGGTACGAACCAGTTTGGTTACGAACTTGTTTGGTTACGAAGTCTCCTGATTTCCTTCAAATATGTTTCCGCAAAGTACAAGTAAAGAATGACTTCACGGATAACACATTCGTAACTTTGTGACTGCATTTGAAGGGGAATGCAGAAATATCGAGCTGCGCGAGCATTTAAATCTTTGCCTTCTTGTCGTGTTATCCTCTAATTGCAATTTTACAGCCAGCAGCCTCCCCGCAGCGCTTGTGGTAATGAAATAACAACAATCACACATGCTACAGTACAGTGCAGGTGACAGGTGACAGACTGGTTCCTCCAACCAAATTAATCAAATAAAGAAATATTGGACCGAAATATTCTTTTGGTATTATGAAATTTATGGTGCTTACCGACATCTTTGCTGCTGACATGTTCTTGATTACAAAAATCTTCTTCTTTTTTAGAGTTATGATAACCTTGACAGGTTGTGTAAGTTTCAGGAGCTACTGAAAACTAGCAGTCGCCGTGCTCCTAGATGTGTGATAGTTACACCGGCTAATGAAACGTTAACCCGTTATAACGCGAGCTCACCGGCTAATGAAATTCTAACCCGCTACAGCCGAGCTTTCAATGGATGTGTGGCTTATGGTGTGGGGCACGATGATTTCAAATTCAATTTTTCCCACTGTTTTATTTTTTGGGAAAACAGTAGAAAAGAAATTCTGCTGTTTTTGGAAACCTTAGAAAACCGTGGAAAAAATTGCAATTTTTTTTTCTGCTGTTTTTTTTAGAAAAACAGTGGAATCTGTTTACTGTTGCTTTCCAAAGAGACTTGTGAATTAATCCTTGTCTCTGCTTTCCAGAAAAAACAGCATTTTTTCTGCCGTTCACACCTGCACCATCGTAGTGGGTGGTTAAAAAGAAGGAAGGAAGGAAGTCGAATATGTTTAGAATGTGCCTATCATAATGTGGAGCCATACCTAGCTTGGAATCTCTGTAATACATCTCTTAAGATGACGCCCAGGGCTTTTCAGACAGCGTGATGCGTCTATGGCTGAGCCGTTTAGCGGGGGGGTGCCCCTAGCCTAGGACTTAGCCATCTTGTATGGGACATGAGAAAACGTATTCCTTTTTAACACTAGTCTTTGAGAAATGATACAATTTATGCTGTTGCATACATTTACTTACCATTCATATTTGATATTTGACAATTCATCGGCTGTGCCGAAGCAAATACTTTTATTTTGTATTGTACCATCGTATATTGACATGATGCAAAATGAATAAAACATTCTTTAAAAATAAATAAGTTTCGCGAGCAGCGGAAACAGTCGTAAATCTGGACAGTCAAACATGGCCAGTATCATTATATTGGGCTTAAAATGCTTTCTGTATCTTGGGCGTGTCTTTGACATTTTGATTTTGTCATTTTGATCTCGACACAACGGAAAGATATGTTTTATATAATTTAGTGTATTTAGTTAGTACGGGCCATAAACATGCAGTCTGCTTACAGACAGGCTTCCACAAATAAAAGAACTCCACCTTTTATTCATACTGAATGTCATTCGACAACTCTCTATTGTAAGACAGTTGATGCAGTAATGAGAAAATTGTTACGAAATAAAGAACGTAAATAAAACTCCAGATAGAAAAATTGGTTGTTATGAACAGACGTTTACTTTAAAAATGTTAACATATGCCGTACTTTCTTTATTTCCAAACTTATCTTAATCACAATAACTATAAGCTTCCCTTATTGATTTGATTGGACAACCATTTTGAAGTGTACGTTTGAGATTGACATAAACATTATGGTTTAAAATTAAACTCCAGAAATGATCAACTGAACAAGAATAAACCAACCATACATTTCTTTACCCTTTTTAAAATTCTCTGTAAAACAGATATCTTTTTTATTTTAAAAAGTTCAATCAGTATCGATATATATTCATACAATGAGAATATTGTACAGACAATGTGTACTGATGTATCCAAAGCAGGTCCCTAGTATACTGGTATATATGTGATGAAACAAATTACCATGAACGCATTATATAAAATAAAGATATGTGAATATGTCAGATTGATTAAGCATTCATAAATCATTTGCAATCTTTTCCCATTTCCTAGAAAATAAATCTATTTATTTGCTATTTGCACTTGATTATTTTTTCTTGTTCTCTTTGTAGGAGTTCATTCATTAGGACTGGTGCGCAAAAAATATTTGTTGGTGATTTCCTATTTGTTCCCACTTTCAATACTAGTATTTTTGATAACAACCCCCATGGTTATGCACAATGTATTATCGACAGTCAATAAAAATACAATACAGTCAAACGCCTCAAATGTGAACACCTAATTTGAACACTATTTCCTGGTCCCAATTTAATCTTTTACAGTAGGAAAAAAACTGTGAAATGTGAACACCCCTTAATGTGAACGTTTTTGTCCTGGTCCCAAAGTGTTCACATCTATGAGGTTTCACTATACAGCAAGCCTGAACAAAGCGGTAGCCTATTTCCATTTCCAAACATGTCTTACAAGTGAGGCATAACCAATATTCAACGTTTATGCTAGACTCTTGATAGTTATTTCATTTACCAGTCTGTATTCATTTTGTGATTTCACAATATTATATAATAAACAAAAAGCTCATGTTTTTGACCAAACATTGTATGCATGGTTGTTGTTTTTCTAAGAAAACACTTCTTTCCCAGGTGTTCTTTGTTTGATCAAGAAAGGTTTTTTTAACAATGCTATTATTCAATGTTTATAATTGTGCTTCTTCAGTAGCCGCGTACTGAAGTGTGGCCATTCACAGACAGTGGAGTAGAGTGCCTCCCCTGGACAAGTCGTGGAGCCAGTATCACGGTGTCCAAACAACTCATACTTCTCCTCAATGTAGCCCTAAAATGGAAAACACAGCACTTAGGACACAGGCACATGTAACCAGATTGAAATATGGAAGATGTTACATACATTAGGGTCATACATGGAGACAGGGCATATGAAATGTATTTGTGTTGTTTGGGACGAGTTAAGGGATGGTGAAGTGGTGGACAAATGATTGCAACTTTATTTTTCCAGACTTAAATGAGGAACTAATGCTTTTCCATATTTCCATTTGGTGGCAGTTGCCTTTGCTTATAATAAGCAATGAGAGAGAGAGAGAGAGAGAGAGAGAGAGAGAGAGAGAGAGAGAGAGAGAGAGAGAGAGAGAGAGAGAGAGAGAGAGAGAGAGAGAATGAAAATGCTGTATTTATGAATATTGAAAAATGAATTTATGAAAATTAAACAACGATGTATGAATATTGGAAATGATTTACGGATATTGAAAAATGAACTATGAATATTAAAAATATCATTTATAAATATTGGAAAATATTTATGGACTTGAAAATGATTATAAATAGCGAAACATGAATTACAAATATTGGAAAAAGAATTATTAACATTAGAATGTATTTTATAATAAAAACAAAATTAAATGTCAGCCACGCAATTCCGTCATATGCGTTTTTATTTCATTCAATTGGCAAAAGAAACTACTTGATGAAGAAAATATTAGATGGGTTATTAAACCGACTGTAATGAGAAAAGGAGAGGGGGTGTCTGTTTGTGGTTTCACTCATGATTGATTCTAATCATATCATGTCAAAACTATTTTTCGTTTGGCAATTATTTTTAATGGTACAAAATATCAGAGCACCCGGATATCCCTACAACCACACACTTAGGGCTAATTAAACGATGTATCAATAGTTTAAAAGCTTGGCAAACAGATATACCTTTGATAAATAAGATATCAAGCCGGCTGTAATGAAAAGATGGGGACAGCGTCCATTTATAAAAGCACTCATAATTAATTTTACTCAAAACAATTTTCGAAGTTGAAGTATGGCATTTGCATTCGTCATAGTTAGATTTATCCTGGTGAACGACATTCTCCGTGAATTGTGTTCATTCATTATCAGTTACGTACTTGTTCGTAATTGTTTAAGCTAAGAATATTCTCGAGGGTAATGGTAGTGCAGAAAACACAGATTGTGATATAGCAATTCGTTGTTTTGCATGCTCTGTCGATTAGGGATACTAAGTCACAGAGAATTGACCCACCTACCCATTGCACTCATTAGCATTCACCTCCCCATGCCGGGCCCCATGCGCCCCGACCGAGGTATAGCGCTTGGACATGGGGTGGAAAGAGCGGGGTAGAGGTATGACGAGGAGATGTAAGGAGGGACGTGGAGATGTACATGTGGTGAAGCGGTGGGACGAGGACGGGGGGGTTGATGAAGAGGTGGGACGGGGAGAAGGATAACAGTGGTACAGGGAGGCATGATAGGTAGTGGTGGGACTAGGAGATTTAAGGAGAGGAGTTGCAGGACGAGGAGGTAGAAGGAGAGGTAGTGGTTGAACTATGAGATTTATGGTGAGAGGTAGCAGTGGGATGGGGAGGCAGAAGGAGAGGTAGAGGTGGGACTAGGAGATTTAAGGAGAGGGTAGCAGTGGGACGGGAAGATGGAAGGGAATACGCATAGGGGTGAGGAAAGAAGGGGAAGAAAAAGTAAGTGGGATAGAGGAGGCAGGAGTAAGGGTATGCTAAAAATAGGCCATTGCGAAAAAAATACTTCAGGAGCTATTATTCATTTGCCCCTTCTCAAACCACACAATGAGATGGTGCAATGGAACCACTAAGTGCTGCGTAATCTAAATCGCGTGGAACCCTCACGTGTGGGAAAAGAGGCCCGCAATTCCAAAAGTTAGACCCCCCCCTTTGTATCAATTGATGCTCATCAATGAGATGCTTTAGGAACGGAGGGGTGATGAAATGTTTGTCAATGTTTAGGATGATAATAATACACTTTAAATGGAAAGCTCTGATGATTTTGTAAGCACACATTTATTGCCTGTATTCTCAAAGCGGCATTAGTAAAGTATATCTGCCCTAATCGCATTTATTAGGTTTTTCTCTCGCTTTTTCGCAAAAATGAAAATGACAGCGAGTAAGACCTAAAGATAGCCATCATGTGATTCGAAAACGGCCGACGTCATGCCTGCGTCGCTAGGGAGCGACGCCAAGACAGTCTTGTTGCTCACACTCCCTAATCCCTGCTAGCGCTCATCCTGGATCGTTTGGTATAAATAAGTCGAGCACAGACGTGACGCTTCTTATGGAAGCGAGCAGGGAAGATGAGCTGTGTTAGAAAGTAACGGGAGGAACTATGAAGTTTTGCACTAGTAGATGTCGCAGGAGTAACAGAAAATACTATTAAAATGTAATTGAGCAGATTCCAATAGTATAGTAAAGTATAGTATGCTTTATTGACTGAACTTTTGCGCAAAATCATACATGGTACATCGTTTTTCGATCAAACATGTAAACAACAAACTTCAAAAAGGTAACTTATGACTATAAATATGTACAGGAGCTATAATGATAGCTTAATGCCGACTCAAAGTGACTTTATACTCCTGTGTCCTAGTTTCTTTTTCTTACATTACTGTTGAAAACTCGGCTGTGTTATTACAACCGCTAGACAAATGCCGCCTACTGTCTGCGGTGTCGGGTGACAGCCGTTATAATCTGATTACAACCGATAGGCTATGATCCTATGCAGTGCGAGGTACATCTGGCGTTCGCAACTGATAACTATAAACGAGTGTATCACTTCAAACACATTATCTGTTAATAACTGCCCTCTTATAGATCTCAGAAATATGTTTAGACGAGATAGACCACAGTGTAAAAGGGTGGACGAGAGAGAGAGAGAGAGAGAGAGAGAGAGAGAGAGAGAGAGAGAGAGAGAGAGAGAGAGAGAGAGAGAGAGAGAGAGAGAGAGAGAGAGAGAGAGAGAGAATACAAAGCATACCGGTATTCTCGACATAAGGGAAGAGGAACTTTATAAGACCACAGCTTACAACTGGTTAACGAATATTTTTACCAATACTAGCGTAACCCCCGTACAACGATACAAATATATATTGTAATAAATTGTATAATAAATTCATGCCATATATGTCATCTGGACAACTAATTTGTAAAAAGAAAAGCATGACAATATGAAGGGCCACTCCGTGGTGTTAGTTGAAACGTGCTCTACGGCCACAGTGTCAGTCCACACCATTGGAGAGTATTATACTGTGTGATTTTTGAGAGTGTTGTTGATTATGCGAACCAGTGCCACCCGAAAATTAGCAGAAATTATTCGACCAGTATAGGTAAATGCCGCGTGCCAGGTCCCTCTATACTTAAAATGAAAATTAGTACAGTGAAGATAAATAATCCGCGTAGCAGCCTACCGGTCCCCTGTCAGCAACTGGTTGAAAAGTTGCCCTGCTATGCCCGACCGCATGGTCTAGATAATGAGGTACGTATATTCCTTCAGCGATACATATACGAATTTCATTTTAGCCGTGACGACACGGGTATGTGGCTTTATATACGTCCAGACATCCGAGTGGCAATAGGGCATGCGGTCATGTAGAATGCCCGGTCGGCCCGCATATTAAGTGCTCGAATTAAATGTCCATTGGAACATGTTCTCCTGAGAAGTTGGTCATTAGAAAAGATTTAGTTGAACTACTGTAGATATAGCATTGTTAAATGAATTAACACCGAACCCATTTTATTTGGCACCGTGCATTTTGTGTACAATAAATTATAGCAAAATTTGTCACTATGGCAACGTGCTATGATACCTTTTCAATGCCGTACTCTATGAGCTTCTGCGCAGCCTCCAGAGCTGCTCTGTTGGGTTTTCGATCCTCGAAGTTGCCAATGAAGCATACAGCAATGGCTACACGGTTAAACCCATAGGTGTGTGCACCGACTTTGTCCCATCCTCGACCCTCATAGGCATTGCCGTCTTCGCCAACTAAAAAACTGTAGCCAATATCCGACCATTCTGAAATATATATATATATATATATATATATATATATATATATATATATATATATATATATATATATATATATATATATATATATATATATATATATATATATATATATATTTCTACGAGTTTCTATAAATCTTCCTAACTAGCATTATATAGTAGTCAATTAATATGTTACTTATTTTGTTAGTATCAAGGCATTGCTTTACGTTTAGTATACATGTAGTTTAGTGTGTTTGAGTTTTATGGTTATGTTTACTATGTTATATTATCATTTACTATATTTTCATATTGATATGATTTTGTAAACCTATGATTTGCAGTCATTAAATATACATTACAAAACTATACAATAAAGTCAAATATTCCTTTGACATTATTGTGTTTGATTATCAATATATATCAACCGATTTTAAATCCATATATACCTTCGCCCATCCTATGCCTCCAAGGCATGTATCAGAACCTCTATTCTCATGGATAGATAGCACTGAAGTATGCTTCAGTGGGCAGTTGAGTTACACATACTTTGCCAGTATTCCACTATAAGATCCTCACATTACCCCCATCCAGTGGCAATTTTATATAACCAAATAGTAGGCCGCATGCTCTCTTGTATGCGTGAGCATTGGTTTATATATGCAAGAATAAAATACAATTAGGCCCAACAGTTGCTCTTTCCACTTCTTTTTTGCTTAAAATCAAAAGGGTAAAACTACTTCATTTTTAAAACGAGCCCCTTATATAGGGGTCCGCCCCTGGCTAGTAGCCAGGATACACGTACCCCTATCATCAATATGGAAGTTCTGAACGCCCCGTACCCGCTCCATGCATTCAAGGGTGGAGAGACATGGGGTGTTCGACCCTCGCGTGTGGTGGATGAAGACCATGCTGACTGGGACCTGCATTTCCTCCAGGGGACATACGGGTTCTCGAGCCCCCCATCCGGCCCTGGAGATGATATTCACTGTGGGGGCGCCACTGGCAGTACACCCTGAAAACAGAACACCAGTGACATACATAGGCATTTCATACAAGAATTTAATAGAAATATTAACCATATAATTAAAAGCAAACAAAAAGAAAAAAAAAACGAGTTTGAATTCAAGAAACTACTATTCTTTCTAAAATCAGAAAGTGAAATTGAGAGAAGTATTGCTACCAATAATAACCAACTCAAAAAAATTCTGGGGTCTCTGGTCTCCTATATGGAAAAATATTAAAAACCCTGCATATTATGTATAACATATTTATTTGTACATATAAAACTATAAGACTTTTATGTATATATGTGATATTTATTGCAACAACTTCTATTTATACACTTTGCAGCACTAAGGTACTCCTCTGTCTCTGATCTCCACAAGACAATTATGGATAAATAAAAATCAGTCACCTTGTCAGTTGACTTGGTGCGCGAATTATAAAAAAACATATAATTAAAATACCCTCAGACCAGTGATTGATACCACACTTTGGCACGCTAGTTCCGTGCAGTATTTAAACTGCTGTACAATCATTTTTCTACAGAATGGCTTAGGATTTTTTAAATAAACAGTTAACCAACTCCAGTCTGTTTTGCTGTACTTATTTGATAGTGTGTGGGTACTCTAAACCTACACAATACAAGGACCCGTTTGGGATGAGGCAAGACGTTGCTGCTGGTGAAACAAAGCCCCTATCACTAGCATTACATAACAGCAGAAAACTGCACTGAAAATATAATGTATTTTATTTCCATCTGAGGAATATGCCCATGCTAGACAGGATGATATTTAGAAGTCTGTAAGGGTAAACAGTGGAAAAGGGATACATGGAAAACCATCTGAGCAATCCCAGTTGAACACTTCAAACAGACACGTCATGCAGACCACGAGTTCAAATACATCTTAATGAACATCAAGTTCCTATAAATTGTACAGAATATGTAGCATATTTTCTTTTTATTTTCTATTTTTTTATTTTTACTTTGATTTTGATTTTATTATCTATTTTTGATTTTTTTATTGCGAGATATTTGTGTAATGCTAGTGATAGTGGCTCCCCCCCCCCCCCCCCCCGCCACACCAGCAGCAGCAGCTTGCCCCCCCCCCCCCCCCCCGAATAGGGGGCTTCCTTATGTGAAATATTTCTATTCGCAATATAGCAGGAATGTAAAAAGCGCGCATCATTTGTTTAACTATACAAAATTAGCTCACTAAAATAAGATGGACTAATCAGGGTAACTAAACAGGCAGGGCAACGCAATGAGGTATGAACAAAATGCAATCCCAGAGGCCGCACAGTGTCCATGGCAGTACTAATCTTTTAGATACATGAGTTGAAGATGGTAAAAAGAATTATTGCTATTATGTACTAGAATTAGAAGAACACATATATAATAAAAGCTACTTCAGAGATCAGGTTAGGCCGTTAGGGACATGTCTTATTTCTAGTTACCTTGAATCTCTAAAGATCTTTGCCATATATTCAGAGATTGGTTACTACTGCTGACACGATGATAAAGAAGAATTTGGGGGCAAAATATGTTTTGTTTTTTATCTTTTCATCAAAAACTTATTATGTAACGTGTTATACCATCAGAGGGTGGGATGGAAAAACGCATTTAAGGTTGCTTATGGGGTTAGTGTGTGAATATGGGGTCATTTTGAGATTTTTCATATGTTAAAGCCTTCATCCTCTTCCTCAAGATCTGGCCAACTGTGACTGTCTAGGCCATCACTGACCAGAGTAAGAGACCATTAATTACAGAAACTAGCTCCCATAGGCGTCAACACAAGCGGGAGGGTATTTTGGCCTTTTCTTTAATTTCGAATTTCACCAAGGCATGGTCGCCTCAAACATGGGTTTTTGGGTATCAAATCTTAAGAGATTTGCTTTGAATTTGGCATAGTTATAACCAGAGTGGTTTGGAGGTAAGGGTATCACAGTTTTTCACTTTTGAATTTGTTTAAAAGATATGAAATATTGAACTTTAAAAATGCACCTTTGCTCATTTTCAACAAAAAATTCCCAAAGAAATGATGATAATATTTGAAGGAAGTAGAACTTAGAAAACTTCAGAATTGTGAATAGATCTTCGTTTGAGAACACTGTGCATTTTATTTTAGTTTCTATCTCCAAAATTCTAACACCCTGCTGTGGGGATAAGTTTTGCAATGCTTGATGAATCCTTATGAAGAAGAGTCAAATAACTTTACCCCATAAGCTACCTTAAAAGTGCAATTATATTATGTCCGTGTCCACATTTCACAGATGAGCACATCAAGTCCTCACAGGAGAAATGCAATGCAATGATGGCGATTTTCCGAGTATAAGGCCTCGATAATTTTAGATGAATAGAAACATGGATTGGTCGCAACAGACCAATTACCAAAGAACCCATTATGAAGCCCTGGGCACACCTAACCTCCCCAAATCTAGTCTTAGTGTGACGTCACTAGGAGACTAAGACCAATGAGGACCCTTCTATTTGTTTACATTGTAGAGGAGATTGCTCACGCACATGTGCAGAACGCATCTCTTGAATGGTTCTTTACAATACCTGGGCTGGGAGTCGTGTCCATGCTTTTTAGCGAGACCTGCTGGTTGCGTATCCGTTGATAGACATTCGTGAGATAATCAAGCTTCGCGGCAGCGATGATTTTTGGAGGTCTGGCAAAGCGCCCTCTTTTGCTCAGATCAGTAACAAGGATACAAGTGTCCTTTTCAGCGAATGGAATTGCATTCAGCAGATTAAAGATCTCTTTGCGATCTGCAGGATCTGTAAACCATGGCTCCTTGACTTCTTAATTTTCATTACGGAATTATTTTGATAGCAAAAAGATATCATGGGTATTCCATACACCTTCCCCTTCAAAACAATACTACCTTTAGCACGGTACTATATATGTCAAACACAAATTGATAGAAGAAAAACATTTGATAATGAATGTCTATTACCGGATATGCAACCAGAAGATCTCGCTCAACAGCCTGGACGTGACTCAAAGCCCAGGTATTGAAAAGAACCACTCGAGAGGTGCGTTCCGCGTGAGCAACCTCCTCTATAAATGTAAACAAATACGAGAGTCCTCATTGGTCTTGGTATCCTAGTGATGTCACACTGAGACTAGATTCGGCGATGTTAGGTGTGGCCAGGGCCTCATAATGGATCCTATGGTAATTGGTCTAAACATGCAACCCTAACTGCCAGCTACAGTAATTAGCGGGAGATAAGGCGTCGCCTCTTATCCCCTGTTTTATCCATCTCAGCTAGCGCCAGCGACATGAAGTCTCACCCATGTCCCAGCTAACACATTGGATGAAGAAAAGAATGGATACTATAGTACGTAGCGAGAGATCAATTACTATAAGCGCTATAGTGAGGTGCTGGACTCATGCCAGGAGTCACTGACTGGCAGCAGCGCCAGGTCACGTGGGAACAACGACCAATCAGTGCTCTCGTACAAATTACATTACAGAGAAACCTGATGTCCACCGTCAGCTGAACACCAATTTTGAGGTATTAGGGGGCTATTAGTTGACACTGGTTGAGGCTAGCATGTTCAGGTTGACCGGCTTGTTTCGAATACACTTGTGTTTATATAGTCATCTAAGCTAACACTAAACAGCCAAAGAAGCAGGTCAGGGAGGCCATGAGTTTCAAGCTCATGTCTCTCAATAGATTTAGCTATAGTTGAGGGATCTTAATTGTCAGATCACCTAATTAGAGACTTACCTTCCGACGCATCTGTGAGCATTGTAAACGGTGGACCTTGGAATGACCCTGTACACAGTGGGATCAACTGGACATATTGCCTTGGGATCAGTCGTACTGAAATACCTACACTGCGCGATACATTTACTTCCGGGTTGCTGGATGTTACTGGAGCATGATACTCAACCACCAGGGGTATCCAACTGGTGCATTTTCGCTCCAGCGTGCGACAGAGGCCCCAAGACACAATTTTCAATCGCTCTTTAATCAGGTTGTTTTGTCTCTAAAGAAAATTCATTTGTCTTTAAAGGCAAATGATTGTCTTTAAAGGTTAATCAATTGGGCTATTTGCAAGAACAGTTTTCAATAGGTGCGTGACGGCAACGATATTACCTATCCTTGTTGTGAAACTGTTAAACAGCAAGACGTCTTCTAGAAACCAGCGGTATCGCTGGCTGAATGCATACAACAGCCGTATACCAGTTTCACAAGGATAACAAAATTTGCATCAGCCCCCCCCACCCCCTCTAAAGCCCACATTAATTTTAAATTACGATAAGCACCATTAGTTCTAATTTCGTGGTTATTGCAGCGGACATCAGATAAAACTCTTCCTCAGATTCGACTGACGCAGAGCAATTGTCAAGGATTTCTCACTTGAACTCGCGATTTACATACCTAAATCATCTTAATTACTTCCTTCTATCTTATTTTCCAGGTGTATACCATGTTGGAGACTACAATGACAAAGTAGTGTTTTATAAACACCAAAAACAATTTCTACCGGATGTGCGACCAGCAGTGCTTGCCATTTTGTTGCTAAGGTAAAGCGACCTCTAGCGACGGAGAATGTGGCTGCCTACTGACGGTTGCCATGACAATTTTGGGCTCCTAACAACGAACGTTGTAAAAAGGTTGTTAAGATCTCAATACATTCCAGTACAAGAAACAAAATGACCAATCAGCAGCAAGATTCAGAGTGGAACTGATGATAAAGGGCGTTATATATACATGCTCTAGGAGCTAGATTAACAAGGATATCAAATGTAAAAAATCATTCGGCTCACAATGATATGTGATCATTTGTATCAGGTTGGCAATCAAACAGTGGTGTAGGAACTAAGAAGAGATATGAAAAAGTTTTTACCAGTCACATTTTATTACAATATAATACTATATGTGTGGAACTTGTGATATATGCAAGACTAATGCTTCAGACGTACTTGTATGTTACAAAACATCACTTAACATATTGTGTAAATAATTTAATTTGACTATACAATCTCACTTTACATACAACATGGTTTCATTTGACTAGAATGATATGTAATAACCAACATACGTCCCATCTTTTGGTCGTAATACCAGAAACATATTGTTTACAGGAAGTCTCATCGGTATTAAATTAATTCATTAATACAAACAGTTAACCAAGAGTCTATAACAACGAACACTACCATTCCATCTACTAGTCGTGTATACTTCTAAAATTGAAGTAAAGTACAGTTCACCAATCAGTCGTAAGTTGATACAATGTACTGGGAATCTATAGACATCAATTTACGGACAACTTTTTTATTCGAATTTCGATTTCTTCGTCACTTTTGTTCTACCATGTTAAGTCGTGACTAGCCAGTTGTGAATGGTGAGGGAAAACGGAGTACCACCACCACATAACCCCACGTCACTGGCAACTTTCTCACATGCCCCAGCCAAGATTTGAAAGCGGGCAGTGGCGAAAGACGGTCAGTGGCAACGCCTGAGATCACTCGACCATCAGGACAAGCCTTACACAGACAGCAATGCCCCGTATACTAGTATATGATAGTTATCAGCAATGAGCTGCCTAATTTTTCTGCAATTTTTTAAAAGAAAAATATTGCGTAATGTACAAGCCACCTACAATTGATGTGAGAGAACGAGAAACATTTTGCTCGATGGTCATTTTAGTAATAAAGTTTAAAATGTAAAATTTGAGGTAGCAAACTGTCATGAGAGTCATTCCACATCGTATTGTAGTATATGACTTCATCCTATTCCAAGCATATTATCTTAGGCTTCGAGTGTAAAGGACCTGTTCTGGTTTACTATACAAATTACCCAATTTATATCAAGTTTCATGAATTTAACCGAAGCTCATATGATCATGTAGCTGAGGTATTGCTTGTTCATAATTGCTAACATATTCCCCAACCCTCGCCCTGGCTATTGCATAAGACCACTCTGAAATGATACGTGTCAGCACATTTGCATTGAATCAGATTTCAGCTATAACTGTACCCAGTTGATCAAAAACCTACTTTATGGGTATACTATGAAGATGTTAGAGGAGATCCAGTAATGACATTTCATAGAAGACTGTACTTATAGATTTTGATGAAAATCAGAAATTTTCAATGTAGTGACATTGACCTTTGACCTTCAACAAAATGGTTGCCTCCATACCTATTGATGAGATTTGAGCCTGTGTGGAAATGGTTTCAAATAGTAACTTTGCCCACCAAGCTCGTTCAAGCCAGGTTAATATGTTATGTGTTATTATGTGAATTTCATCTGAATGCGCTCGCTGGGCAAAAGGGTGAATTTTATGATTTAGTGACCCTTGGTCACTTGTATAAGATTCACCATACTAGATAGTTCAAAAGAGCATATGCAGGGCAATACACTATCAATTGAGGTCACTTGAGAGACAAAGAATCCCTAGGGAACAGCTACAGGTCAGCTTACTTGAGTTTCATTTTTGTGAGTGACCTGCATATGCTCTTTTGAACTGTCTAGTTTGGTGAATTTTATACAAGTGACCATGGGTCACTAAATCACAAAATTCAGCCTTTTGCCCAGCGAGCGCGTTCAAATGAAATTCACATAATCTGTATTTATCAATAATACATAACATATTAAACTGGCTTGAACGCGCTCGATGGGCAAAGTTACTATTTGGAACCATTTCCACACAGGCTCAGATCTCATTAGTAGGCATGGAGGCAGCCATTTTGTTGAAGGTCAAAGGTCAATGTCACTACATTGAAAATTTCTGATTTTCATCAAAATCCATAAGTACAGTCTTCTATAAAATGCCATTACTGGATCTCCTCCAACATCTTCATAGTATACCCATAAAGTAGGTTTTTGATCAACTGGGTACAGTTATAGCTGAAATCTGATTCAATGCAAATGTGCTGACACATGTCATTTCAGAGTGGTCATATGCAATATCCAGGGCGAGGGTTGGGGAATATGTTAGCAATTATGAACAAGCAATACCTCAGCTACATGATCATATGAGTTTCGGTTAAATTCATGAAACTTGATATAAATTGGGTAATTTGTATAGTAAACCAGAACAGGTCCTTTGAACTTAAAATAGAGATTATCTAAATTTTGGTTACTAGTAATCTGACCCATGATGGGTCATTGCAGTGTTATCGATACTAATCATTGCTTGTTGAGATAACCTAGAAAAGCACTGAGAAACTAAAACTTTGTATCAGAAATGTTATAGACAGCCCGGGAGCCACCACTGTCTTTTGTTGTTTTAGAGTCTCCAGAACTTTGCTTTTTGGAAGATTCTTTGACACCTATCATGGATAGAAATTCAGACCTGAACGTTTTGCCAGAAATAGAGTATAGATAGAAATTGATGCCGTGGTTTGAGATCATCAGAACGACCGGCAAGGCGGCTGCTACCATGGTGTTGCAATGTCCTTCCTCGTCCATGTGTATGACCAGAGGTACCCCGCAGACTCGCAGCATGGCCAGAATGCTGGCTGGACCTGTGGTGAGCAGGAACACGGTGGAGGCCATGATGAGCATTGGGAGAATCTTGTCATTTACTGCCTTCTTGAAGCCTTTGCCATGCGCACGCAGCGACGACGACGGAATGGCGGTCTCTATTGGTCTCTCGAGGTCCTCACCACGACGCCTCAGTTTCCACACGAGCAATATATTACTTATGAAGATACACAGGAAGGGACCATAGGAGTAGATGATAGCGTCAATGATGTTATAGGCCATGTAGTACCATGCTGGAACATCAGCTGTACAGTAGATGATGTCTTTGTAGGTGGCTGTCTTGTACACCAACAGAAGTGGAAAGTTCCAGGCACTCAGAAGAATACAGAAAACCAGCATACTGATTTTTGCCCTTTTCACTGTGAACCACAAGGGTGCTTTGAGGGGGTTGTATACAGCTAGTACCCTCTCAAGGGTTACTGCGGTCAGTGTCAGGGTGGACATCTCGCTGGACACGCCCCAGAGGAACTGGTAGATTCCGCAGCGCATCTTGACCCTAAGATCCCAGCTGGCGAAAGTCACGTTGAGCAGGAGCGATCTCAGAGATTGGAGAGTGAAGAAGATATTATCGGCGAGGGCAATACCAGCCAGACACATGCATACAGACGACTTTCTCATTTGCATACGCATCATGACACAGAAGGCCATGGTGTTGCCGAAAACGCCAAAGAACTGAAAAATCGGCATGGCGATCATAAAGAGCCAGCGAGAGTACGTGCATTCCCAGAACGGCATGTTCGAGTTCAAAGGTACGACACGAGGCGTCACCACATCGCCACACACTGAACTGTTGTGAGAGGAGCCGTTTTGACACGCAGAATCCAGGGTGGAGAACGGCGGGAAGTCCTGGGTCGTCTGCTCTCTTGCTGCGCTGGTTGATGACTCTGAGAAGAAAAACATGTCCATTATTACAGTTGTTGTCTCCATTAATATACCAGGTGTTGTAATCTCGTAGCTTTTCTGACTCTCACGCGTTGTGTTCCCCATGCTTGCTGCTTGAACGAAACTTGCAATTCAGATTAAGTATAGATTACGGGTTGTCTTCCTGCAACTACTAAGAAGCAACTGATTACGAGAAGTGCAAGAATCTGCTTATAGACAAAGGCGCAACTCACCTTATTAACATTTCACGTTGGGAGGGGGCACTTATAGATAATGTGGTATTGAAGAAGGCCTCTATTTTCACATGGTCCAAAAGTTCAAATGGTATAAATACGAATCTCTTTATTTTGTCAAAAACATTTCCTAGGCAACACAACTTTATCAAAGACTCTTGGCTTCGAAGTGGTGTAAGATCCGGCCTCGTGCGATACGGCTGGCTTCACGCAGATACCAGGCCGTATCCCTTTTTTACAAGTAGGATAACTAATAATATACCTTTCGTTGCGAGTCAACTCTGGAAGCAGCTAAGATGGACAACACAAAACTTGCTAATTCAAGTAACTAATACTGATTTTCTTGCTCACGCTGACAAATGAAGTTGTTTGTTTTTCTTAAATCAATTTTGGTGGCTGCCACTGACTGCTAGCTGTCTCTCACCACTGAGGGCTACGCTGATAGCCGAGTGGTCTAAGGCGTTGGCACAGACTGCTAGCTGTCTATCACCACTGAGGGCTGCCCTGATGGCCGAGTGGTCTAAGGCATTGCCATTTACTGCTAGCTATCTCTCACCACTGCCCAGGTTCAGATCCTACCGGGCCATGTGAGAAAGTTGCCAGCGACATGGGGTCAGGCGGTGGGTGTCGCCGGCTACTCCGGTTTCCAAATCCACATACAACTTGCTAGTCACTACTTAGCCGCAATACGGCAGTTAAAGTGACGAAAAATCAAACTTCCTATTTATTTGCAGAAAGAGGTCGCACTCCTTATGCAGTACAGGTATGCAAGTGCCCTCCCCATAATTATTATTCACGCGCCGCGTCCCATCACTTTTAAGAATATACACGCACGCGCGTGTACATTTCGTGACGTGACATCTTGGGATGTGCATGTGAATCAAAATGAAGGGTGACGCCGTAACGAGAATAAACCATGGCCAAGGGATAGACAATTTTTTGAAGCAGTCTTTGTTAATGTTCAGTTACACAACCGATTTTGTACTGCCTTGTAGGGTTTGGCTTTAAGAAATAGTAGGTAATGAAACAAATCCATAATTTTCTAAGCAATATAGTAATCTATAGGACTAGATTTCCATTGTATAGTGAGGTCGGAATGGGTATAAACTGCAGGAAGGGTTCAAAGATAAGTTGGGCATTTTAGTTCCTGCAATCGCCGCCAGTTGATTTATCTAAAAAGATACTGGACGTTTTACTGCTGTACTATGGCAATACTTACTTGTATTTTACGCTCGCCATTTAAATCAAATTGAATTCAGCAACAAAAGTAAAAACGTTTTTGATTTGCATTTTTTCAACTATTGTAATGACCAACGAACCAAAAATAGCCCTTGGCTATCAGAAGTTGAGTAGGACGATACAACATTATGCCTTGGTATATTTGTTTTAAAATGAGAGATGAATTGATCAGCGAAAAAAAAAATTCACGTGTATCCCCATTGTGCATTTCCTTTTTTGATTGTAAAAGATTACAGTCGATGAACATAAATACATACTACAAGTTGATATACCGGTAGATAAATAGAAAGGTAAATAGTTTACACCTAAAGATTGTTTTAGAGGGGATCGAACCTTATTGTTTACAGCACGTTTGTAGAGTTTGGCAAAGCTATAACTTTGGGAATTAAAGTACTTTTTTTTATAAAATATAAGAAGGAAAGTTTTTCTTTAATCTTTGTATTTCCAGAAGACAGATGACATGAACAATGATATGAGCGGTATATGTTCCTCTTCAAAGTAATCTCTCCCTATAGTTGAGATGATTAAGAGAAGTTTGACTATGGAAAAGTCCTATGTCGAGCAAGGTGACTAAAGATTAAATAAAGCACCTCTCTGAGTGCAAAGTTGTGTAGCAAATGCAACTGTGGTTGTACTGCGCCTGTTTGTATGCGTGTATGTCCGTGCGTGCGTGTGCGAAAAACAGTGCAAACTTGGGTTCAATTCAACAACCACGATGCAAATGTAAAACAAAATATGTGATGTAAATTTTGATTTGCGTGAATCCTAAAAAAACTGCCTAATCACGCATTCATAGCCTAATCTCACACCTCAATCATGCCAGAATCCTGAATTACCCGAGGTAATGTACGTCTCTGATCATGCGCAGTTGCTTCTCACGCATACCTGTATCCAAGAGGCGCCAAAGATTCCACGCATCAAAGAGATGGTCCCATCTGGTTTAATGTACAAACACAACCATTGTCTGTTTCATGTTAAAAACATGCTTAACAGCTACGTTATCCTAAGATAAAACGGGAATCCTACAGGCACGCCCTTGGGGGGGGGGGGGGGGGGGGGGGGGGGGGGGGGGGTGGGGGATAGCAGTACAGCTTCTCGAAATGGAGAACAAAATTCATTTGCGACCAATTTTGTTTAATAACAAGCCCTGCGGGGAGTCTGCTGGCAGTTAAATTGCACTCAGAGAATGGAGTAATATTCAAAGGAAAATATGAAATATTAATATCACTGATTCTTCAGTGGCAGGACAACCATAGAAAAACGATGCGGAACCAATTATGGTTAATGTGGGTTAACTATCAAACATGATGCTCTGGACATGCCAAAGCTTTCACAGTAGTCACAAAAAGGCCCTACCATCCAGGTGCATGTAATATCTGCCCACTAAAGGCATACTTTGGGCTAATTTCAAATTGTGCAAATGCAAAAATAAAAACAAAACAACAACTATCGATTTATAAATTTGTACTTAAGGTAGAACCCTACTCGATACAATGGCCATCTTTAAAACTTGAATATCTGAAAACTGAGTTTAATGAAGACAACGGCACTTATGCTATTGTAAAGGTTACATCTCATAGTTGCCGTATAACGGTAAACTTATCAATAAGTGACTATTTTGAGGTAATGCGACACCCTTAAGGTGATGGGTACCATTGCAAGCCAGTTAAAAGACCTGTCCCAAAACACACCTCAAAGCAGCATAATCCTATAACTAGGTGTATCTCCAGGTTCCTGAGTGTTATCAGGTAGAGAATATCATCGCCACCTGTCATTATTCAATCGATATTCTGTTTTATTTCAAAATTTACAACTTTTTTTTCGAATGACATATTCTCATTAATTACGCAGTTGATGGTTACTGTAGGTTCATAGATACTTTAGGGATGTCATTGACTATGCCCAATAAAAAGTATTTTTTTGATTTTTTACTCCTGAAGATTTTTAGTTATAGGATTATGCTGCTTTGAGGTGTGTTTTGGGACAGGGCTTTTAACTGGCTTGCAATGGTACCCATCACCTTAAAGCACATATATGGATGTGTTTCGTTTTTTGGCAAAATGTCAAGACTTACCCTTTACTTGAAAATGAGAGTCTACCATATGATTATTCATGTCTTTGGTAAGGTGCAAGGTCCTACCTCAACAAGGGATTTGCACGATGCGTATTTAAAAAAATATTTGAATGTTCTCATAAGCCTCAAAATTACTAACACCACGTGGTTTACATAGTAAATGCTGATTTTCAGGTCCTGTCAGAATTCAAGGTACCTGTGACATGACCTGGCACCTAGAGGGGGTTTATATCTGTCATATTCTAAAATACTGGCTTCGAAGACGGTATCGTTATTCACTTTCAGCCAAAAAATGAGATGGAAATTTTGGTCAAAATGGTCTAGGCCGAATGAATCTGCATGGTTAAAGCAGACAGCCATGTCGTCTGGAACCAATTGAACATGGAAAGCCCAAAGGGCCCACCCTTTGTTCTCCACAAAAGAATGTTGCCAGGTCGAGGTTCGTGGGGAGTGAACACCGCTCATGTGTAATCTTTTGTTTTGATATCCATTCGTAGGGGCCAGCCAAGCACACCACCTAGCGGTGATAATCTTGGTGTACTAGACTATCACCTTAAGGTGATGAGTACCATTGGAAGCGAGTTAAAAGCCCCATCCCAAAACACACCTCACAGCAGCATAATCATATAACAAGGTGTATCTACAGGTTCCTGAGTGTTATCAGGGAGAGGATATCATAGTCAGCCGTCTGTAGTCAACCCATATTCTAATTCATTTCAATATTTACAACTTTTCACTCAAATGACCTAATCTCATTACTTACGCAGGTGATGGTCACTACAGGTTCACAGTTACCTTAGGGATATCATTGACTATGCCCAATAATAAGTAATTTTTTAATATTTTACTGCTAAAGATTTTAACAGGCCATAAGATTGAAAATTTTAGCGAGATATCTCGTGTGTGGAGGCATGGGAACCCCTTTGATAGTAGTGGACATACCTCGCTGATCACCTCTGAGCACTCGAAACAAAAGACAGTTGCACAAAGATACACCTCGACGATCTCAAGACAATGGCGTGTGGTCAGGATGCTATAAATAGGTGCTAGCTATGAGCACGTGAGGTTACCAAGGGAAGTTGGTGTGGAGATTTCTAACTAAAATTTTCAACGTTATGGCCTGTAAAAATCTTCAGCAGTAAAAAATCAAAAAAATACTTTTTATTGGGCATAGTCAATGATATCCCTAAAGTAACTTTGAACCTGCAGTAACCATCACCTGCGTAATTAATGAGAATATGTCATTTGAAAAAAAAGTTGTAAATTTTGAAATAAAACAGAATATGGATTGAATAATGACAGGTGGCGATGATATTCTCTACCTGATAACACTCAGGAACCTGGAGATACACCTATTTATAGGATTATGCTGCTTTGAGGTGTGTTTTGGGACAGGGCTTTTAACTGGCTTGCAATGGTACCCATCATCTTAACTGGAAAGTACCCGCCCTGCAGAAAGTAACCATGATTTTTTTCAAATTGACAAAAAAGATCAGAGCACCTGGATATCTGATTGCAACATCACTCATGATTATTTCTAGTTCTATCTTGGGCGTCTTCACCTATTTTTAATTTTGTCACATTGCGGAATTAGGTACCTTTTACACCTCTATGGGCGTATTTGCATCTTGTTTCATCGCCGCCCATAGATATTAATAGACCACAGTTCCGCATTTGTCATTCGTCGACCGTGATTGGGTCACATTTTCGAAAATGATTTACTTTGCCTATGCCACGATATAAGAACACATTTGAAGTTAGTTAGTGGTATACTATTTTTATCTATCTATTAAAGTGTTGATAACTGTTCTAATGTAATACTTTTGTTGGGAAATGTTAAGAGCTGGTTCTTCATCTCATTTCAAGCATAACTAAAATGACTGGAGAAGAGTCAGCAGGAACCACTGACTTCTCCTGAAAATGTGTTTTTAATATAGAGGGTAATAAAAAAAAGAATTATCTTATTTTACATTGAGCGTCAACATAGGATACTTTTCAACTATTGAATGAAGAGACGTTACGCTAGGGGTGCCCAGCTGACGCATTCAGAGTAGTGTTAATAGCGCGATAGGTTCCAAGCTGGTGCAGAAACATCAAGCTACTAGTACCTGCCCTTGTGTTTGCTTTTTAAGGTCTTACGACACCTTTTGAAATATCAGTTTAATTTTCCTGAAACTTTGCATGAGGAAAGAATATAGCACAGTGATCTTCAAAACAACTTAAAATCATGGGGTCATCAACTTAGTTTTTTTTTCACAGATTTTTGAAAATTTAATGTAATGTATGTCACAAACATCTCATTATCCAAAATTGGTTTCTTTCTTTGCTAATGTTATCCCATCAGAGATGCTGACACTGCCTGAAATACTGTTCTGCCTTGTTGAAATTATTTCTCTGCTGTTATATAGGAATTATTGGGCAAAATCAAGGAAATTGAGAAACAAGTTTTTAACCCAAAATTGGTACAAGTCAGAATTGCCTAGTTTCATTTTCACCAATTTTTCTCTACAATATCTACACAATGCTCTTAATAAGAAGACATAAAGAAAATGACAGGTCATCATGTTAGTTTTTCGAACCACAGATGGTCAAAATTTGTGAAATCAATTTACTTTCAATTTTTCCAGTGGTGTCCGGTAAATTGTAATACATTATTTTAGTTTGTCCAATACCCAATAGGTGTCACCGGTATAGAGTATCGTAAGACCTTAAATGGTTTAATGTTCAGGAGAGGGCCTTTTGCCCGGGGGTTAAGGGCGGGGGATGGGGTTAGATATCGGGTTGGGGCTTCAACTTTCACGATGCCAGCAAGTAACACCACTCTATTTTGGTACTCCGTATGTTTGTATTTGGGGGTGCACTGTTTTACAGAGACGCCTATTCAGGATACCACATGTTAGGACAGCATTTTCATTGCAAAATGTACTATGTCTTTACCTCACTTTCTTCATATAGTTAAAAACTTCACATGATCAGCATTTGAAAAATATCAGTTAACAAAACAATTAATCTTATGTATCTCATTTATCCTCATTTTCAGTGAAAAGTTTCAAATCAGTGAAGAATGTTCAAAGTAGACAGGTTAAATGTGGCATACGGGAACAAATTTGGTGTTCCATGTTCAAGGTAGACAGGTGTTCAATGTATCCAGGTAGCCCCCCATTGATTTTAAATGGGAGTGTGCCGGGACATGAAAAATTGTTCAATGTACGCAGGTGTTCAATGTACACAGGTGTTCAATTTGACAGGTTCCACTGTAATAGTAATAATGAAAATACTAATAAAGGTAAAGGTATTCGGTTTATAATCTTGTATCCACCGAAGTGCTCACACGACCTTCCGCCCCTAGCAAGCACTGTACACATGGAAACCATTTCAATCCCCTGGGGGATATTCCAGAGCAACTGGCAGCATATAGCGCACACACTCTAAGCACTGCCTTATTTATGCTAGGTACCCATTTTGCAGCTGGGTAGACTGAAGCAATATGGAATGAACTGCCTTGCCCAAGAACAGACCAAAGTGCCCGGGGCGGCCGGGAATTGAACCAGCGACCCTCTGATTATTAGTCCGACACCTAACCAACTGAGCTACTTTGTCCCCAATATTAATAATAGTAATAATAATAATAATAAACTTTATTTAAAGAGGGTAACTCAGTAAGGATCTTCCCTTAGGGCTGAGGCCCTCTGAACCATATATAGACTTTCCTAATTAATCCATTTTGAAAATCCATCATATTATACAGCTGTTGACAAAATCTCCCAAATCTTCTACCCAATGATTTTTCTCGACCGATTTTCTTTCAGGCTGAGCTCGTGTGTAGTTCAGCAAACATTTCATTATCCTGTTTAGGGCTAAAAGAAAGCATTGTTCCAGAATGATTGGCGGAAAATAGGTTATGTAAAAAGAGTATTATGTGTATTCTATGTACCCATTAATTTGCTTTATAGGTACAACAAACACCTGCATTAAAGTTCTACCGCCCCAGCCATTGTTTCGATTGTTAATACCTTCAAACCCTTCCAACTACCGGTAGTGCAAGAACGTTTGTGTTGTGGGATCAATCTCTATTAAAGGGGAACCAAAGGCTCACATACATATTAGCTTATATGGAAGTAATACACATCAAGAATAGGATGCTGTCCTCCTTTTTCTCTTAGTGATACCATGAGGGGAGAATGTTGTGTATTGCCAGCAGCCTAAGCCGGCCCCTAGCAGCCCCTGGTAGCAGCCATGTTTTTCAACTGCTATCAGCTGTGACTCAAATGGGTGGCAGCCCACTTCATGTCCCATAGCTCTGAGCAGTGTATCATAGACTGTATAAGTGCTCTACAAACTAACTCTCTTCGAAAGTTGCATAACAACTTGTAGCTAATATGTCGCAATAGGGGAACGACTTTACGGTAATCCAGCGACTAACATCTAGACGTACACATCTATATATACTATAGTCTACGCAGCGGAGATGCTTCATGCTGAGAATATCGTTAAACTGGCCATAGGTTCTTAATCATGGTACGTGTGTGTTAGGAAAGGTTCAATTGGTATTGTGCACGTACGTTGGCATACTTGTCAGCATTCAACAATCCAAAATCAGGAGATATCAGGCGGTTTACTATACTGCGGCGTCTTTTGGTTTCATTTTGTTTAGTTCCAATTCTGGCCACTAGGGGCCAGGTTAGTACTTTTGCTTAAGGAGTGGGCCTTTACAGTTAATAATCATGGAAACATATGTTAATAGGATAACTTTAATTTCAGTTTATGTAGCAGATCACAATTGCTGCGTGATAATATACACACAGTTATCAAAAACACGCAAAAAGCTTTGGAACTGAAAATGTCGTCATCAACAACATTTACATTGTGTGATCTTTCCAGGTATTGTGTGATTTTTCAAGATCAAATACTTACTATGTTCAGCATATTATGAAATTCTTGGCTCTTGGCTAAAAAATAAATTTATTCTTGAGGAATGGTGGATGATTTTTGAAAGTTGGCAAATCAGTAGCTAATCTGAAGGTTTCTGACCTGTTAACATTCAACCATCCAAAATCAGGAGATCTTACGCAGTTCCAACCCTGGCCACCAGGGATCAGGTTAGTTTATTAGTTTAGGAGTGGGCTATTATATTTTACAGGTGTTGGCAAATTGATAACCATACAAGTATGATTATGAATGGAACGCCGTTCTTGCAGAAAAGCACTATTTGCCTTTAAAGACAATTCATTTGTCTTTAAAGACAATTCATTTGTCTTTAAAGACAAATGAATTGTCTTTAAAGACAAATGCATTGTCTTTAAAGACAAATGCATTGTCTTTAAAGACAAATAGATGTATTTGTCTTTAAAGACAAATGAATTGTCTTTAAAGACAAATGAATTGTCTTTAATGACAATTCATTTGTCTTTAAAGACAAATAGAAGGTATTTGTCTTTAAAGACAATTCATTTGTCTTTAAAGACAATTCATTTGTCTTTAAAGACAATTCATTTGTCTTTAAAGACAATTCATTTGTCTTTAAAGACAAATACGACCACGTGTGCAGAAGGATACTCTGGTGAAATGCGACCTCACATATTCCTACCCGGCCACGTGGTCACAAGGTCATGTTACCACTACAATTCCCAATTATCGCTCAATGTGTTCGCCACGTGTCTATCTGCAAATATAACATGGTTTGATTCTAATATATTAAATTATGGAATTATATCTCATATGCAAGTATATAAAAAATGTGGCTCGCTTCCAACCCGGTGGGGGGGGGGGGGGGGGGGTGGGGCTCACAGGTACAGAGGGGGGCTGCACCCCATTACATACCGAAGTGACTGGGCTTCCAAGTCTGTAGTTCAACGATATTGAACCTCACTTATACATCTGATGCTGTTTTTGTTGATGTTTATGTCTGAACTACCAATCGCGTCTGCTGCCGCTATACAGGCAGAGGGTTATAAAATCTGTTAAAATGTGTCCCCGTTCATCCTATGTCAGTGTTTTGATAAAAGAAAGGGTGTTTCTTACTTGAAAAAGTCAGCGTTTTTTAAAAATAAGGGTGCTTTTTTGGCCAGAATTAGTGCTTTAGGGGTTTATTTTAATTTTGATAACGAGCGTATGTACCCCCTAAAATACCTAAGTTCCCCCCCCCCCCCCCACCCCCCGGGCTTCCATGCTGCAAACGTTCGTGCAGGGTATTGACAAACTTCATACGGAGGTCAATCTCTAGACTTGCATTTGCAGCTATGACATTGACAGAATGAATTTCTTCTTAAGCCTGCCTCAATCTGGCAGTACTGACATTAGTATTAGTATCCATCTTGTTGATTCTACATTGAAATAAAATGCTACAAAACGGAACTACTTTCAGAACTACTTTGTCATTACAGACAATTCATTTGTCTTTAAAGACAAATGAATTGTCTTTAAAGACAAATGAATTGTCTTTAAAGACAAATGAACATGGCTATTTGTCTTTAAAGACAATTCATTTGTCTTTAAAGACAAATGAATTGTCTTTAAAGACAAATAGGGCTTTTCTGCAAGAACGGCTTTCCATAATTATGAAATAACTTTAATTTTATGTAGCAGATCACACTTGCAGCATGATGACAGATTCCCAGTTATGAAAAACACACAGAGATTGCTATTGAACTGAATACATCATAATAGTCCATGACCCAGAGGGTTGGTCAGTATCATATTGGGTGGGGGGGGGGGGGGGGGCAAATTCTGATTAATGTTTTTGAATTCCCCATATTCTCAGCTTCATGGTATTTCAGTAACAAATATTTTCCAAATCAGACCTTTTTTTCTTTTCCCAGGTGAACTTAGCTTAACATATTTACACGATCACTAATTTGCTTTTACTCACTACCCATATTCACCAAATTACATAACTATTACATCTCTATCTATTCTCCTTGAGACATGGATCCGTGCGCCGGCCTACATATTTTGACGCACGGATCCATTCTTAATATACCTGCCTAACCTTTGCGCACAGCGCCACTAGCTTCATACTATTTTCCATTCCTTTAATTTCCACTCCTATCACCTTGTATCGGACTTTTTCTGGGTGCACACAGAGGCCAGGTGAATATGTTTTCACGCGAAGTGGCCAAAATCCAACACTTGTTAATATCGCGGAGCTTCTTCCTGGCTTCCCGATCAACCGGAATCAGTTCGTAGCCACTTCCGCATAACACCTGGTCACTTCGAGGACGCCGTGGAAAATTTTGAAAATTTCAAAAATTCACCGCAAAGTTTGACCTAAAAATATTCTTGTCCACTACCCATACACCACGTTTTAACTTCGCGGTATTACTGGTTCACTTCGTAGACCTTCATGTTGACTTCGTGAACAAATTTCGAACACAATTGACCATGAAGTGTATACCGTGAAGAGAACACGAAGTAGCGCGAAGACTTCACATTACCATCACATTATTTTCTTGTTTAGTCGTTTTTGGTGTTTTTGCATTCTTGTTAGCTTCAGCACAGGTCATGTACACTTCACATAGATTTCGTTTTATCTATCTGTTACGTTCGTATATCTGCATCTTTACTTTGTGTTGTGTACGTGTTGGATTCGTTAGGTTTGGTTCATTCGCTTCCAAAAAGTTTTTTTTTCTGCGAAGTGAACACGAAGTGAAATTTTCCAACTTCGCGTGAAAAAAATATTCACTTCGGCCTCTGTGTGCGCCTAGCTTTACAGATACCTTTCTTGTTTTCAGTCTGAGTAGGGTTAGGTTAGGGTAATATCAGCTCAAACACGTCCAAATAAAAAGTCGGTTTACAATGGGAATGATAGAGAACGATCTCACAAATCACAGGTTGTGTGTTTTACTGAGCACATGTAAAAAGATTTGCTGCCTGGGCCCAGGGCCCTTATTTATTCCCTGGCCCACTCATTGACCCTGAAATGAATTACAGTAGTTCATTGTTACTTAATTTTGCGATGTTTGTCACAACCGCTGCTTCCCACATCCCGCCTACGTAAGTGCTGATTTTGACGTAATTTACCTCCTATGTGAAACACAGACACGATCTGATTGTGAAACTCAATCGAAAAACCGCCACTTTAGGCAGGCAGACTGACACTGGCATATTACTCTTTAACCCAATTATCCTGGCCGCGACCACACTTAAAACATCACACACTGTAAACTCAGGATCTGTATATATATATATATATATATATATATATATATATATATATATATATATATATATATATATATATATATATATATATATATATATATATATATATATATATATATATATATATACATATATATATATATATACATACATACATACATACATACATACATACATACATACATACATACATACATACATACATACATACATACATACATATATATATATATATATATATATATATATATATATATATATATATATATATATATACAGATCCTGAGTTAAGCACGTAGGCCGAGTCTCTGATTTCCGAGCACCTCCTATAATCAAGGTAAACGGGCATGGAAAATAAATGTTTCTAGTTCCGGGGTGACGTCATGCTGGTAACAGACTCCTGTACTTCTGTCGCAGTGAAGGGAGGGTCTTGGAGGGAACTGCTCCGTGTCCAATAGCAGATACATCCACATTCTACTTGGCCCCTTGATGGACTGCAATGGACATTGGCTGACTCTTATAAACTTTTGGTTAATGTCATTTCAAGTGTGAAAGAGAAAATATTTAAATATTTTTTTTCACCACCGTATTTTGGGGGGAGAAAATATATTTAAATATATTTTCACCACCGTATTTTGTTGGTTGAAAATATATTTGAATATATTTTCACCACCGTATTTTGTTGGGAGAAAATATATTTAAAAATATTTTCACCACTGTATTTTTGGGGGAGAAAATATATTTAAATATATACGGTGGTGAAAATATATTTAAATATATTTTCTCCATCGTATTTTTGGGGGAGAAAATATATTTAAATATATTTTCACCACCGTATTTTTGGGGGAGAAAATATATTCAAATTTATTTTTTCCCGACCACTATAGAAAAAGGGAAAATATATTTCAAGCAATGGCTGGTTGCCTGGCTCATTTTCCTATTGGTATGGGGAGTTACTTAGTATCGTTATATCAATAAAGCGAAATGACACTGGGAACCGAGATAGGTGAAACAAGTTATAACATGTTAACAATTTATCCGATACAAAGTACTAGGACTTCTTTTGAAGGTCTAGAAGCTGCGTTTCTCAAAAATTCCTATGCTCTCATGCTGTGAGGCCACAATGTATATTCATCATCAGAAGACCTTTCACGCAATGGTTATTTTGTATCGGATAAATTGTCAACATGTTACCGCTTGTTTCACCTTTCTCTGTTCCCAGTGTCATTTTCCTATATTGATATAACGATAACTCCCCATACCAATAGAAAAATGAGCCAGGCAACCAGCCATTGCTTGAAATATATTTTCCTTTTTCTATAGTGGTCGGGGAAAAAATAAATTTAAATATATTTTCTTCCCCAAAAATACGGTGGTGAAAATAAATTTAAATATATTTTCTCCCCCAAAAATATGTTGGTGAAAATTTATTTAAATATATTTTCTCCCCCAAAAATAAGGCGGTGAAAATAAATTTAAATATATTTTCTCCCCCCAAAAATACGGTGGTGAAAATAAATTTAAATATATTTTCCCCCCCAAAAATACGGTGGTGAAAATACATTTAAATATATTTCTCCCCACAAAATACGGTGGTGAAAATAAATTTAAATATATTTTCTCCCCCCCCCCCCCCCCCCCCCCCCAAAAAAAAATACGGTGGGGAAAAAGTATTTAAATATTTTCTCTTTCACACTTGGTCCATCGTACATTTCGTATTTATGAGTTGATGAATTTAACATGCATTGTTGAAGGACAGAGGCATCTACGGAGTTCATGTCTCTGAAACACAACGAATAGCGCTTTATACGAAATGATGATTCTGAGATTGCGGAGGAGAAATGTGCACTTGATCGCAGTTTCGTCGATTATCTTCGTCTTCGGATGTTCTATTATCGCATACACCGGGTTTTTCAAGAAACAACATCATGGATCTGAGGTAAGGACTAGAGGAATTTAATGCACAAATACATACATACACTCTATCATTTGACTGGCTATATATAAATATATATATATATATATATATATATATATATATATATATATATATATATATATATATATATATATATATATATATATATATATATATATATATATATATATATATATATATATATATATATATATATATATATATATATATATATATATATATATATATATATATATATATAATATATATATAATATATATATATATATATATATATATATATATATATGTATATATATATATATATATATATATATATATATATATATATATATATATATATATATATATATATACAGTTTATATATATTTATTTAACATATATATATATATATATATATATATATATATATATATATATATATACATATGTATATTTACATATATATATATATATACATAACATTTATATATATATATATATATATATATATATATATATATATATATATATATATATATATATATATAAATATATATATATATATAT
>OZ012688.1:14219872-14346055 GCA_963942565.1 Maea johnstoni | reverse complement strand
TTGTTTCCTGTGATCCTACCCTAACATGTTTTTATACAAAAAAAATCCTTACCCTAAAGTTTTTTCCGCCCGCCCAACTCCAAATCAACGTAAAACATGCATAAAACACACATTTTTGACCCAAAAAATATTCAAAAAAAAATATTTTTACCGACCTACCTACCCTATTTTTTTCGGACCGTTACAGGAAACAAACACTTTTTTTTCTAGACCTTAAAGGAAAATATTTGTTACTGAAATACCATGAAGCTGAGAATATGGGGAATTCAAAAACATTAATCAGAATTTGCCCCCCAATATGGTATGAGCAACCCTCTGGGTCATGGTCTATAAAGTGTGATCTGCTACTTGATATTAAAGTACGTTATTTCATAATCATATTTGTATGGTTATCAATTTGCCAACTCCTGTGAAATATAATTGCCCACTCCAAACCTATATTCTCACCGGACCCCTGGTGGCCAGGATTGGAACTGAACAAAACGGCGCAAAAGAAGCCCCAATATTGAACCGCGAGAAATCTCAACCAACGTATAACTGTCAACTCCACTGATTTGAGCAGTACTCTCCTGATTTCAGACCTCAAATATGATCTCTACTGATAGAGCACCTGATTTGAAGAAATCTTCAGCTACTGATTTGCCAACTTTCAAAAAGCATCCACCCTTCTTCAAAAATAAATTTACTTTCTAGCCAAGAGCCAAAAATTTCATACTACGCTGAACATAGAAGTATTTGATCTTGAAAGATCACACAGTGTAAGTGTTGATGATGATGATATGTTCAGTTACAAA
Organism: Maea johnstoni; assembly: GCA_963942565.1. Classification (NCBI taxonomy): domain Eukaryota; kingdom Metazoa; phylum Annelida; class Polychaeta; order Spionida; family Magelonidae; genus Maea; species Maea johnstoni. The sequence goes on along the minus strand of OZ012688.1, from coordinate 14,345,261 downwards.
GCTACCTGTTTGTTCTTGATAACTCTGTGTTTATCATCATGCAGCAATAATGTGATCTACTACACAAAATTAAAGTTATCCCATTAACATACGTGTACATGGTTATCAATTGTAAAGGCGCACTCCTTAAGCACAAGTACAAGTACTGACCTCTCCCCTAGTGGCCAGAATTGGAACTAAACAAAACGAAAGCAAAACATGCCGCAATGATAAACCGCCCGAAACCTCCTGATTTTGGAGTGTTGAATGTTGACAGGTATGCCAACGTATATTGCACAATATCAATTGAACATTCCATAACGCACACGTACCATGATTTAAGAACTTATGGCCAGTTTAAAGATATTCTCAGCATCAGGAGTTGTTCTAGTGAGCGACATCGCCGCGTAGACACACGTGTAGCCAAGCATCCAGAAAAGAAGTGGAGCAGAGAACCACCCACAGCTTCACTTATTGCGACATCTAAAATGTAAGTAGACGGGCGCGAAAATATACAGAAAATTTTCCCATAGATTGTGATAATACACGCTATCAATCTCACGCATAACTTTGATTTACTTCGTTACGTATTTCGCGGAAGAAGGGGTCTTTTTTTAAGACCTCCGCATGTCCGCGATTTTGTAAAAGAAGGGTACTTTTTTGTACCCAGGTACGAAGTATGGGGGTCAAAATCCCCTTACAATCCACGAAATATATGCGGCTCTGACGCCGAGTGACTCCCGAAGTGACTCAGGGCTTCCGAGTTTGCTGCCGCCACTTGCTGCCGCTAAACAAGCAGAGGATTATAAAATCTTAAGTTAAAATACGTGTTCCCGTTCATCCAATGTCAGTGTTTCGATAAAAGAAGGGGTGTTTATTTAGCGGAAAAAATCAGCGTTTTATTAAAATAAGGGTGCTTTTTTGGCCAGAAATCAGTGCTTTAGGGGTATTTTTTAATTTTGATAACGAACGTATGCACCCCCCTAAATACCCAAGTGCCCCCCCGGGTTGCCAAGTTTGGAAGGCAAAAACGAACTTTTTGTGGGGAAAAAAGAGGAAAAAGCTGTTAGCCAAATCAAGTCAGACAGACTATAGTAGCAGTGATTTCTGTGTAGTGTACTCGAAGCCCTAGAGGCTTGGACCAATACTAATGATAACCTCTCGGTTATAAAACAGGGCGGGGCCCTTCAGAAAGCCGCTAACGTCGAGTAGATGAATACATATCTTAGCAAATTTGCCAATGACTGAGCCTTTTAGCAAGGAGTGCCACAGAAGTTCAGCAGTCTAGTATTTCAAATCCACAATGTTAGTAGTCTGCGAACGACAAATACTGTTTACGTGAATATTTATACGCATATATGTTGACTGAAATAAAAAACATCCGTTTTTGGAGAAATAAAAAAAAAGTTATGCCGTCCAGCAAGGAATGGCACAATGGATGAACACTGTAGCAGGGGGTGCCCCAATGATTGAGTTGTCAAGCAGGAAATGCACCAATGGCTGAGCTGTCTAGAAAGAAATGGCCCAAAGTCTGTACACTCTAGCAGGGGGTGTCCCTATGATTGAGTTGTCTAACAGGAAATAACCCAATGGCTGAGCTGTCTAGCAGGGAATGCCACAATGGCTGAACACTCTAGCAGGGGGTGCCCCAATGATTGAGTTGTCTAACAGGAAATACCCCAATGGCTGAGCTGTCTAGCAAGGAATGGCCCAATGGCTGAATACTCCAGCACGGGATGTCCCAATGATTGAGTTGTCTAACAGGAAATACCCAATGGCTGAGATGTCTAGCAGGGAATGGCCCAATGTCTGAACACTCTAGCAGGGGGTGTCCCAATGATTGAGTTGTCAAACAGGAAATACCCAATGGCTGAGATGTCTAGCAGGGAATGGCCCAATGTCTGAACACTCTAGCAGGGGGTGTCCCAATGATTGAGTTGTCTAACAGGAAATAACCCAATGGCTGAGCTGTCTAGCAGGTATGGCCCAATGGCTGAACACTCTAGCAGGGGGTGTCCCAATGATTGAGTTGTCTAACAGGAAATAACCCAATGGCTGAGCTGTATAGCAGGAAATGGCCCAATGGCTGAACACTCTAGCAGGGGTGCCCCAATGATTGAGTTGTCAAACAGGAAATACCCCAATGGCTGAGCTGTCTAGCAGGGAATGCCACAATGGCTCAACACTCTAGCACGGGGTGTCCCAATGATTGAGTTGTCAAACAGGAAATACCCCAATGGCTGAGCTGTCTAGCAAGGAATGGCCCAATGGCTGAATACTCCAGCAAGGGGTGCCCATATGATTGAGTTGTCAAACAGGAAATACCCCAATGGCTGAGCTGTCTAGCAGGGAATGGCCCAATGGCTGAACACTCTAGCAGGGGGTGTCCCAATGATTGAGTTGTCTAACAGGAAATAACCCAATGGCTGAGCTGTCTAGCAGGGACTGGCCCACTGGCTGAACACTCTAGCAGGGGGTGCCCCAATCATTGAGTTGTCTAACAGGAATACCCCAATGGCTGAGATGTCTAGCAGGGAATGGCCCAATGTTTGAACACTCTAGCAGGGGGTGCCCCAATCATTGAGTTGTCTAACAGGAAATACCTCAATGGCTGAGATGTCTAGCAAGGAATGGCTCAATGTCTGAACATTAGCAGGGGTGCCCCAATGATTGAGTTGTCAAATAAGAAATACCCAAATGGCTGCGCTGTCTAGCAGGGAATGGCACAATGGCTGAACACTCTAGCAGGGGGTGCCCCAATCATTGAGTTGTCTAACAGGAAATACCCCAATGGCTGAGCTGTCTAGCAGGGAATGGCCCAATGTTTGAACACTAGCAGGGGGTGACCCAATGATAGATCATTCTAACAGGTGTCTCATGGCAGAGCCAGCAGAGGACTAACCCAAGTGCTGAAACCTTTAACAGGGATGCATCAACGGTTGAGTAGTCTAGCATTGGGATGCCTCCAGAGTTGAGTAGTCTAGCATTGGGATTCCTCCAGAGTTGAGTAGTCTAGCATTGGGATGCCCCCTTAGTTAAGTAGTCTAGCATTGGGATGCCTCATTAGTTAAGTAGTCTAGCATTGGGATGCCCCCTTAGTTATGTAGTCTAGCATTGGGATGCCTTATTAGTTAAGTAGTCTAGCATTGGGATGCCTCATTAGTTAAGTAGTCTAGCATTGGGATGCCTCATTAGTTAAGTAGTCTAGCATTGGGATGCCTCCATAGTTGAGTAGACTAGCATTGGGATGCCTCATTAGTTAAGTAGTCTAGCATTGGGATGCCTCCATAGTTGAGAAGTAGAGCATTTGGATGCCTCCATAGTTGAGTAGTCTAGCATTGGGATGCCCCCTTAGTTAAGTAGTCTAGCATTGGGATGCCTCATTAGTTAAGTAGTCTAGCATTGGGATGCCTCATTAGTTAAGTAGTCTAGCATTGGGATGCCTCCATAGTTAAGTAGTCTAGCATTGGGATGCCTCCATAGTTGAGTAGACTAGCATTGAGATGCCTCCATAGTTGAGTAGACTAGCATTGGGATGCCTCCCTAGTTGAGTAGTCTAGCATTGGGATGCCTCCATAGTTGAGTAGTCTAACATTGGGATGCCTCCTTAGTTAAGTAGTCTAGCATTGGGATGCCTCATTAGTTGAGTAGTCTAGCATTGGGATGCCTCCAGAGTTGAGTAGTCTAGCATTGGGATGCCTCCATAGTTGAGTAGTAGAGCATTTGGATGCCTCCATAGTTGAGTAGTCTAGCATTGGGATGCCCCCTTAGTTAAGTAGTCTAGCATTGGGATGCCTCATTAGTTAAGTAGTCTAGTATTGGGATGCCTCATTAGTTAAGTAGTCTAGCATTGGGATGCCTCATTAGTTAAATAGTCTAGCATTGGGATGCCTCCATAGTTGAGTAGACTAGCATTGGGATGCCTCATTAGTTAAGTAGTCTAGCATTGGGATGCCTCCATAGTTGAGTAGACTAGCATTGGGATGCCTCCCTAGTTGAGTAGTCTAGCATTGGGATGCCTCCATAGTTGAGTAGTCTAACATTGGGATGCCTCCTTAGTTAAGTAGTCTAGCATTGGGATGCCTCATTAGTTAAGTAGTCTAGCATTGGGATGCCTCCATAGTTGAGAAGTAGAGCATTTGGATGCCTCCATAGTTGAGTAGTCTAGCATTGGGATGCCCCCTTAGTTAAGTAGTCTAGCATTGGGATGCCTCATTAGTTAAGTAGTCTAGCATTGGGATGCCTCATTAGTTAAGTAGTCTAGCATTGGGATGCCTCCATAGTTAAGTAGTCTAGCATTGGGATGCCTCCATAGTTGAGTAGACTAGCATTGAGATGCCTCCATAGTTGAGTAGACTAGCATTGGGATGCCTCCCTAGTTGAGTAGTCTAGCATTGGGATGCCTCCATAGTTGAGTAGTCTAACATTGGGATGCCTCCTTAGTTAAGTAGTCTAGCATTGGGATGCCTCATTAGTTGAGTAGTCTAGCATTGGGATGCCTCCAGAGTTGAGTAGTCTAGCATTGGGATGCCTCCATAGTTGAGTAGTAGAGCATTTGGATGCCTCCATAGTTGAGTAGTCTAGCATTGGGATGCCCCCTTAGTTAAGTAGTCTAGCATTGGGATGCCTCATTAGTTAAGTAGTCTAGTATTGGGATGCCTCATTAGTTAAGTAGTCTAGCATTGGGATGCCTCATTAGTTAAATAGTCTAGCATTGGGATGCCTCCATAGTTGAGTAGACTAGCATTGGGATGCCTCATTAGTTAAGTAGTCTAGCATTGGGATGCCTCCATAGTTGAGTAGACTAGCATTGGGATGCCTCCCTAGTTGAGTAGTCTAGCATTGGGATGCCTCCATAGTTGAGTAGTCTAACATTGGGATGCCTCCTTAGTTAAGTAGTCTAGCATTGGGATGCCTCATTAGTTAAGTAGTCTAGCATTGGGATGCCTCCTCCCTCCTCTATCAGAAGCTCTAGACTGTGGCTGAGCCATCTAGGATAGGGATGCCCCGATGGCTGGGCTGTTTGATAAGGGGATGTCTCAAGGCTGGGTTGACTAGTAAGGTAATGCTTAATGACTTAGCTAGCAGAAGGATACTTTCATGGCTGTGCCCTTTAACAGGAGATGTGCCCCTTCTAAGCCGAGCCCTGTAGTAGGGGTGTAATATTCTATGCCTGATAAGTCTAGCAAGAGGGTCTGCATTCATAGATGATTTGTCTTGTGGAGGGAGAACCCCCTAGGGCTGTCTTCGTTACAGACTAAATTGATTAATCGACATCTTTCAGGTGCCGATAAAAGAATTGTTAAAAACCCTGAAGTATCGAGCAGGTCTTCACATTTCCCGCCCCCATACATAACAGTGTACCTTCGATTCATAGTGCTTTTTCTGAATTTCCCTCTAATATGTGCAATGTAGTTTAGGAAGTTGAATGTTGTTCCACTATTGGTATACTACAATATCCATGCATAGTGAAAAAGGGGAGGGGGGGAGGGAATTAGATGTAGTCTTTTTCTTGGTAGTTTATCATTTACCAAGGTTAAATTCCAGTGTTTCCTATCCAAACCGATTTGATCGACTAAGCAAGCAGAATCGACAAATATTTTGTTGATTATGGAATTGATATAAGTCGGATACCAATGACAGCCCTAGTACCCCAATGATCGAGAAGATAAGAAGGGGTGCCCCCATGGCAAATAAAATATAATAAAGTTATACCAAAGACATTTTATTGTATCAATACAAATATACTACAAATAGACGAGAATCATTGACAAACATTGAAGGCATGAACCCTTAAAAACATTAGTAAAGTGGCCAGGTGTTTTGAATAATGATATACATAAATCTCTTTTTTGGTCAAAACATGTCTAGAGACATTAACCCATTAATGCTTAGGAGTTCCTCCAGCAATTGTCGTCTGGATCTATGATACATTTTACAATAACTTCAGAATTGAGAATGATTTTACAAAATATTTGAAGGAGAGTTGTTGATGATGTTCTGATGAACATTGCTCCTTCAAACATTTTTCTAAGTGTGCACACTCCTGCAAGATTTCATCAAAATTGTCAGGCTGTTTTTGGCCGCTGTGAGCATTAATGGGTTAAATGATATTTGAGATACAAAATATGAAAATTGTCAATCAAGTCAGAACAGGGTTCTCTTGAAGAAAAACAATTATCTAACAATTTCAGTTCAGGTCTATCAAGAAAACAGAAATTTATTTTCATACTGAAAAAAACTGCTTCATCAAAAAAATTCCCTTTTACTGTTTACCATGAAACCAGAACAAAAAGAGTAATGTGTTGCTGATGAGTTAATAACATTTTAATTGTACTTTACTTGTATTCACATGGATGAGGTAGTGGCTTCACAGATGGAATATTCAGAAAAAGAAACTCAATTAACAGAATGGACATTTTACCAACACCCCTTAATGGATAATCTAACATTTAATCTAATATGATACAACATAAAATTAAGGGTGAGGGATAATTTGATTTTTGTTTTTTGTATGGAGTTCATTTCTTTTTATACAATGCCTTAAACATAAAATTCTAAAATGTATAAGTTTAACCCTTTCAATGCTGAGGCTACTTATATCCAAAGCACAACGACGCAAAGATTTTTGAAAACCTTCTAAACCATGTCATGTGGGTACTCATTGGATAGCTCACAATGAGTACTCTCAAATAAGTACCCATATGCCAGGTTTTCGGTCATCTTTCAGGGTTTTTTGCGTCATTTATTAATGGCCAAATTAGCCACCAGCAGCATAAGGGTTAAACATCCTGGGTTTGTTGACTCTTCAAGACTCCTGTATGGTGTAAGTCATAGTTGCCAGCATACCCACTCCAGTACCTCACCAATGAGATGTATGTGCTGATGAACTGAAAAATGTTTGAAACCCTGGCACATGGGTACTCATCTGAGAGTACTGAGTGGAAGCTATCCAATGAATACCAACATGATAGGGGTTGGATGTTTTTCAAAAAACTTGTACTTTGGACGAAAGTAGCCTCAGCATTGGAAGGGTTAGAGATGTGAACACCTTAGGACCAGAGCAAAAGCGTTCACATCAGGGGGTGTTCACATGTCTGAGGTCTTTTCATAATGCGAAAGTTACTTGTGTTCACATTAGATGTTCACATCTCCAGGGTGTTCACAATGAGAGGTTTCACTATAATTCCAAAGTTCATTATTTTTCCTTGAGTGCAGATCTCACTGATTTTCCTCGTCAAACATTGTGGGTGAGTCGCTGACGCGTAACATGGGACCCTGCTCAAGGAAGTCTTTGAGATCGCGGTCCATGTCGGCGGCGCCCTCCTCGCTCAGGTGGGTGAGCACCTGTGATTGGTTGTCGTCGTTATCAAGCTCGTCGTGCTGCTCCTTATCGTCCCCGCCCACGCCCAGCGTCTGCCGCACGGCCTTGGCCGAGATCAGGTCAGCCGGCGACGCCTGAAAATAACAATAACAATGAGAGCATTGAGGCAAACTACAACAGCATCATTTATGTCAAAATTATTTTATTTTTTTGAGATTTCAGATTTTTTTTTTATGGATTTTTTTCCCAGATTTCAGATTTTTTTTTTCAGATTTCAGATTTTTTTGTTTTCAGATTTCAGATTGTTTTTCCTCAAAAAGAAGAAAGGACAAATGGAATAAGTATTAAGTCACTGTTGATTTTTATTCATAAATACAAAGGCATTAAAATGATAGTATTGAGGCTCACTACACTAAACATCGCCACTTATGGCCACATCCAATAACCATCATAACTCCTCAAGAACAAATAACTAGAGCTGCACTCACTGAGGGAGATCAACTCATGAGCTCACCCCCTGTTTGACTCGGTGAGCTCATGAGCTCACGGACATTCCAATTTTCCAAAAGAAATACTTATTTTCCAGCCCAGCTATTAAGAAATAAATATTTATTGGCAGAGATTTATTAACATTGCCATGTTTATTAAATTTTAAAATGTGGTGAGGAGGTACAAAGGTCAGAATAACACTCAACACCGCCTGAATGTATACATTGGTGATTGTAAAGAAGACATGACTGCGATAAGCAGTTGTGTTCCCAACATCCCATAGCTCAGCGAGTTTGCGCCAGGCATGGTCTTAGCCAATTTTTGGTAACAGGGTGTCCAAATAGAGGTTTCATAGACTTTTGCGTGTCCAAAGTGTGGTACAAAGCACAGACTACTAATAAAATAAACCCTATATATATACAGATTTTGCTTTTTAGGCAAGTAACTGCTTTGTGTGTCTTATAAAAGTGACACTACAGCTTCTACATCTTCTATCTTCTAAGAAAAGTCATCATCAGCAAATTCTGACAAAAAATTTTGGGTGTCCAAACTGTCAAAAAACAGTGTTCTGGGTGTCCAAATGACACGCTGGACGCATAGGCGGCTAAGCCCCTGCCGCCAGGGCTCGAGCCACTCGAGTTCGTGAGTGGTGAGTGCAGCTCTACCAATAACACAGTTGGCTTTACCTTTTTGGCAAGTTCTGTCAGGCCTTTAGAAACCTTGGCAGCTGTAAGAAGAAATTAAAACATGTTTTTAGAAAAACACATATAGCTACAGTAACAACCAACCAGTACCTGTTCAAATATGCTCCCCATATTTTGAACAGAAAATGCACCCTGCATGATGTGGAGTCTGCCAAATTCATCACCTCTGTAGGTAGAACACATCCATAAAACCTTTTTTTGTAATTCGTTCATAAATGAATTGTTTTTTATTCATGTTTTTATATCATATTCACAGCTTACAAGAAGAAATTATTCTCTTATCAGCAGGTTATCAACTGGGTCATCTACCATTATATAAATTACTCTTCCAAAATATAATGTTCAGTAAATCATCAATGTAATATAATAAACACTCTTCCAAAATATAACATTAAATCATCAATGTAATATAATAAACAATGCAGCATGTTTTATTTGTACAAATCATTAGGGTATCACATTTGAAATCATGCCCTCTTAGTCTAGGATGCTTGGTAATTCACATAAAACTTGATTTGAAGCACAATTGGAAACCTGCACTTTGAATGGCTCCACAAGAATATGAATTAAACAAAAGCTGTTCATCCTAAGTAAGAGCTACTGTAGAACTGTTATATTTCCCTGAAATATGACATAAACGTGGAGTTCTTGGTTATCATTCAACAATATTTGTACATCTCTGCTACAAAATAGGGTGTCAGAATTTAAACAAACGACTATCTTCAGCTCAATCAGTCTCAGACTATAGGGGTAGTTTAACAGCCTTCATCACTCTTTGGTGTAACTTTCAAAGAGAAAATATACCTTATTAAAATGTTCATCTAAAAGATCTCAAAGAGTTGTTTGTTTTCTGTGACCCAACTCTAACAAGTTTTTAACTCAAAAAATATACTACCCTCAAGTTTTTTCCGTCCTTCCAAATTGCAATCAACATAAAACACATACTTTTTGAAAAAATAAAATAATCCCAAAAATATTATTTCCTACTTATCTACCCTATTTTTCCCTGGACCATTACAGGAAACAAACAAAATTTTTAGGCCTAAATTAATTGAACAGGTTTTCTTACCAAGTTGTTTTTCCTTGTCTGTTGGACCCGGTACATGAGCGAGATGGGATGGCACCTTCTGACTGAGTCTCTCATACTGGGTCTTCTGCAGCGCTGTGATCAGCTGACCAGTGTTAGCCAGCTGCTCTTCTACCTCTTTCTTCTCCCGACTCTCCTTCTCTGGAATAAAATACACAAACACATATTGATCCAGGGCATGGTCTTAGCCAGCAGGGCGTCTGGGGGCCTTTTTGGACACCCAAAACCCTTAAAAAGAACCCCTCAGGACACCCAAAGATTTTTGTGTGGAATTTCTAAAAAATCTCAATCTAAAGCTTGTAATTGAATTTATTCATCTCCTTATAATACCCACAATATTGTTTAATGACATCATGCCTTATTTTGATGAATTTATACATGTTTATGGTTGAAATATGAGTATATTGTGATCCCCCTTAAAAATTTGGACGCCCAAAGATTTTACAACTGCCAATTCTAGGCACCCAGTTTCTAAATCCTGGCTAAGGCACTGATCCAGGGCTTGATATTATTTGGGTCCAGTAGCCCAGGGCTCCTTTGAATTATCCTATGACTCCCTCTAAATTCTACAGGGAGCCCTAACTTGTACCAGTTTCTACATACAACACCCTTAATCCTTATGAAACTGATGGCTATTTTGGCCAATACAAAATGATGCAAAAAAAGACTGAAAAATGTTTGAAACCCTGGCACATGGGTACTCATCTGAGAGTACTGAGTGGAAGCTATCCAATGAATACCAACATGATAGGGGTTGGATGTTTTTCAAAAAACTTTGTGTCCTTGTACTTTGGACAAAAGTAGCCTCAGCATTGGAAGGGTTAAGTTGCTTTTAAAGATGTAAGGTTGCACACAGGGAGCATTAGCTTTTAACCCTCCCCATGCTGAGGCTACTTTCGTCCTAAGTACAAAAACGTAAAAATCTTTGAAAACCATTCAAACCCTGTCGTGTTGGTACTCATTGGATAGCTCTCGCTGAGTACTCTCAAATGAGTACCCATTTGCCAGGGTTACAGTAATTCTTAAGGTTTTTCGCATCATTTTGTATTAGCCACCAGCAGCATAAGGGTTAAACACTCACCCATTTCATTGAGGAAAGATACGTCAATGCCGAGCTTGGACAGCGTGCGTAGGGAAGCGTAATCCACAGTGTCGGCCTCGGCAGCAGCCCTGAGAGCCAGCTCATCCTCTTCTATCTGTTTACGCTCTTCATCGTCTTTCCTCTTCCTCTGAAAAACAGATATAAAAATACAAGTCAGAATCAGTGCATCGCTCCTCATCATCTTTCCTCTTCCTCTGAAAAACAGAGATAAAAACACAAGTCAGAATCAGTGCATCGCTCCTCATCATCTTTCCTCTTCCTCTGAAAAACAGAGATAAAAATACACGTCAGAATCAGTGCATCGCTCCTCATCGTCTTTCCTCTTCCGCTGAAAAACAGATAAAAATACACGTCAGAATCAGTGCATCACTCCTCATCATCTTTCCTCTTCCTCTGAAAAACAGCAATAAAAATACACGTCAGAATCAGTGCATCGCTCCTCATCATCCTTCCTCTTCCTCTGAAAAACAGATAAAAATACAAGTCAGAATCAGTGCATCACTCCTCATCATCTTTCCTCTTCCTCTGAAAAACAGCAATAAAAATACACGTCAGAATCAGTGCATCGCTCCTCATCGTTTTTCCTCTTCCTCTGAAAAACAGAGATAAAAATACAAGTCAGAATCAGTGCATCGCTCCTCCTCATCTTTCCTCTTCCTCTGAAAAACAGCAATAAAAATACAAGTCAGAATCAGTGCATCACTCCTCATCATCTTTCCTCTTCCTCTGAAAAACAGAGACAAAAATACACGTCAGAATCAGTGCATCACTCCTCATCATCTTTCCTCTTCCTCTGAAAAACAGCAATAAAAATACACGTCAGAATCAGTGCATCGCTCCTCATCGTTTTTCCTCTTCCTCTGAAAAACAGAGATAAAAATACAAGTCAGAATCAGTGCATCGCTCCTCCTCATCTTTCCTCTTCCTCTGAAAAACAGCAATAAAAATACAAGTCAGAATCAGTGCATCACTCCTCATCATCTTTCCTCTTCCTCTGAAAAACAGAGACAAAAATACACGTCAGAATCAGTGCATCACTCATCATCATCTTTCCTCTTCCTCTGAAAAACAGAGACAAAAATACACGTCAGAATCAGTGCATCACTCCTCATCACCTTTCCTCTTCCTCTGAAAAACAGAGACAAAAATACACGTCAGAATCAGTGCATCACTCATCATCATCCTTCCTCTTCCTCTGAAAAACAGAGACAAAAATACAAGTCAGAATCAGTGCATCACTCCTCATCACCTTTCCTCTTCCTCTGAAAAACAGAGATAAAAACACAAGTCAGAATCAGTGCAGGCTTTGCTTCTATTTGCGTATGGCTGTCATTCAGACACCCAAACCCTCAAAAATACCCCTCAGGACACCCAATTATTTTGTGATTAAGTTTTTAAGATGTCAATATCAAGCATGGAAATGAAAGTTTTAACCCCCAATACAATTTTCATGACATTGTACAAGGATATTATGCCTAACTTCAATAAGTAAATACATGTTTATGGTTGTAATCTGAGTACTTTGTGGTCTCCCTCGAAAGATAGGACCCCTATTTTTTTTTCCATTGCCAACTTTGGGCACCCATGTTCTGAATCCTGGCCAAGACCAAGGGAAATATTTGAATATAGATAAATACAGATGTTTCAATATATTTCTCAGCTATCCTCACATCATTTTGTTTCAAATGAGCCACCAGTAGCAAAGGAATAGAACAATGATATAGTTAGGGTTTGGAATTGGTTGCAATTTCATGATCGATAATCAGTTGCAGCCAACCGGTCGATTATCGATCATAATCAGTTCTTCGCACTTTTGGCAGTAATTGGGTACTAGAGGTCTAGACCCTAATAATAAGTGATAGTTTTTGACAATCGCTTGCTATTAGCACCTACCTTAACTTTTTTTGAAGTGTTTTTAGAGCTTAGTTTCATAGCAAGAAAGCTGACAACTTGCCTGTCATTTAGATCTATATTTTGTCACTAGGTGCCACCTTTTCCGATTATTATCGATTGCCAGTTTCGTAATCGATTAATCAGTAAAAGAGAGGCAAACGATTGATTATTGATTATAATCGATGATCGCCCCAACACTAGATATAGAATTGTGAAACTCACCTCAGCCTCGATGGTCTTGATGGACTTGGAATGTTGTCCACTGGTCAGTATGTCCAGAAGGTTGTCCACCATGTTGATGGCATACTCACTAGCACCGCTTACAAAATCCTTCAAGCTGAAATGTACACAACACATGGGTTTAGGGAAGGGAGAAAATCTGAAACAAAGTCTTAGCCAACAGGGCGTCTGGACGTCATTTGGACACCCAAACCCTCAAAATGACCCCTCAGAACACCCAAATCTTTTTGTGAAGAATTTCTAAAAAATGTCAATTTAAAGCATATAATTGAATTTTGTCACCTCATGATAATTCCCATGACAGTGAATAAGGATATCATGCCTTATTTCAATAAGTAAATACATGCCCATGGATGCAACCTGAGTATATCAAGGTCTCCCCTGAATAGAAGCATGCACAAAAGTTTCACAATTACCAATTTTGGGCACCCAGTTTCTTAATCCTGGCTAACACCCTGATCTCAAAGGTCACATTTCCATCCAAATGTGAAAGCTCCCTTGACAATTAGCATTTAACACTTGGAATTAATAAAATACTTGAAGGAGATTTGTAGGTATGGTTTTGATAAACATTAATTTTCCAAAAGATTTCTTAAAGATGCTTTTGTAAGAAAATTGTCACCAGAATAGCCATACCTTTTTTGAGTGCTCCAGGCATAAATGGTTAGATGACCAGATATAGAGGTTCCATCACAAGTGGATGGAAAGAGCAGGTATCTTGCACGAGTGAGTGATTTTGTGTCTTGGGACGAGGCTTGCCGAGATCCAAGACACAAAATCACTCACGAGTGCAAGATACCTCCTCTTTCCATTCAGGAGTGATGGAACCTGTTTCTCCCACGAAAAAAAGGAGAAACTTACACGTTTTACCGTGAAGTTAGCTAGCTAAACTAGGTCAGCCAAAGGTCACCTGTGCACTAGTTCAACAATGGTAATACGCGTTTGTTGTGATGTGCACCGTTTGTTTTCCCTAGAAACTGGCGCCAGATCGCGTATGTTACGCTTGTTCAAATCCACGCGCGCTATTGTAAGGTGACTTAGGTCTACCTTTCACCCAGCGTCAGTGACCCCTTGATTGAAATTGAGGGATCTGATTGGACAATTACACTAGTTTGACCTTTAACCCCATTGAAGACAGCCCATTGAGGTCAACTTATCCTTAACTGTAAAACACACCTCAGAGTGGGAGAAATTTAGTTCCCATACTCCTGGGTTGGGACAGTATCATGTGCAGAGGATGTTTTTTTTAACATCTCATACCCTAAAGGTATCACATCAAATTGGAAAGGAAGAGCTACAATGTGCCTGTCTTACCTCTGTGCGTACTGGAAGCCGGTATCGTCTCCGTATGTGGAGAGGAGAATGTCCGACTCCTCCTTACTCAGGTTAGCAAAGGTAGAGTCATAACTAGGTGCATAGCTGCTGAACGGTCCGTAACTCAGGTAGCTCACTGAAAAATACAGAGAAAGCATGAGAAAATGATGAAGGGGGTATAAAATATAAGCTAGGTCTGTGACCAGGGACTTAGCCAAGATCCGTCCTACCTGTCTTTTGGACAGGTAGTTTCCTAAAAACCTCTTGTTTGGACAGGCAAAATTTTCTATGATGATTTTTCAATTTTGACTTTTTGGGAGTAATAACCAACTATTGTCCTAACAAACCATCTTCTAGAACATAACAGAAGTGTAAATTGCCCTTTTTGACACACTAGGCTCTTAATAGTAGCTGGTATAAGGATTTGAAGTAGATTAGTAGCTAAATCTGGACAGGCAGAAATTTTGAAATTGCTGTTTTGGACAGGCATTTTTGAAATCCTGGCTAAGACCCTGCCTGTGACTCACATAGCTCACTGAAAAATATGTAGGAAGCATGAGAAAACTAATTCTTATTCATTATTTCCTTGCTTGACAAGCATGACTTTAACCTCAGAGTAGTGATAATGCCTGGCAGGTCTTAAAAGGAATAAGTTAATTGAACATTTTATGCCAGTAATGGCCAAATTTGCCTGACTATTGATGATATCTCTCTAACAAAAGGGAATTTTCAGAAAATATTTGAAGGAGAAATGTTGATCAAAATCCAACACAACGCTCATTCAAATATTTTGTTAATTTATGATTAATTCTTGAGTTATTTTCATAAGTATCTAAGGTCCAGCCGACTCATGCCAAGGAGATTTCCATGCAAACCTGTAGCAGCCAAAAACTGCCTGACTATTTTGGTGATATCTCTCTAACAAAAGTGTTATCTAGAAATATTTGAAGGAGAGTTGTTCATCAGATCCCTATCTACAACTCTCTTTCAAATATTTTTCAAAATTATGCTTTTTTCCAAAGTTATTTTCAAAAGTATCTAAAGTCCAGACGAGTCATGTCAAGGAGATCTCCAGGCATGAAAGGGTTAACCTTTATGCTACTGGTGGCTACTTTGGCCAATGCAAAATGATGCAAAAATCCTGATAACTATTGAAACCTAGGCAAATGGGTACTCATATGAGAGTACTCAATGAGAGCTTTCGAATGAATACCAACATGACAGGGTTTAGATGGTTTACCATAATCTTTGCGTCCTTGTGCTTTGGATGAAAATAGCCTCAGCATTGGAAGGGTTTGACTCACCTGCACTGGCCTTGTTCCTCTTATCCTCCTTGAAGCCAGCGAGAGATCCCGATCCTGATGTCAGCTTGCCTATGATGCCCCCAATACTGATCACGCGCTCCGTCTCACTCACTGAAACAACAGCCAATCATTACACATGTATCACATAAAGGGTTGGGTACCATTAAGAGGTGCTGGTACTGGCAGTGCTACCATTTCAACATGTATCCAGGGGCTTAGCCGCAATGCGTCCAGCGTGTCATTTGGACACGCAGAACACTGTTTTTTGACAGTTTGGACACCCAAAAGTTTATGTCAGAATTTGCTGAAGATGACTTTTCTTAGAAGATAGAAGATGTAGAAGCTGTAGTGTCACTTTTATAAGACACACAAAGCAGTATCTGGCCTAAAAAAGCAAAATCTGTAATAGTATAGGGTCTATCTTATTAGTAGTATGTATTTTGTACCACACTTTGGACACCCAAACGTCTATGAAACCTCTATTTGGACACCCTGTTTCCAAATATCGGCTGAGACCCTGCATGTATCGTTTCGTTTCATTCCTTAAAGGTACTCTTAATGATACTAATGTGCGTATTTATGGTATATGTATTGCAGGTACCGACATGAGTACTTGCATGCTTGCTACGGCAAGTAAATATTTGAAAATTGGGCTTTCGGGCAAGCACATTTCAGTTTGCACTGATTAACTTTTAATGCATGGTTTACAAGGATTTACACCAGACCTATTTGACAGTAATAAAGGAATGCTTTATTAAGATGTTTTAGTAGATTTAGTGGTTTCATAAAGAGATTTCTTAGAGTAGACCAATGATTACGGTGAACTACTTGTGTACAACTATTTTTCTTGTAAGCAGACAGACTATAAACAAGATAGCTATGCTTTTTTTGTAAACAGACAGTCTATAAATGAGATAATAATGCTTCTTTAAGGGTATGCATTCTTGAAAATCAAATGTGCAAAATCTGGGATATGCATTACCTGTTTCACCTTAACCCATTTACACTCAGAGAGGCCAAATGAGGCCTGACGATTTTGGATATATTTTTTGAAAACATTTGAATGAGAAATGTTGATCACAAGACAAACAATCTCCTTCAAATATTTTGTGAAATTTTGCTTCCTTTCCAAGTTATTTTCAAAAGTATGAAAGTAGCAGACGATATTTCGAGAGGAACTCTTGAGTGTGAATGGGTTAACACAGTGTAAGCAGCACTCACCTTTGCCGTCGTTATCGGGGTTGATAATGTTGAAGCTGGTGCTGCCATCTTTTTGTCGCCGTAGGAAGCCCATCCTGCTGTTGGGGTCGCGCAGCGTGAGTTTATCCTTGGCGTGCTTGGCGGCTGCCTGCGCCTGTTCCAGGATCTCACGAGGAGTGAGGTTATCCGGAATCGCTTCAAACTTGTAGATACTAAAAACAGGATAAAAAGGTTCAACAGTAAGAAAATATAAACAAAACTAAATACCACAAAAAAAAAAAAAAAATACCGACGGCCAACTCCTAGAACATACGCCTAAGATATACAACAAAAACGAGTGCAATTTTGCGGACGACCAATTCCCCATTGCAAACCCAATAGGGATAAATGAGACGAGACAAAGGAGATCGACCGATATAGATCGGCCGACCTCCAAAAACTTTATAAGCCCAGCAGGGCTAGTTACCGAAATTTTTACTAGCCCTGAAATATTTTTGCTAGCCCTGATATTAATGACAACTCTTTTCAAATAGTGACCTGTGTTGATATCATAGCCTCTGTTGATAACATGCAACATGTTGAATACAGTGTTTTGTGGTAAATTGAGTTAAATCATCATCAAGGTATGCAGAGCCAAAGGTGGGCTTCATAATTTTTTAAGCACTGATAATCTAATTCTATCTAGCCCCTCAGGGCTACTCACAGGTAGGATTTACTAGCCCTGACTTTCAATTTATAACTAGCCCGGGGCTACGGGGCTAACCTTAACGTCGAGCCCTGGGTCAGTCATAATTTTACAGTGATTGCAACAGTTTACATTAACATGGATGTAATAGGATTGCTCTTAATTTTAACTAAAAAATATATGACAAAGCTACAAACTGATTTCATCACTTAATATGTTTTCATTAAACTTGTTTTTTCTATTTTTCAAACTTTAACAAATTAATATATGTTTTATGAACCAAATCTTGCAAAACTAATGCAATAATACTTCTTTCATGAAATCTAACTATCAAAATTGGAGGAAAGAGGAAAGTTTATTATAACCAAAACTACAACCCCCCTTTAAATATTCAGTGTATTTTTAAGAGTTACACGCTTTATTTGGTTTTAAAATCCAAGCCGAACGGGGACTTTGAGATAGAATGTTTTAAGGAAAATGTTGTACATTGTAATATGGGTTGGATCTAGGAAAATTGCCAATTCTTAAATTTGAAAGGGGGACCACAATATACTCAGATTTAAACTATAAACACATATATAAATGTATCAAAATAAGGCATAATATCCTTATACAATGTCATAGGAATAATATGGATATGAAAAAAATTAATTATATGCTTGAGATTGACATTTTAAGAAATTCCTCACAAAAAGA
Organism: Maea johnstoni; assembly: GCA_963942565.1. Taxonomy (NCBI): domain Eukaryota; kingdom Metazoa; phylum Annelida; class Polychaeta; order Spionida; family Magelonidae; genus Maea; species Maea johnstoni. Next base: position 14,327,244 of record OZ012688.1, on the reverse strand, counting down.
TTTAGGTGTCCTGAGGGGTGCTTTTTAAGGGGTTGGGTGTCCAAAAAGGCACCCAGACGCCCTGCTGGCTAAGACCATGTCTAGAAGCTCTTACCTCGTTTTAGGCTTGGGTACTTTCTTGGGTTTTGGTGGCAGGATGACTGGTTCCGGAATAACCACATCAATAGCCTCGTCTTCATCCAATCCCAGCTCCTCTGCTGTGATGTTGGCCATGAAAGACTGTGTTCTTTTCAGGGCTAGTAACTTATCCTGAAACAAACAATGAGTACAGCTTGTGAAAGTAAGTAGGTTGGAAATTCTTCATAGGATGTCATGACAAGCATAAAGTACAGCTTTTGGAAGCAAGTACATTAGAAATGAAATTCTTCATAATATATGTGACCTGATTAGCTGAGGCAAAAGACATTGGATTGAACATTACTTTCTGAGAAATAAGTGTAAATAATAATGTTAGGATGAACTTTCGATCATTTTCTTTAAATAATTGTGAGACAAAAATTTCTTTTGATTTTTTGTTTTTATTGATTAATAGATTGGAAAAGAATTTTATCTTCCACAATCAGTGGATAAAGGACTCTTTTGAAAATTCTAAAAATGCTGGTATTAAATCCATGTTCATAGAGCATTCCTCAGTTAGAAATCACCCTGCAAGGAAGTCTAGTGTAAATCCTAGTAAATTTAGCATGAATTCAACTTCAGAAATTGATGGTGTCATCAATGACAGTGTACCGCAAATTCCCGTTAATTTAGACCACCCTAAGAATTTGGACCATCATAATTATATCGCAAAATAATTCTTGGGAAATCTGAGCAACCCTCATTCTATTGGCCGTTGCTATTTCACAAAATATGGACCTTGCTGTAAATATTGCTGATACAACATCAAGCCATTTTTAGAAAACATGGGCCACCCTAAACCCATAGAAATCGTAATTATTAAAGTGTCCCAAATTACCGAGAATTTACGGTATTAATTTTTCACAGCGTACCTTACTCATCATCCGTGAGCCGATATCGAGGAGCTTCCTGGCAGACTTATAGTAGACCGTCTCCGATCTGTTATACACCATGGCGTTATTGCACATCAACTTGAAGTCTTGCTGTGAGAGAAACAAAACAAAAACATAATCATGATATCATAGATACAAACAATTATTTAGGAGGAAAAACAGGCATGAATGAGTCGAGTAGGGTTCTCCAGTTCAGGTTAGTGCACTCACCAGGGTCTTCGCCAGGATTTTTAAAATGCCTGTCCAAAACACCAAATAAAAATTATAATGCGGCCAAGACGATGCACATCGGTTTGCCTCAGCATTTACGAATTGTAATTGCCATACCACTGCCCGCTAGAATTCATTGATTACAATCAATATCATGCCTAGGACAATGGGCATCTGAGTGATAAGACAGAGTGATAAGCATTAATGTCACATTTCGAATAGTGTGTTACTGGTTTCCTAGCGTGATTTCTGAGGAGTTGATTTTTCACAATATTTCAGAAAGGGGGTGTGCACTATACACAAAGCTAATGTCTAAACATCATTTTAAAGGCCTGAATAAGGGGTGCGTCTTATATACAGGTGCGTCTTATACACGCAAAATTATGATACCTGTCCAAAAGACATGCTAAGTCCTGCACCTACTTTGAATTCCATGACGTTTCTGTAGAGTCCCTCATCGATATTGTTCTGCATGGTGCTGAAGTCCATGGGTCTGGTGATGATACTGGAGTAGCCGGGAGCGATCATGTCGTTCACCGGGTAGGCAAAGAAGCCATTCATATCTCGCCTGAAACAAGAGAACAAAGAGATTACATTGACTATTGTATTGACTTGTGCACAGGCAGGGTCTTGGCCAGGATTTCAAAAATGCCTGTCCAAAACAGCAATTTCAAAATTTCAACCCGTCCAGATTAGGCTACTAATCTACTTCAAATCCTTATACCAACTATATTTAATAGCCTATTGTGTCAAAAAGGGCAATTTACACTACAGCTTTGCCAAAAGTCAAAATTGAAAAATATTCATAGAAATTTTTGCCTGTCCAAACAGGAGGTTTTTAAGAAACTACCTGTCCAAAAGACAGGCAGGACAGGTCATGGCTTAGTCCCTGTGCACAGGACAGTAATAACTTCACTGCAAAAGTATCCTAAATCTTGGAGAAGGACCTTGTTGTGATATATTGAAAGACCATTCAAACAATTATCAAGAGCGAAGAGAAAAGACGCTCATCAACTGATCATATCAACCATAGAATTATGAGAACTGCTGTCTGTAATAAACTTAAAGAATTGATAAAACTTTTGATAACTTCCTAATAAAGGAGTTTAACAGCTTTGCCCTTGTATCCCTTAAGAGTTTTTGCAGAAATATTCTAGAGAACTTGGTTGAGTTGGTTCACCTACTAAATAGTAGTAACAACATTATATACACACACATATATATATATATATATTAGGAGTGTGATCGGTCTCCAAGCTTTGGATTCCTACCGACATATACAGGGGAAAGAATAATAGCATTTAGGTTTAAGACTGTATCAGATGCTTCACTGTTTTATATTCCCATGCTATAATTTCATTTTTAGGTAGTAGATTAGATTACCTAGCGCATTGAGCTGCTGACTGGCGTTGTCTCGTTACTTTGTAATCTTATTGCATTGCAATAATATGACAAAGTAAGCGTCAATTAGTATCAACATTTTGCCGATTCCGGAATCGAAATGACCGGTATGAGATTTCATAGTGATCTTTTCCATGGGATCGGCGATTTCATCTGATTCCTTGGTATCGATCGCACTCCTAATATATATATGTATGTATATATATATATATATACATATATGTATATATATATATATATATATATATATATATATATATATATATATATATATATATATATATATATATATATATATATATATACATATATATATATACATATATATATATATACATATATATATATATATACATATATATATATATATATATATATATATATATATATATATACATATATATATATGTACATATATATATATATATATATATATATATATATATATATATATATATATATATATATATATATATATATTAATATATATATATATATATATATATATATATATATATAATCCTTCCTACCTGGAAAGTGTTTTGCAGAGATAGTCTAGACACTGCCTGAGAGTACTTGGTTCGCCGTCCTCTGCTAGCCCGTACCCTCCCGTAGCAGGGCCCTGTGCACTGCGCGTCTCTCTCTGTTTCGCCACGGCCGCCTCGTCCACTTCAATCAGAGCCTTCTTCGCCACGGGCTCGCTCGTCTCCTTATCCCTCTCCTCCTCCTTCACCGGCTCCTCAATATGCTTCCTCTTCTGAAAGGGGAACGCCATCGACAAAATATTAGATAAGTACTCTAAAATATACCATACTATTTGCAATTCTAGGCCAGGGACTTAGCTACCTATGATTCCAGCGTGTCATTTGGACACCCAGAACACTGTTTTTAAACAGTTTGGACACCCAAAAGTTTAGGTCAGGATTTGCTGATGATGACAATTTTAGAAGATAGTGCATACAGTGTCACTCCCTCAATACAGAGCAGTTACTGGCCTAAAAAAGTAAAACCTGTAGATATGTATAGTTTATTTCATTAGTAGTGTTAACTTTGCACCTCACTTTGGACACCAAATAGTCTATGAAACCTTCGTTTGGACACCCTGTTTCCAAATCCTGGCTAAGACCATGTTCTAGGTAATGTAACTGCTCGCACTTGATGTGTGATTTTGGAGGAGTTAGGTGTCAAAATTATACCAACCAATGATATGTCAATATTCATACCATTAACTTCATTAAGTCAATAGCAAAGAGTATAAATACCAGGGTTTAGATTTTGTGTCACTGTCAGGTTTCGCCATATACTGAAAACCGAAATCATAATCTTAGCCAGCAAGGTGTCTTGGCATTATTTGGATATTTTGCGAAGAATTTCTAAAAATGTCAAGTTTCAAGTATATAATTGAAAAGTTTCAGTTTTACATAATTTCCAAGATACTGTATTAAGGAAATCATAAATTCCAATTATCTAATTAATACATGTTCATGGTTGTTCATGGTCCCTAAATCCTGGCTAAGGCTCTGTTTGGCATTGCTAAAAACTGATTATGAATTATATACAAAATTCCTCAGAGAAATGCATTCCTCACCTCTCTTTTTTCATGTTTCTCACTAGAGTCACTGTGATGGTGTTTATGTCGTTCTTTATCCTTGTCACTTGACTTCTTTTTCTTCTTCTTCTTGTGCTTGTGGTGCTTCTTCTCATGGTGTTCTGAGCTGAACTCGCCCGACTCTGGAGTAGCGCCGCCAACTTTCAGGACCAGCCTTAGAGGTTTGTCACCAGATCCTTCTTCTGGAAAATAAAACATTTCTATTAAATAGTATAGATCTATTCTTATCATGGCCGTTAAAGGCTAAAGCCCTTTCTAGCGATGTATATGAATTTATGTCACATTTTAAAAATAAATGATTTGAACAATCACTGGATTCCCTTAGGCCTAACATCATATTAATTAGAAGATATTTTGGCCAAGGAGACTCTGTTTTTGCAAGCCACTCACACAATTAAATTGCAGGGATCGACCTTAACGGGCGCAATAGGCGCATTTGCGCCTGAAGTGTATGGTTTGCGACCACACGCTGATTTATAGTCGCCCGAAATGCGAGTGGACATCACATGGTGTGTAACACAGAGCTCTGTGTCAGAAGGTCCATGACCCAAATAGTCCCACCAGTGAAACCCTCCAGAGTCGAAACCCTGCAGAGTCGGACAGTGGCCGTGGAAAGATGTGCGTTATACTCCCCATGTGTAACAGGGATCTATTGTACCCTGTTAGTTATTTGAAATCTATTATCACTATAGCTGCTGCTTGAGCCCTCTGCCTTATTGGTCATCATTTAGAGCCCGCCTGCCTTCTACAGGCCATGCTGGACTCACATAGCAGGAAGCACCCTGCCGGGCTGCCGTGGTCTTCTTATCTGACCAATAGTCATAAAGATACTGCTTTTGTTTGCCACATGGGTACCTTTCCTCACTCTACGCTTAACCCTTGTGATGTTAACATGTGCTTTAACTGACTTCTGAGCTTAGCAACTGTACCTATCTGTATGGGCTGCAGCAGCAGCACACCTTAAGGATCTTACTAGTGGGATTATAGTAGGATTAGCTGAGTCCTGTATCTACATGTTAGTAAGTAATAAAGCATACCGTTTATATTGTAATCTAGCTTCTATTTGTCATTCTTAAACCCTGCATCACATAGATTGATCTCCTAACCCTTATTGTAACCAACCCATGGTTTTAAAATTCCCTCACCCTCTCCCCTTACTGTGTGCATTTTCCTGTACTTTCCCTCTCCTGTACTTATTTTGTAATCCCCACTCTTCCTCATTTCTTCCTGACTTGATTTGTTCATTCTCTCAAGTTTTGCATTCCCAGTATTGTTTTATTTCTTTTTCATTACTACTATTATTAGGTTCACTCAAGTTATATAAGTTAGGAACTCAGACAAGACATACATTTCATAGAAGTACTAAATATCTCAATTTGATGAGACACAAATATTTAATTTTTTCAAGATTTTTTATAAGATTGTTTATATATGTTTAAACTTTGGAATTGTGTTTATATTGCACTGAAAGTGCAGGAGAATGCATCTCAGAGCATCTAGAATCCAAAATTTTCCTGGGGCCTTAAGCGGCCCCTGGACCCCCGGCCGCTAGTGGCTTCACGCCTTCGGCGCTCGCTCCGCGCCCAATCCGGGCGCCTAGCTTTTTGGGAGAAAAATATTCTAGCTGCCCTTCGGGCACCTAGAAGATTTTCTTAAGGGTGAACCCTGAATTGGCAATTTGGCATAATTAGGAGGGAATAATAATCAAGCACCTGCCTTGTGGCAAGAAAGAGCTGTGTCATTTCAATCCATATTCAAGTCATGAATGGGTTAACACTAGTTGCTAGCAATCAGTGGCTATATGAAGTTCTCCAGTCAAAACAAAAACATTTCAAGTGATCACTTGAGTCTTGACTGAACAAAGACTATGAGACAAAATATGGCTTTACCTTCATGAGATTTCTTCTCAGATTTGTGATGTTTCTTATGCTTCTTTCCCATGTTCAAGCAGTGGAGATCTACCTGCGCTCTATATACAGAACAAAACAGTCGTGAACGATTGCCATAAGTACATAAATATACACAATATATTCAAACAAAACAAGGAGAGAAACAGGCACCGGCGATTGACGCCATCTACAGTCAGCTCGATTCAATTACCGGTCATTTACCGGGTACAATCGACCACTTTCAACTTACGCATAGGAACAGAATACAAGACATCTGAGAGGTGATAAAGAACAGAATATTTCTTAAATTCCGATTTAAATTTGCATTCACTTATAAGTATCATGAATTAGAGACAAATGACTCTTTTATTCGTATCACTTAATAAATAGTTGGCACAAATCGTGTTTAGCCATTAAGACAGCGCGCCATCTATTGACCTTTCTTGTAATCATCAGGGGTGTGTTCCTCATGTAGCGACATTCTAACCACGAACATGTTTGCTATTGGATTCAAACAACCAATGGAACTGTTCAAAGCAGGGAAACAGTCGTTCTTCATGCCTGAGGCCCCCAGAAGTTCTAGGGGTCTGGACACTCTGAAATGCATTTCCATACATTTCCTGGCATTTGATATGAGAATTAATCCAAGACACATTTTTTTTCCAAATACTCATAGATAGAATTTTTTTGATTTTCTGAGGGGAAGGAAAATAGTAAATATCAGGGCTTTGATGAATGATGATAGTATTTGCGTAGAGAGTACTACATGTACCTTTTAGGTGCATTCTTCAAAAGTGGATATTCTTAAGCTGTGTATTATGTTTCATCTTTTTTTAAATTCTAGTCATATTTGCCTTTTTGTCTCTTAAGAAGTATCTTTATAATTTCAACAATTCCTGCGGGGAGTCTGCTGGCAGTTAGATTGCATTCAGAGGATAGAGATACATTGAATGGAAAATATGAAATATTAATATCACTGATTCTTCAGTGGCAGGACAACACTAGAAAAACAATGAGAAACCAATTATGTTTAATCATTGGTTAACAATCAATGATGATATCTGAACCCATTCCCTTGCCCAGAGGTTACTTTGTTCTGCTCTGGACATGTTCAAGCTTTCACAATAGATACCAAAAGGCCCTATTATCCAGGTACATGTAATACCTGTCTAATAAAGGCATACTTTGGGCTAATTTCAAATAGTGGAAATAAAAAAATAAAAATAAACCAACAACTATAGATTTATGAATTTATACTTAACTAGAAAGTACCCGTCTGCGGACAGTAACCTCAAAATTTTTCATATTGGCAAAAAAATTAGAGCACCTAGATATCCCTGTGACCACACTTTTAGGGCTACCTAATTTATGTATCAATAGTTCAGAAAGCTTGGCTAACAGATATGAAATTGATAAATAATGTATTTAACTGGCTGTAGCGTATGTCATTTGGTCATTCAGTAAAATTTATATATTTGTTCGATATTTCTTGATGCTACGAGTATTCTTGAGGGTAGGGTAGTGAAGGTATCGCAGGCATAGGTCTCTAATGCATCATTCTACACCAACTGCGATCACAATTTGGAATTTTCATTTATCTGTCATTTTTTTCTGCTAAATTGCGGCTAAGTAGTGTCTAGGTAGTTGTAACTGGTGGAGGAACCGGATTAAACCACGTCTCTGGCATCATTCTCTCATGCCCCTATCTGGGATTCGAACTCATGCAGCTAGTAGTCAGAGGCAACCCCTTAGACCACATGACCATCAGGGCAGGCCACATCGATATTGGCCACGGGTTTGTGGTGTAGGGTGCTGGAGCGAACCACCGACATACCCTCACTAACCATTAGCATTCTCCTCACGCTCCTGACCTGATTAAAATCAGGAAGGAGGTGAGAGAAGTGCAGCAGTCAGAGATTGTGCTTGCCTAACCTTTACTAATGATGCCATTTTATGAGTGATTGGAATACAGTAATCTTTTGCAAGTTATTTGATTGAATGAACCTGTTCAACTATAACTATAACTTTATCAAAATCGTAAATAGTTTAGAATATTTCTATTGAAAGAAATATTCTTTATTTTGTCACATTGTGGAATTAAGTACTCTTTACACCTCTGTGGGCGTCTTCCCATCTTGCTTTATAGCCGCTCATGAATATTAAATGACCAAAGTTCTGCATTTGTCATTTGTCGGCCTTGATTGGGCCACATTTTCGAAATTTATTTACTTTGCGTATGTCACAATATAAAAACACATTTGAAGTTATATAGTTGTATACTATTTTTATATATCTATTGAAATTGTTGATAACTGTTTTAATGTCGTACTTTTGTTGGGAAATATTAATAGCAGGGAACCACTGACTTCTCCTGAAAATGTGTTTTTGATATAGAGGGTAACTATATCATCTCGATATGGATGTTGTTGTTTTTCAACAAATATGTATTGTTTTTACTTAGTTTTAACATACTGCTTAGCAGGGTGATTTTCAGGAGTCACAATTTACAAAATTATCAAGTCAGTTCAAAAGCAACTACCTCAAACAGGGTCTTAGCCAGGATTTTAAGAGTAGGGTCCTTTTTTACTCAAACTGAATGTTTTTGCGGACGGGTCTGGGGGCTTCTGAAGCTTTAGGGGTCTAGACACCCTAAGAATTAATCCATGATTATTTTTTTTCCAAATACTAAGAGACAGAGTATTGCTTTTGCCAATTTTCAAAAACATGATTTTCTGAATAACTTCAGCAAATTTTGAAACAAAAACATGCTCCAGAGCTAAAACGCACTCCATGCCGCCCCATCTATTGGTTGAAGTGCGTACTATAAGCTTGGGTAGAAGTCCAGTCCAGCTATTCTTACCGTGGTCCTTTCAAAGAACAAAGTTCATCACTATTGGAGATTTGACATTTCAGCGAGTAAGACAATATCTTTCTGCAGTGAACTTTCTTGTCAAAATATGCGATGACTCCTTAGATGAGTGCTTTGCGTACTTTATAAACTTCAATATTTTGAAGCATTTTGACGTTCATCACTCAATTATCGCCCATGGTACAACATTTACATTGAAGCATTGCTCTTCTAATGGAGACTTCGTAACCAAACTCGTTCGTACCCAACAGCTTCCGTCACCACGATTTCGTACCCAAAGGAAATTGATTGAATTGGGTAATGGCCAATAAATCACATACTTTAATATGACGATGGCATGGCCAGGAAGCGAGCGAAGCTTTGGATGATCATTTTTTTTTTAACTTCTGACCAAAATACAGCATTGATTGACCGTAAATTAATGGCATACAAAACATTACGATTTTAAACTGTCTTAAAATTTATATTTCGCAACTGATTTTGACGAGAATTCAATGGCCAGTAGAATGAATTCTGGCGGTTCTATCGATCTAAACCGCATTAAAATTGACCCACGGACAGGCGAGAAATTCAGTTTTAACTTGGATATAGTAGCGGCCACGGCGTGGTATGGCCAGGAAGCGAGCCGAGAATTGAGCCACGGACGGGCGAGAAATTCAGTTTTAACGTGGATATACATGTAGTAGCGGCCACTTTAATTCATATTTCGCAACTGATTTTGACGAGAATTCAATGGCAAGTAGCATGAATTCTGGCGGTTCTATCGATCTAAACCGCATTAAAATTGACCCACGGACAGGCGAGAAATTCAGTTTTAACTTGGATATAGTAGCGGCCACGGCGTGGTATGGCCAGGAAGCGAGCCGAGAATTGAGCCACGGACGGGCGAGAAATTCAGTTTTAACGTGGATATACATGTAGTAGCGGCCACTTTCATTCATATTTCGCAACTGATTTTGACGAGAATTCAATGGCCAGTAGCATGAATTCTGGCGGTTCTATCGATCTAAACCGCATTAAATTGACCCACGGGCAAGCGAGAAATTCAGTTTTAACTTGGATAAAGTAGCGGCCACGGCGTGGTATGGCCAGGAAGCGAGCGAAGCTTTGGATGATCTTTTTTTTTTTTACTTCTGACCAAAATACAGCATTGATTGACCGTAAATTAATGGCATACAAAACATTACGATTTTAAACTGTCTTAAAATTTATATTTCGCAACTGATTTTGACGAGAATTCAATGGCCAGTAGAATGAATTCTGGCGGTTCTATCGATCTAAACCGCATTAAAATTGACCCACGGACAGGCGAGAAATTCAGTTTTAACTTGGATATAGTAGCGGCCACGGCGTGGTATGGCCAGGAAGCGAGCCGAGAATTGAGCCACGGACGGGCGAGAAATTCAGTTTTAACGTGGATATACATGTAGTAGCGGCCACTTTAATTCATATTTCGCAACTGATTTTGACGAGAATTCAATGGCAAGTAGCATGAATTCTGGCGGTTCTATCGATCTAAACCGCATTAAATTGACCCACAGACAAGCGAGAAATTCAGTTTTAACTTGGATAAAGTAGCGGCCACGGCGTGGTATGGCCAGGAAGCGAGCCGATCTTAAAGTGAAATCAATGGTCAGTAGAATGAATTCTGGCGGTTCTAAACTGCATTAGAATTGAGCCACGGACGGGCGAGAAATTAAGTTTTAACGTGGATATACATGTAGTAGCGGCCACTTTCATTCACGCACGTGCATTCGTACATTTCATCCAATGGGAGGGCGTGTTTGTTATTGTACTGCACATTACGTCATTGTCGACCAATGAAATCGGTCGTTACTTAACCTACTAAAGAAATCCTCCAGAACGGAAGCCGTCCGCACGTTGAGTGATATTGTTGGACGGTGACAACTTTCTGGGTCCCTGTATGTATTTCTTATAGTGACGTCATATACACTCACGCTCAATTGACTGACTGCGAGGCTTCGCTAATATGACACTGGCATGGCCAGGAAGCGAGCGAAGCTTTGGAATATTTCATTTTTTTTTTACTTCTGACCAAAATTGATTGACCGTAAATTAATGGCATACAAAACATTACGATTTTAAACTGTCTTAAAATTTATATTTCGCCACTGATTTTGACGAGAATTCAATGGCCAGTAGAATGAATTCTGACGGTTCTATCGATCTAAACCGCATTAAAATTGACCCACGGACAGGCGAGAAATTCAGTTTTAACTTGGATATAGTAGCGGCCACGGCGTGGTATGGCCAGGAAGCGAGCCGAGAATTGAACCACGGACGGGCGAGAAATTTAGTTTTAACGTGGATATACATGTAGTAGCGGCCACTTTAATTCATATTTCGCAACTGATTTTGACGAGAATTCAATGGCCAGTAGAATGCACTAGTCTAAGTAGAATGAATTCTGGCGGTTCTATCGACCCACGGACAGGCGAGAAATTCAGTTTTAACTTGGATAAAGTAGCGGCCACGGCGTGGTATGGCCAGGAAGCGAGCCGATTTTAAAGTGAAATCAATGGTCAGTAGAATGAATTCTGGCGGTTCTAAACTGCATTAGAATTGAGCCACGGACGGGCGAGAAATTAAGTTTTAACGTGAATATACATGTAGTAGCGGCCACTTTCATTCACGCACGTGCATTCGTACATTTCATTAAATGGAAGGGTGTGTTTGTTATTGTACTGTACATTACGTCATTGTCGACCAATGAAATCGGTCTTACTTAACCTACTAAAGAAATCCTCCAGAACGGAAGTCGTATGCACGTTGTCCCGCACGTTGAGTGATATTGTTGGACGGTGACAACTTTCTGGGTCCTTGTATGTATTTCTTATAGACGTCATATACACTCACGCTCAATTGACTGACTGCGAGGCTTCGCTCGCTATAATTTTTGTCAGGTAGAGATAGGTGGAAAATAAGGAATTTGTTGGGGAAAATTGTGTTCATTACTTCTTGACAATCTTGTGTACGAAGTTAGCGGTCGATTTTCCATCTCGCTTTCGTTACAATTGACAAGTAATATTGTAAGCATTGAAAGAAATGTTTAAATTTGCGAAGTATCCGATTTGATTTAGATTATAAACGAACATTTCTAGTGCCCCTATATCTGCCTTAGATGAGCAACCACAATCTATACTGGTCCAAATGTCTGCCAAAACACGCTGGTCGCGAAACCGGAAGTAGCGCCATTTTGAAAGTATAGACTTTTTGAAAGTATAATTCAATGCGTAATTGGGGTGCGGCATCAAGAATAAACAAGTTAACAACATATAAGGTAGGCAAGTTCCTTTATTAGTATCTATAGCAGAGGAATGTCAAGTGAGGTAGGTGGACAATAAGGATTTTGTGGGGGGAAATTGTGTTCTTGTGTGCGAAGTTGGTGATAGATTTTCCAGTCTTTTCATCTAGTTTTCGTTTCAATCGATAATATCGGCAAATTTCGACCAAGGTGTCTGAGCTTTGATCGCTATTTTCGGAAAATTTCCGCCACCATCAGCCAACGAAAATCGTAATTAATAAAAAAGTGTCCGATATTTGCGAGACTTTGGTAGATGGTTTTATTATGCGATGGTAATGAAAACGCTTGGGTGCGAAGCTACTTGGGTACGAACCAGTTTGGTTACGAACGAGTTTGGTTACAAAGTCTCCTGATTTCCTTCTAAGTACCTGTCAACTTCAAAGAAATCATAAGCTTCATTGTAAATTAGCTTTCTAAGTAGATATATGTACCTGGTTAATCAGGTCCGGTCAGATCACCCGATCGGGTGAAATCTCCCAATCGGGATACATTGTCAATTATTGAGACGTGGCCACAAAACACTAATTACTTAGCTGCTGAGCTGGTATTTCCTCAACTCCCAGACGTCTGGGCAGCCTTGAGCTTACTCAATATATTTCCCAGCAGGCCATTGACTGCGTTAACATGCATTGCCGGGACACCCTGACAGGAAAATTTTAATAAAATCAGTTTCGGACATGGGATTCTGCTTAAAGTCAGTAATCCCATAGTTAATAAAGATATTATTAACTTCCATTTCCGATTTTTATTTTGGATGAGTGCTTTTCGGAAGGTCAACAGTAAAAGTTGACCTTCCCATTTAGATTGAATACTATACCCCGAACGGAATACTTATCCCTAACGGGAAAAAACATGGTTTGAGAAAAGTATCCCGAACGGGGTACCCATGTCACATGATGTGAACTCTTCAGAAGGGAGGTAAAGATTATTGAGCTGGAGAATCATCCCGATCGGAAGATTTCTTGGTGCAATGTATCCCGATGGGGAGAAATATCCCGATTGGGAGATTTCACCCCATTGGGTGATCTAACTGGACCTGTTAATAGCGAGAGAAGCTCAAAAAGGCCATAGGCCTTTCGCGAAGCCTCGCAGTCATGCAATAGAGCGTGAGTGTATATGACGTCACTAAGAAATACATACAGGGATCCAGAAAGTCGTCGTGAGTCAACAATAGCGTCCCTCGCGCCCATCCCTCGGGCGGCCGATTTCCGGTTTTGAATGTAGTTTAAGTAACGACCGATTTCATTGGTCGACAATGACGTAATGTACAGTACAATAACAAACACGCCTCCCATTGGATGAAATGTATGAATGAATGTGTGAATGAAAGTGCATTGTTGTGGGTGCTGCCACGCTGTGGCCGCCGCTACTATATCCTTGGATGAATCTAAGCTATATCCACGTTACAACTGAATTTCTCGCCCGTCCGTGGGTCAATTCTCTTTCAATGGTTCTAAATCTTAATCAAATTAGGTTTATCTAGAAATGTCATGTACATGTACAAATGCTATCTTTTGTTGAACAGGGATTATGCCAGAAGGTCTCTCCTGGTATAGGATGCAGCTTTATTTCAATATCAAGACATATCAGTGTGAATGATGTGGAAATAGGCTATGAAATTACTCATCGATATACAAGCAATATTGTTGGAGTTGAATATGGTCTCTAATACTCTCTATGCAACAAATATTTTACTGACTGTATATAAACATTTTTTTTCTTCTGACAAATTAAATTATTTAAAAAATACTCATCTTATTTGAATACAGGTTCCTATATCCAACATGGTCCAGGAAATCAGTACCTCTATATCTGACATGGTCCTTGCGGCTGCATCTTATCATGCTGCATATAAACTACATGGGGAAAACCTATCAGCCCAGGTTAGTATAAAGGTGCACAGAGATTTGCAATGAATAAGATTACACTAGATCATTTAAATCATTCAGGGTACACTTAGACCTATAAGGCCTAAAAAAGTTGTTTGTTTCCTGTAACCCTAACGTTTTTTTCTGCCCTCCCATCTCACAATCAACATAAAACATGCATAAACACACATTATTGACCAAAAAAGTAATCAATTTTTTTTTTTACTGACCTACCTACCCTTTTTTTTTCGGACCGTTACAGGAAACAAACACTTTTTTTCTAGGCCTAAACACTTATTTACATGATATTTTCATTTCGTTTCATTTGAGAATTTTTAAGTCAGAAAATATAAATTCAATTTATTACAGTTTTCTGCACACTGCCTGTATGCATATCAAATTCCATTACTTGTTCCATTTCAGGTTGGCTTTGCTCTGATAGCTATGGCTGCCACAGTAGGCGTAGTGAGATTTTGGCAGGACCAGCCATCGTCTACGACAGTCTGGCTCCACGAACTATTGTCCTGGCTAGGTGGCGCTGTTGGTACCCCCTGCATTGCCGCAGGCTTCTACCGCAAGGAGACAATCCCGCACATGGCAAATGCACATATTGCAAGCGCAATGGCAATAGTTATCGCCAGCCGTTTTTTATCGAAGAAAGTGCTAGGTGTTGCCTATGAAATGGTAAGCACTGCTGCTATTTTATCAATATTAGGACTGTGTTTGAAGAAGTTCAACCCCTTCGGAGTGATAGGAGCTGTGTTGTATGCAGTAGCTGGGTTGGCGGTAGGTGTAGAGGGCAAGCGTTTCAGTGTACCCAATATTGACCTCTTCCACTATTTATTGACTCTAGCAAACATCGCCCTCTTAATGGGTCTCACTAAACAGGAACAGCTAGTCTATTATAGAGGAAAATACTGACATTATGAATTATGATAGTCATTTCTTGAGCAATAATACTTAATAAGATTAACCCAATCACTGCCAGATCCACCGTATAGTCTTTCATAATTTTATTAGATTAAAGAACCATTAAGTATCTTGAACATCTGTTGCCCTTACAATTCCATGAAATGAGACATTCGTTTGTGAAATTATTGAAGAAAAAATATTGATCACGTTCCCAGTCACCTGTGCTTGTGATATTTCAAATGTTTGCTTCATTCCAGAATTATTCTTACAAGAATCAAACAATTGAACTAATACCTCCTTGAACTGATAGGTTGTATTTTATAGTACATGCACAATAAACTGTGTACTGCGTTGATTTTACACGTATAAGATAATGTGCTCAGCAGGCAGCTGTCTTTGATGCACTGCTGAATTTGGCATACAGGTATCATGTCAGCGTGTAGTGCAATACTAGTATAAGGATCAGCTGTCCAAATAATGGTGCACAGATTACAGTTTAATAAATGCAGATTCTGTGGGTGCACAAAGCACATATTAATTACACTGCCACAATATTATCACTGTTTACAGTATACATGTTTCAGACCAACATGCACTCTCTCTTTAGCGAGTGAATTTTCTAATAAGGAAACAAGATTCATAATGCTAGTCTTCCATTACTTATTATGCAAATTTTTGTATTTTTGATATGATAGAGGAATACATGTATAAAAGAACCGGTATCGGGTAGTAGCACTAGTCTCATCTAGCTAAGAAGAACAGTATTGTTGCCAATAATTCCAGTGTGAAGCCTGTCCATACTAGTAGAAATTCATGTTTCTATCAAATTTGAAACCACCAATATTATCAAAACCATCAAGGAAAAACACAGTATCCAGACATTTTCCTTGCTTTTTTAGAGGCATATCCCAGGAAAAAATTCTGATGACAACAAATATTAACTGAACACTAAAGCAGTTTTCATAATTTTAAAATTTAGGTTGGGCTAATGAAATTTGTATTACGGGTAGTGGATTTCTCATGCTACTGGTCCTACCAAGATTTAGTGGAACTAATCTGCTATTGTCCAACCCAGAAAATGTTTCCAATTTTGACCTATGCATGTTTGCAGTGGCAAAAACAGCCTTACTAATTTTGTGATATCCCTATTACAAGGGATAGATGTTCCAGTAATTAATGTTAACCCATTCACACTCAGAGTTCCATTAGAAAGTATCGTCTGCTACTCTCATACTTTTGAAAAAAAATTGGGAATAAGGCAAAAGTTCACAACATATTTAAAGTAGAGTTGTTGCTTGTCATCTGATTAACATTTCTCCTCCAAATATTTTCCAAGAAATGTTTTTGTTAGAAAAGTATTGTCGAAATTGTCAGGCCTGTTTTGGCCTCTCTAAGTGCGAATGGGTTTAGATGTTAATGTTTGATTGTCAGTTACTAGTATGTCAACTGTAATGTTTTCACTTATTATTTGCAAGATAAAGGGGAATATTTTTAATCAAAATACTTACTTCATATTTGTTATCTTATATCTATTGCTACTTAATACTTACAGTAATAATTGATACCTTTTACTATGAGTATTGGCCTTACTTTTGACCATTCCGGTGAGCATATTTGTAGAGTTTTGTATGTATGAGAAGGAACTTTGCCTTGAGTGTTTGGACTTACGGGTAGTAATATTTGGAAGAATAAAATACTGTCTTTTGACCCATCAGTACCATATTGTATTATATATATATTTAAAAATCATTTCCAAAATCAATAATATTCAAAAGAATAAATATGGTCTTTTTGGCCCTTCAGGACTGTATTGTAGCGTATATATATTCTAACTGCATTTACAGAATTATAGAAGTACAAATATATTTTCTTCTCACAAAAACATGTTTACAGTAGAACAAGAAAAACATCTTAGCTAGAGGCAAAACACTTTTGGGGTGAAAGTCTTGAATCAGAACAACATTTACATTAATGAAAAGTCATTAAATGCAAGTTGGAATACCAGTAGCATGATTGTAAAGCAATTTCCCTTTTGATTTGCTCACAATTTTTGTGACTTAAGGTGACTTTAGATATAAAGATGTGATGATATAATTGTCTGGATGGATCATTGTGTGTATAACAGTTTTGAATAGTGGTATCCAGTTAACAAGGTGTGTAATTTTTGTGAGATGTAAGAAATAAATATTTTTTTATGTATTGATGATGAACATGTTTTTGTATGTTCTTTAGTGATCTAACATATATGCTGCTTTCAAATGCATATGTAATTGACATGGCAGTCATTTAGTGGAATTAGTGTCAAGGTTCTTGAAGAGAGAAATAAGATGAAATATTTTCTACTTTTATGGATCAATCAACTTTCTCATTTTTTCAGTTTACCATGTTTTACCTTTATCATGTCATGATGGTTGAGTGATCTAAATTTAGTTTTGAAAATGAACTACAGAGGGCTCTGATGGTAACCATGCAGTTGTTTACATTAGTGACAGCTCCTAGTGATCTCGGTTGGATTTTACAAAGTGATAACCTTTCTTATATCTAAGATATATTTATATCACAGAAGCCTTTTAAACCTTCAAAGGAAATTCATAGATTCTTTACCACAACTGATATGATTTCCTCAAATGAAAAAGCTGATTTTTTTGTAATAAGCAAGTTGATGCCGAAACTGCGTCTTAGCCAGGATTTAAAAAATGCTCAACTGAAACGACAATCACAAAATTTCTGTCTATCAAGATTTAGCCACTCAGGTTCTTAAAATCCTTAAACTAACTACATTGTGTCAAACAGGCCAATTGACACTTCAACTATGTCATAGAAGATGGTTTGTTAGGTGAGGATTTGGTTATTACCCTCCCCCCCAAAAAAAAGTGATAATTGAAAATTCTTCATCAATTATTTTGCCAGTATGTAGGAGGTATTCAAGAAACTGCTTGTCCAATAGACAGGCTGGATGGATCCTTGCTAAGTCCCTGGTTGGAGACCAGCCTATTTTATGATGTTTGTGAGTTGTGATATCAACCCTTTCAATGCAATTATTGCTAATAATAATGTAAGGGTTCTTTAGTTCAAAGCACAAGGATGCCAAGACTTTTTTGCATCGTTTTGTATTGGCGAAATTGGCCACCAGCAGCATAAGGGTTGAGTGTAGTAAGTGTAGCATATTCCAAAATCAGAGAAATTTTGCATAGATTTCCTTATTTTGAAGATTGGTGGTGTTGGGGGAAATCTTGAACACTTTGTCCCCTTCACTCTCTCATGATCAACCCCTGCATGTTGTAAACGAAGTAAGAATTAGACTAATAAGTGACTGTTTACTTCCTGTCTCACCCAGTTGTAGCAGTGCAAAACGAGCCTCCCACATGTAGACGTACATCAATCACCCGTGACAGCCATTCTAAATATTCACCCGGGCAAGCGGGGACAAACTTGAACCAATTCATGCCTATAATGACCCTTACAGTGATATATTTCATACATAACCATCTTGACCCATTAACCCTTATGCAGCTGGTGGCTAATATGGCCAATACAAAAATTATGCAAAAAAATGAAAAATGATTGAAACCCTGGCACATGGGTACTCATCTTAGCGTACTCAGCGAGAGCGATCCAATGAATATCAACATGACAGGGTTTGAATGGTTTTTTGAAAAATCTGTGCATCCTTGTGCTTGGACAAACGTAGCCTTAGCATTGGATGGGTTAATGACCCTTACAGACTGGTAATTTCAGTGATATATTTCGTACATAACCATCTTGACCCATTAATGCCCATAGTGGCCAAAATGAGCCTGATAAATTTGATGACATCTTGCAAGTAAATGCATAGTTGGGAAAATATTTGAAGAAGTATTTGTTGTAGTTTGAGTTCTGATGAATGTTTCTCAATCAAATATATTTCAAAATATACTTTTATCAGATAGATAACACTAAAGGAGTCAGGTTTGTTTTGGCCTCTACAGGCATAAATGGTGGGTTAATGACCCCCTAACCTGTTGCTCCTCAAATCATTCCAATGTCACCAATGTTTTTTGCCACAAGGAGAATTTCTGAAAATACCTAAATGGAAAACGTGCACCTCTTTGCCCCCTGTGGTATGTTAATGTTTCATTATACTTATGTTTGTGTACAAGTTATTTACTGATAGATTATGCCAGTAATCAGGTCACAGGCCCCCGGGATGTATGTGCTAAGATGAAGTAATAGCTCATTTCTGTGCTCGATTCACTTACACCAAATGCTGGCAGTGAGCCAAGTTGTAAATAGCGTATGTGGGATTGGCAAGTGTGTCTGTGGTGTTGACACCAGAGAAACAGCCATATGTTTATGCAGCTTGTAGTACGGTAGTAGTAGTAGCTGGAGTGAAGCTAGCCTAACCCCGGGCCAAGCACTTCTATTCATATACAACCTGAAAATTATCCAAACTCAGTATATTTCGAATGAATGCTTTATATACTTGTTAATTTCAGAAAGTTGTTAATTTCAAATTTTGACTTGATAATTACAAGTTGTAAATAGCATATTATGTAGGTTTGGCATTATGGCAAGTGTGTCTGTGGATGTTGACAACAGAGAAACAGTTATATGTTTATACTGCTAGTGGTAGTAGTAGCTGGAGAGAGCCGAGCCTAACACTAGGCCAAGTATTCGTTTTACTTCTACTCATGTATAGCCTCGAAATCATCCCAACTCAGTATATTTTGAATTAGTGCTATATATATACTTGCTATTTTCAGAAAGTATCATTGGTATACATAACCTGAAAATCATCCAAACTGTTTATTTTGAATTAGTGCTATATACTCTAGTTAATTTCAGAAAGTACCATTGGTATATATATATATATATATATATATGTATATATATATATATATATATATATATATATATATATATATATATATATATATATATATATATATATATATATATATATATATATATATATATATATATTCCAACTTGGTATACTTGAATTCATGCTATATGCTTTAGTTATTTTCAGAAAGTACTGAGCTGAGGGGAGAGAGAGAGAGAGAGAGAGAGAGAGAGAGAGAGAGAGAGAGAGAGAGAGAGAGAGAGAGAGAGAGAGAACAAAACAACATATCTGATTTTCAATACTTTAATACTGGCAAAAGTATGGCAGAATATTTTCATAAGGCAGCTCACAGTAGGGTTCAGGGGACTTGAGTTCAAGATCAGCAAGTACAAGTAGCTAATATTCTGAAGCATTTTTGGCAGCACGTCTGTATTCAAGTAGAATTTACATAGTACCATTTCAATGCTCACAAAAATATGAAAATTTCAATTTGTTCTGACAATCATCCAGATTTAATTTATACATGACAAGATATTTCTGATGGGCTTCCCCAATAGTGCTTCAATTTTAATCGACAATCATTCATGAATCATTTTACAACAGGACTTGCATACAGTAGGATGTTTGAATGGTAAGTTTTAAACAAATCATCACTAGTGAAACCGTTATGCATTGTTAAAAGATTTATAATCAGAAATTGACAGATTTCCCCATTCACACAGGAGTCTGAATCTGGCAAGATAAAATCACAGTTACAATTCCTTCACTGGCACTGTGCCAAAATCATGAAATCATCATCATGTATATATCGCCAATGTTTCATCACCTATAACAAAGGAATTTGGAATCCTCTTGATGACATTGCCATATTGATTTATTTACGTCCAGTACCTGCCTAAATGTTTAAGTACATGGATATTGTACAAAGATTATTTGACTAAAAATATCTAATTGGTTATATTCCAATAGTTGACTTAAATATTCTTGAGAATGCAACATGAAAACCTTAATCTCATTGCAATCTGATACAATTTACTTCATAGAAAAGAACATTAAGTTTCATATCTTTTTGTTGGAGTGGTGTTTACATCTTGAAATTTCCATCAAGAACACTTTGATTGCACTATTTGAAGGAAAGTAGGTGCAACCACAAATGTGCAACACAGAACAAGTTCAGCTGGATTGACTGAAACCAGACTGGCAATCAAATTTTGCAATTGATAAGGGCAATGTTGGACAAGACATGACCAGAGTCCTATAATGATTTTTATAGGAACATTTTAACATTTTTCAATTCATTTTATTTTGTCCAAATTAGCCATCAGCAACAAAAAGGTTAAACAGAGACAAGTTTTAGATGTAATCTAAGTTAGACTTTTTGCTGATTACTTTTTACCAGAGGTATTGCATTTCAGGAATGAGGACCAGGTCCCAGTCCTAGGACAACTTCATCATTGATTTCCAGCTCAAAAGCAAGAAAATAATTCAAAGAGCACAGCAAACTTCAAAACCACACCCATTACTGACTGCATATACTGCTGACTGATATCTAGCCATGAGAGATAATTTTAACAATGGAAAGGAATTTTATAAAACAAACGTCAAATTCACCATTTCCTTTCCTAGCCCATTCACACTTAGAGCGGCCAAATCAGGACTGATGATTTTGATAATATTTTTCTAACAAAAGAATTCTTAGGAAAATATTTGATGGAGAAATGTTAAACAAAAGCCAAACAACAACTCTCCTTCAAATATTTTGTGAGCCTTCACTTTATTCCCAAGTTATTTTCGAAAGTATGAGAGTAGCAGACGATACTTCCCAGTAGAACTCTAGTAAAGTGAAATAAGCTCTGGCAGGGTTTTGATATGAGGAGGAGGAAGGTTTGGTTCCTGATAGATAAATAGCAGTACATGTGTGATTAATGACCTCATCTTTCACAGAGGTTCAAGTCCCCCCATAATTGAATTTTGAAAAAAAAAAATTCATCACCCTTTCTTCCATATTGTGACTAGCCAGTTGTAACTGGGAGAGGAAACAAAGAGTACCCGGCAAAAAACCCCGCCTAACCCGTATATCAATTTAAAATGCTTTGTTCCAAGTAGCAATTACATGATACTCATAAAGACAATCTTTTGGAGTCTAAACTGAGAAACTTGTAAAATCAAATCAATTACCTATAGACTCTCTATTTTCAGAAAATCTGTAAGAAGACAGATAAAATCTGAGTATACCTCAGCTACATCTAACATATCCCTTTACCCCAAATTCTTTGAATCATCATTTTTCATTTTTGATTCAGTAAATATTTACAACTTCGGAGCAGTGTGGCCTTTTTTCATATGCAAAACAGAGACTGTCAGATAGCTGCAGAAACTGCCTAAATAAGAAACTGGCCATCACCTTAAATTTCTTAACAGCGATATATAGAACGATTTTACACAAATGTAGCGAAAGTAAATATATGCATAACTATGTGTTTATTTTGTTAGTAAATGGCATAAATATATAATATCAGTATATAAACATAGTGTCTACCACTAAAACTGTAATTCTCTTCATGAATGCACACCTTTTTCTTCTGGCAAATTTCCGTAGTAATCTGAAGCTAGCCATTGAACTGATCTGTCACCTGCGGGGTGGCATTTAGTGATATCTCAAATGCATTTCATGGCCATTTAACATCAAAATTTTTCATCAGCTACGAAGATCTGCACCGACCTAACCCATTCACATTTGTAGAATACACACGGTTGAACGCAAAGGAATATATCATAAATGTAAAGCAATATTTTCAAAAATATCTGATTGAAAATCATTGTTCCAGATGTGTTCAACAATTCCCCTTCAAATATTTATCAGATATTCTTCTATTTATTAAGTTATGGTTGAATTTGCCAGACAATATGTGTACTTAACCCCTTAGCTGCTGGTTACTATTTTGGTCAATATGAAATGATGATAAAAAGCTTAGAAATGACTGAAACAATGACAAATGGGTATTCATCTGAGAGTACTCAGCAAGAGCTTTCCAATGAATACCACCATGACAGGGTTAAGATGATTTTCATAATGTTTTGTTCTTTCGTGCATTGGACAAAAGTGACCTCAGCATCAGCAGGGTTAAGATGGAAATGGGTTTAAAGAACACATGGATGAAGAGATTCACAGTATCTATCGCCTAGTAGCTTCAGCACTGAGGGGGACATGTGAGAATGTGTTACTGCATGAATTGAGCTAGATGTGGAAGAGGCAGAATGGCTTGAAAGTGCTCTTTCATGGGGCCAAGTGCAACTGAATTAAGAGATGCTTAAAGCTCTCTTGTTCTTTAGCCAAGCGCAGTTTTGATTATGTGGTGAAAACATTAATATTTCAATTTCTAAATTTCAAGAAAAAAGTTGACAAATGACACAATTCAAAATGTCTTTAAAATCTAATTCACAGTAATATTTCATTTTCTAAATTTCAAGAAAAAAGTTGACAAATTGAATCAACTTAAAATATCTTTAAAATCTAATTTAGAATAACATTTCTTTTTCTGAATTTAAAGAAAAAAGTTGACAAAATAAAATCGACTCAAAATATTAAAATCTAATTTTGAACTTTCAAGTAAGAAATAATTCTATACTTCCAAATACTCTTTGACCATGGGCAGTAAGTGACCCAAATGCACTTGTACTATTTAAGGAATGTTATTGTTCATGAAAGCACTCACGAAAGGTCACAATCGAGGCAGCTAGGGACTGGCGGAATGCAGAGTAGATATTCACCTGTATGAGCTCATGAATGATTAACTAGGAGTACTCCATAGAGCCGTGTTGGTCTGTGCATGCGACCATGGCCTCTGCCAGTCAAGCCGTCCACAGCTTTCATGACTACTACACACAATTTAAGCATCAAATGTTATGTACAAATGTGCGTAAAAAGAAACATGCGATCCTGTGGTTGACAAGGATTGCTATGTTACAATCATGTCAGCCTACCTCACAGGCAGGAGCGCCTCTTGCGAGCCATTCAAACCGGTTAGAAACATTTTTCAGAAATTTCTTCATTTGATAATTAATCTTCCAAGTTGTTGGACATTGTGTGCTCTTCAGATGCTGATGGCCTTAACCAGTACCTAGGTCATCATGACCTGATTGCTGCTGTTTTTTGGTTATAAGTACATATATATATATATATATATATATATATATATATATATATATATATATATATATATATACATACTAAGGAGCAAGTCAAACCAGCTATAGAGTCCACCTTTAACAAGATACCACCTGTCCACAGGGACAAGTGGAATATTTCCCCCAAAGCAAAATGCAATGTTAAGTATTAGTATAGTATCCAACCTTCTAGTAGGTACAGAACCTGTCTACCAAGACATATTTTGCCAGTGTCTCTGGAGGTTTGACTAAATGGAGTACTGCATGGAGCCTCTTGCAGAGCTAGAATATTCTCAATTTTTATCAGTTAGTGAATCCCAGTTCAAAAGCCATCTACTTTAGCTTAAATACTTTGATACATCTTACTAAGTGCTACGACAACCTCTTTACATATGGACAAGTATTAACCCAAATACAGATCAGGTTCTGGTGTCAAGACTCTTCGCAAGTCTTTCATTAAAATATTAAATTAAGATACTTCCTTTGCTAGAAATACTGTCTGTTATCAAGAATGGGGACCACCTCCAAGGCTAGGTAGTCTAAATAGTTCCAATAAGGATAACAGACTAGGGCCCATATGCGCTGCTCTGGCTTAGTAGTTATAGTAAGGTTTTGTGGTATCAGCAAGATTTAAAGGGTGGTCAATATTTTGTGAAATAGCAACATGTAATATATCAAAGGTGGCCCAAATTTTTTAAAAATTGGTTTGCAAAATAATTATAGTGGCCCAGATTCCTAGGGTGGTCGAAATTTCCAAGAGTTTACGGTACGCAAGGCAAAGTGTCTAATGCTTAGAGTAGTTACTAAGCCATCGCTAAGTGTGACTGCATGAGCATTTCCTAGGAGTCGCTGTGTGGCTGTTCCACCTAAGTCCTACTTCCCTTGGAGCACACATATATATATATATATATATATATATATATATATATATATATATATATATATATATATATATATATATATATATATATATATATATATATATATATATATATATATATATATATATATATATATATATATATATATATATATATATATATATATATATATATATATATATATATATATATATATATATATATATATATATATATATATATATATATATATATATATATATATATATATATATATATATATATATATATATATATATATATATATATATATATATATATATATTTAACTCTAAAGCTGAGTATAAATTTGTAAGGACAGGACGTGATGAGACAGCATAAATACATATCAATTTGTTTTTATTTTATGACTTAAAACCAAAAATACAAAATAAGGAACCGACTGTACTCAATCAGAATAAAAACAAGGTAACAGAAATGATATCTTCCAGGTTGAAGGTCCAGAATGTATATTATGTGAATTTACCCATTTATGCCAGTAGCAGCCAACACAATAGTTGATATGATAGTGTAGTTATATGTTTAAGATCAAAGCATTTTAGGCAAGTATTTGAAGGGTAAACTATTATCATAACACAACTAACAATACTCCTTGGAACAATAAATAAATAAATTCTTCATTCTAGAGTTATCTTCAAAACTTAACCAGATTAATATAAAACAGAAATAGTAAGATAAATCTTATTAATATTGTCATTTAGATATTCAGAAAGAAGAAAAGAAAATCAATTCATGTTACTTAAGAAGAATTTGTAGATAAATACAGATATCATTTCAATTTCTTATGAAAATCTAAACTCGGACAATTCAGCTAGTGCAGTCTGTTTTTTTACCTTCTAAATATCTTCAAAGGCTGCTAACGAGTGAAGAGTTGTAATTTTGTTTGTGTGACCAGGTTCCTTGGTCACACACACACTAAATAATAGGTTTCCACTAAGATGCCACTTAGTTAAGTCAGAGAGGCGCATACGGGCCAACGTATCCCTAACAAACACAGGCGTATGTACATGGACAACAATATTTGTATATGTAGAAAGTACTGCAATTCAAGAACCGAAGTTCAAATACTGGATGAATACAGGGTACATACAATCTTGAGAAAATGGTGAAAAACCAGTACACTTTAAAACATGTGAATCAGCAATAAAACCTTCCACCATCTAGAATATTAAAAATAGTTCTTCAATCAAAATGCGCTAATTTTGCAACTCTATATCTAATACTACTCTAGATAGTATAACCACTAGTCTAATATGATGGTAAATATCACAATGTATCATTTACACCTCTCAATAACTCCTCCTTCACCTTTTTGTAAGCCTATATTTCCCATTTTTATTTTTCACAATATCATTTCACACCATTAAATCTGTGGTCCCAGAAGCGTGATTGACATAGAAATTCTTCAAATGAAGAATTGGTTGAAAAATAGCTTGAAGTGAGTTTGTTACTCTATCTAATAAATGTCATCACAAGATTTTAAAATCAGTACACCATAACAATGATTGCATATTAAAAAGACCATATGGTATTGAGGAAGAATTTTAAAACCATACAAGTAAAGAATGTTAGACATGGAAAGAAGGTAACCAAATGTATCATTTATGACCAGGAGGATACTCAATAAGCATCACCACATTATACCCATCGTTTCCAGAACATTATTCTCCATTACTCAAAATAATACCAATTTACAAGAAAGTATATCATATATATACACGATTGTATATATATATATATATATATATATATATATATATATATATATATATATATATATATATATATATATATATATATATATATATACACACATAATATACATATATATATATATATACATATATATATACATATATATATACATATATATATATATATATATATATATATATATATATATATATATATATATATATATATATATATATATATATATAAATGTATGAATATATAGTTAAGTCCTCTATCTACATTGTCCTTTTCACACCAAAAAGGTCATCAACTTACAAATGGAACATTCAAAGAGACAACCACTTGGAAGTGGTTACTAGCTATTTCTTCAGGGTAAAAACATTACCTTTTTTGATCGGTTACCCTAAATAACAGGGTACAACCAGCTTGGTGCTGTAAAAGGCAATCTAAAATAGCACACTTGAGGGAAGTGAGAGTTCATGTCTAAAAGAATCCATGCTAATAAATACAAAGGAATAGATAGATCATCTTTTCCGCACCCAAACCTTTCAATTCAACCCTTAAAAAATTTCTCCTCTATTTATCAAAAACCTAGCTTATGATGGTTTACATCAACTAACTATTACTTTTCAATCCTTCATTTTCAGCACCCAGT
Source organism: Maea johnstoni (assembly GCA_963942565.1). NCBI lineage: Eukaryota > Metazoa > Annelida > Polychaeta > Spionida > Magelonidae > Maea > Maea johnstoni. The sequence goes on along the minus strand of OZ012688.1, from coordinate 14,299,889 downwards.
TTGCGCGAAAATCTTGTCTGCCAACTTGCAGATTTTACTCGTACACAAGGAAGCTGTCCCTAGTGATATATCCACTGCAATATTCAACACTAAGTGGTTTTGACGATGATTGAAATCACTGCCCCAGCCCGATCCAACAGCGCAGTACGGCGTCTTCCTCAACGCATCCTCCCAACCAGTTATCCTGTCTATTTACCCAGATCACAACAGTCCCATTTCCCCACACTAGACGCAAGTGGCGCCACCTAGCTCTCGGCATTTTTCCACGCCTCTCCTTGATGCATATGGATTTCACCTCGGCTTATTTTGACTGGACACAATGAATGAATGATGCAAATGAATCATAAATGCACTAAACATAAACATTGCTTTACTTTATAAACATTAATCTACTTTGGAATTTGAAACATTATTAACCGCAGGTTTATCGTTTTTGCCGAGAGGACGCGATTGGTCTCTGCGGGATCGCATAATGGAAGATTGTGATAGGGAGATTCGCTGTTATCGCTGGAGAATTCCATCTCGTAGATTTGCGGGTTGACCTTCATGTCGCCGTGCGGTCCGCGGAGAGCTAGGTAGTGTAGGTTGATGGGGGTGTTGACCTTGCTCTTCAGGACCAGCTGATAACTCAGGGTGCGATCCATGCACTGGGTCGGGTTCTTCTTGTTGTCGTTGACGTGCGCCTTGATCACCCATTGGTTGTTGAGGGCAGTGAATCGACTCGTCTCGTAAAACAACCTTGTGATGAAATCGTCGGTGCGATACGGTCGCAACTGTAAATCTGAAACAAGTTACAAATAAATGATTAGAATGCTGGTATTGATATGGATATTTCATTGCCTTGGAAGTAGAGCTTCCATCACTAGTGGATGAAAAGAGAAGGTATCTTGCACGAGTGAGTGATTTTGCATTTGGGTGATGAGGCTTACAGAGTCCCCAGACACAAAATCACCCACAAGCGCAAGATTCCTCCTCTTTCCATCCAAGAGTGATGGAACCTGTTTCTCCCATGATAATAAGGACAAATATATGCATTTTACTGTGAAATTAGCTAGCTTAAATTAGTCAGCAATAGGCCGCCTATGCAATAGCTCAACCATTGTAATACATGTGTGTTATGTTATGCAGTTTTTTTCCTTAGAATCTTGGGCAAGATTACGTATGTGATGCTTGTGTAAGTGCATGTGTGCCATTGTTGGGTCTACTGTTGGAGCAGCCGAAAATTCTCTGTATTTATCAGGTCTGAATTTAACACCATCAAAGCACCTTTCAAAACATGTTCATCGTTCATTTCCGTTATCAACCTTGAGAAAAATGTCAAAATTTTACAGCACATAAATTGGCGATCAGTTTCATGGATGTTTTTCATGGATGTTAATCCTAACTTTTGCAGATATAAGCATGACCAACACATTATCCTGAACAGTGTACCAAAGTTTAAAAAAATAAATAATTCCAGACCACCCATGAAATGAGAACATTCGGCTAGAAAATCCAAAATACCTGTATAAGACTACATAGAGCCCAAGGAAACTTGCCCCCAAAAGCTAAGACGACCAAAATAATCAATGGGACAACAATATAGGTTGGCCGATGGTCAACCTCTAAAAAGATAACATCTGTTATCTGCACATAGTGCAGGCTCCTGAGTGGGAGAACATCTTACAGGTCCCATGAGTGCTCAGGGTAGAAAAAAAGTCAAAGTGCCTGCTTGCATCTAGTGGTCTGCAGAGGACCAGTGTCAGCATTGTGATGCATGCATTATGTCACACGGTGCATTTCCATTCCTGAAGTGCCTGTACGTTTTCTTCAATGATTCTGAAGTGACTAAATGTGCTTTACTTCTCTTTCGGTCTTAACCCTTATGCTGCTGGTGGCTTATTTGGCAATTACAAAATGATGCAAAATAACCTGAAATATGACTGAAACCCTGGCACATGGGTACTCATCTGAGAGTGCTTAGTGAGAGCTTTCCAATGAATACCAACATGACAGGGTCTAGATGGTTTTCAAAAATCTTTGCGTCATTGTGCTTCGGGTGAAAGTAGCCTCAGCATGGGAAGGGTTAATCATAACCAACTACACAGCATTACTGTGCTCGCAGGCTAAAAAGGTGTGCCATTCTGTTTGGCCTTATATAGCAGGTAGATAAATAATGTATTTCCACACCAACTTTTTTCTTTTTCTTTTCTCTTGGGTCACATTTAAGACTCATTTGCCAGCATAATTCGCGTAGAGAAAAGAGCTAAAAAGCTTTCCTGCTTGTGTACAAGCCTGAGTGATGTTTTGTGATAGCTGATATCTAACTCTATTCAGTGTTGGCCAAGGCAGACACAGTTGGTCTCATTATGAGGAAAAGGTTTTGAGATAAGTAGAAAACTCAAAATGACCCTGAATTCACAAATCAACCTCATAAATCACCTAAAGGGACATCACTTAAAGTATGATAAGGTAATTTTACTATGCCTACAAAAAAAACTTTAATACCACTGCAAGCATGGTGTCCTTGATATAAAAACAGGCCGTGTCAACTATGGAATTCCTACTAACTGCTCAATTACAGCCTTTTTCTCCCACATTCCGTTACAATGTAAGGCGCCTAAATCACTTGACATGAACTATGAACGCCTACTACGAATCAAGTAAATAAATCACATTCTATTGCCATTCTTCGTTAATTCCAAACCATATAAGTTATATGATATAACCCTGACCTAGTGCGAGAATGACTAACATAGTCCGATAGGGAAAACTACAGGTTGCAAGCTGTATCCCATTAAGTTAGAATTAACAATCTAACCATCATGAAGCCCAGTGGCTAGGCCATAGAGGAAAAGATCTATCTATAGATGTTTAACCCTTACGTTGCTGGTGGCTAATTTGGCAAATGCAAAATGATGCAAAACATCTGAAAAATGACCGAAACCCAAGCAAATGGGTACTCATCTAAGAGTACTCAGCGAGAACTTTCCAATGAGTACCAACACGACAGGGTTTAGACGTTTTTCAAAAATCTTTGGGTCTTTCTGCTTTGGACAAAATTAGCCTTAGCTAATGTTGAATTTTAGGGGTGCCTTCTTTCTAAGAGAGAACACAATACATACTGATAACAAGCTTGAACATATATTTGCTCATCTGAAAAAGGCATATAATCATTATTCAATGGTATGGTAATTATATTACATACATGTAGTTTTGTGTTGGATGTGTAAGGGTGTCGGCAGGGTCGTAGGGTCAAAATTGGCAATTGTAAAATTTTTGAGTGTCCAAATTTTTAAAGGGAACCACAAAACACTAAGATTTTCAACCATAAACATGTATGAATTTATGAAAATAAGGCATAATATCCTTAAATATAATGTCATGGGAATTATATGGAGCTGAATTGAGGAATTCCTCACCAAAATAATTGGGTGTCCTGAGGGTTGTTTTTCAAGGGTTTGGGTGTCCAAAAGATGCCAACACACCCTGCTGGCTAAGACTATGAGTGTCGGCCTTGCTAGTATTGCATCAATACCACAGCCACATAGTGGCGTGTTCGCCTAAAACGGCAATTAGTACGTTACGCTTTCTTTTCCCCTCATTAATCAGACAGCTGCCAGTAGGTATCCCACAAGTCATCGCACAAGATCGGCTCACGGACATTTTCTATTGATTTTTTCTCCCTTCAAAACTCATCAATCCGTGGTGATTTCCCTCAGCAGGGATTATTGATCGTCAAAAGGCTACAGCCATTGTTAGGCTGCATCGATCTTAACCCATTCACACTCAGAGTCACTCTAGAAAGAAACGTCTGCTATTCTCATACTTTTGAAGATATCTTGGGAATTAAGCAAAAGTTCACCAAATATTTCAAGAAGAGTTGCTGTTTGACTTCTGGTTAACACTTCTCAGTGAAATATTTCCCAAAAAATGCTTCTGTTAGTAAAATATTTCAAAAACCGTCAGGCCTGTTTTGGCCGCACTGAATGTAAATGGGTTAAGAGCAAAAAAGGCGCTTGGTAGCACTGTACTTGGATAACCTGGCAGGACTATTTGTATTCTTTGCGGTACCGTGTACACTTATTGATCTACTAAAGCATGAATTCATGCACCCAGAAAACTGCTGCTAGCACAAACAACATGCCCATAACATGAAGCTATTCAGATCGTTTAACCCAGTAATGCTCACAGCGGCGGCAAAAGGCAGCCTGACAATTTTGGCGAAATCTATCAAGCAAAACATACTTTTGAAAATATTTGAAGGAGAGATGATCATTAGAACATTAACAACAACTCTTTTGCAAATTCTATATAAAATGATTCTTAATTCACCAGTAATACACACAGTGGCGGCAAAAGGCATCCTAACAAATTTGGCGAAATCTATCAAGCAAAAACATACTTATGAAAACATTTGAAGGAGAAATGTTCATTAGAACATTACCAACAACTCTTCTACAAATTCTACATAAAATCATTCTTAATTCACTAGTAGTTATACACACAGTGGCAGCAAAAGGCAGCCTGACAATTTTGGTGAAATCTTTTAGGCGAAAACATATTTTTGAAAATAATTGAAGGAGAAATGTTAATTAGAACATAACCAACAACTCTCCTTCAAATTCTTTGTAAAATCATTTTTAATTTTCAAGTAGTTATCAAAAGTATCATTGATGCAGACGACTTCTAGAGTAACGTGTAAGCATGAATGGGTTAAGGCACTGGGAGAACCCAGCCCTAGGCTGTACTGATCGGGCTGTACTCAGAGGCGGGTTTCAGGGGATCAGGTTTCTAGTACAGATTTAGATACCTCCATATAGCCTAAGACCCTGCAGATGTGTCAGTCTATAAAACTATATTTTCTCAATCCTTCTTTAACCCATTTACATTCAGAGCAGCCAAAGCAGTCCTGACGATTTGGGATATATTCTACTTACAGTTCTCTAAGCATTTTCTGGAAAAACATTTGAAGGAGAAATGTTGATCAGAAGCCAACCAACAACTTTCCTTCAAATATTTTGTGAACTTTCACTTAAAAACACAAATTACTTTCCTCTAGAAACTGTCATCTCGATCTGTGATACTTTTGGCTAACTCGGTAATTAAGAATCGTTTGAGAAAATGTTTCAGGGAGAATTGTTTGTCCAGGTGTTCTGATTAACATTCCTCCTCCTTCAAAGGCACAGTTAGGAAAGTATTTGAAGGAAAATGGTCATCAGAATACTACAGCAAACTCTCCTTCAAATATCTTGTGAAAAGTTTCTTTATTTCCATGTTATTGTCAAAAGTATCATGAGACCAGACAGTAATTTCAAGAGTAACTCTTAAGCATTAATGATTTAAAAGATTTCACCAAAATAGTCAGGCAGTTTGGGCTGCTGCAAGCATTAATGTGATAATTTGACGCAGAGCTAGGTAGAGCTTAACATAAGCATGTTGTCATTGGGTGTGGTTAGGGGGGGGGGTGGTGGTCTCCAGAAGGGGTAGTAAGAAAGGCCAATTAGGTGGCTAGGAGCGTGTAAGTTGAAATAAAGATATGACAAGACCAGGATAAACCTAAGTCTAATTCTTGTGGGCCTCCAAAATATTTAAAATGTGCGGCCCTTGGCAAAGGGTTTATTGTAGTTTTATGAATATATGAAATTCTTCATTCTTTATGAATATATGAAAAGTTTCTGTATTCTGTATTTCTCACCCTAGCCTTTAGGAGGCATCATAACCACGAGGTGTTGAGTACATTCATACAAGTGGTATTTAATTTTTCCTGAAGGGGGTATCATCATCATGATACTTATATACAAGTGGCATTTAAGTGCATGAAATGAATCAGTCTATGGTATTAAACTCATGAGTGCCCCTAATAAGCCAATGACCTATGAAAACAAACAGTACTAGTAGATATGCAATAAATAATTCATACACAGAACAGGTTTAGAGGACCGTTCTGCCTCACATACTTGTTTACTATTCACTCAGACATAGTTGTAACTAAACAAACTAATGCTATGTGTTTACTTTGCTGATAGACCATATGGCACCCAGACACAGCCATATTGCACACTGGTAGAGTTTCAGGGTTCCAGGCTGACCTAAAATAACAGCATAGGACAATTTACCAATAGAACGTTTCCTGGATATTTAGGGACAGAGTGCGCGCTGAGATTGAACGCCAGATATCCGACCTGTTAGCCTAGATACATGTCCCCATACATTAGGGAATAACCACAACCCCTCAAACCTTTCGCGGCTTGGCATATATAAGCTTCATTTGGGAATACATCAAAAATGATGTTAAAATTGTTATCTGGCCAACAATTTTCCTTCAACTGCTTTTTTAAATCATAAAAAGGCAACCAGTTATATCTAGACATACCCTAGAATCCACCCATTATCCCGACCTCAGGGCATAAAATATTCAACTCATTGATTTCCAAATATCAAATTATAAATTTATTACATAATAAGTGAAATTTAAAGGATAAATTTGATAATTTCAGTCAAGCGTCTAGTATCAACATCCTCACTGAAATGATGGCTTTGCAAGTTCTGTACATCTATTATCATGTAAAGTTTATCTATCTTGTGAAGCCACTACCACAACATGAAATACCTAAATGTTTCTCCCCACAAAGATATGCTCATTCATATTTTTGTTTGGCCAAACAAAAAGAGGCTCATCTGCAATATTTGAGGATGTGTATTTCATGTTTTTCTTGTTCAATATTAGACCAATAGTACTATCATGTATATTACCATATTCCAAATTTCTTAACATTATCCGAATAGCACTATTATGTATACTTAATTATCATATTTCCTATTCAATATCAGACCAATAATACTATTGTTTATTGGCATATTTCCTATTGATTAAAATCAGACCAATAATGTTATTATCATAACATTTCATTGTTGTAAGACAGACCAGATGGTACATACACATTTTATAGTGTATCATTTAACACCAAATGTGCTTTATATGAGAATTTCAAATTTGATGCAAGTAATTATATTTTGGATTATCTAGCCCACAGCTGTATGACTGCAAGTACACATTAACATGCAATACTCAATTGCATTGAACATATGTTGCCATATGACTTTCACTACATACTAGTATTTAGTAATGGCATGCCTTGGCAGACAGTCATACCGTGGACAATTTATATATATATATATATATATATATATATATATATATATATATATATATATATATATATATATATATATATATATATATATATATATTATATATATATGGTTTTTTATTGGTCAGAAATTGTTATTTATGAATATTTGTTGGGTTCTAGATACATTCTATGAAGCTGTACTTAAACCCTACATTCCCTTTACTTGTCATTCTGAGTGTACCTATAATGCTGCTTTTTGCTGACCCGATAGATAACATCAGGGAATGACATATATGACATAATAATATTTCATTTTATCTAATGATATTGAGAAACATGTGACAACTTAATAATTGTTTGGAGTTAATCTAAATTAGTTGAAGATACTGATTAATCCTTCCAATGCTGAGGTTACTTTCGTCTAAAGAACAATGACGAAAATAATTTTGAAAACCATCATAGCCCTGCCATGTTGGTATTCATTGGATAGCACTCGCAGAGTACTGTCAGATGAGTACCCATGTGCCAAGGTTTCAGTCGATTTTAACGTTCTTCTTTGAACAAGGACGCAAATATTTTTGAAAACCATCTTAACCCTGTCATATTGGTATTCATTGGATAGCTCTCGCTGAGCATTGTCAGATGAGTACCCACGTGCCAAGGTTTCAGTCTATTCTAACGATCTTTTGCACAATTTTGTGTCGATCAAAGTATAGACACCATTATGCTTTCATTATACCACTCACTTCATATTTCACATTAGTGACATTACACAGTCATCAATTACAGCAGTACCCCAATGCACTTCTGACCCACATAGTGGAGTGTGTATTGTATAGGGTTCCTCTATGATCAAGTTCGCAGGAATGTCTGCTACAGGTCAATGAGCCAACCTGTTGCCAGCTAGCCTATCAATGAGGGTCAATAGACTACCTATTGTTTACTGGCCATGCACTGTGAGTGACAGCTGTCGCATTCCCATGAGAAGTGTGGCAGTTGGACAAATATTGAGTACGGTATTATCATTTATTGATGTCGCGTTTGGGCCCAGTCAGGCCGGTCCTCCTGACCTAGCTGGAATAAGTGTGACATTTCACAGGCAAAGTCATAAGTCCAGTGACTTAGTTTTTCAAAACTACTATGCAAAGAAAACAATTGAGAACACAAATACTAAATATGTTGTCACTATAAGGTGATGCCATAACATTTTAAACTGTAAACTGAAAAAATTCACAGCTGTGTTAATTTTGGCAAATAATGTATGTTGCGGCATGATTTATTTTAAGAATTGCTCAGCATCCCTTCCATTGATATGTAAGTTTAATATTGTTAGTTTTAGCAAGTCTTATCAGTTGATTTATTGTTTATTTTTCTTGCGTCCAGCTAAAGCAGGACTCCCATAATGACCTGTGTTATTGCATGTGACCAACTGAATAGAAATTGAGATGTAACATTACATTAATGAATGATGTGCTATCCATTTGTCTGTCATTATAGGTCATGCACTGGTGCCAAAATTATAAATGTTAGGAAAATAAAACAAGAATTCTGTTGTTCTTCCAAATATATATTTTTCTTTATTGGAAACCACCAAGTTGTAAGTAAATGTTAAGTAAAATAATTCAATTTCAGGTCCAACACTCTCGTTCTATGGTTATTATTAATAATTCATAAATCGCCACGCCTTCCCAAACAAAACAATGTGCCTCACACCCTATTCTTGTCATATTTCAATGCCACATAATCATTATGAACTAAATTTGTTTTAAGGTTTTCACATTAGGGAGTGTTGCTAAGTCTAAACTTCCCTGTATAAGGAAAGTTACTTATCTCATGTTACATCATCACATGATCACTAAAATGACACAGTATCTCATGACAGTAACAGTTCCTGCTTCCTGATAAGGCAATAACATGAAATGTAAGGCAGGGAATTAGCCAGGATTTTTATAACAGGGTGTCCAAATTGGGATTTCAAGAATTTCGGGTGTCCAAAATCCCTGATTGAAAAAGCAAAAACTATTACACTGATTATGTATATTAACAAATAAAGTAATTATATGCTTAATTCTTTGTTATTATTTTGAAGTTAAACTTTTTATCAATTTCAAATTAGTATTTATAAAAAATAAAAAAAATACCAAAATCTAGGGTCTTTTTACCTAAAATCTGGTAATTCTCATGAACCAGGAAGTCCAAACTACACCCAGACACCCTGCTGGCTATTTTAGACCCTGTAAGGTAATACCACACTTCTGCAGAAACAAACATGGTGCCCTGAGCTGGATGTTAGAGCAGGGCGTCCTGGCCAACAGAGTTATGTAACATGACATCACTTTCAACTTCAGCATTAGGGGCGTGTGGATTCACTACTTATGGACTTAACCCTTTCAAGGCTGAGGCTACTTTCATACAAATCACACGGACACAAAGCTTTTTGAAAACCATCTAAACCCTGTTATATTGGTATACATTAGATAGCTCTCACTGAGTACTCTCAGATGAGCACCCATATGCAAGGGTTTTAAGTCATTTTCACCTTTTTGGGTCATCTTGTGTTGGCCAAATTAGCCACCAGCAGCATAGGGGTTAAGGAACATCTCCTTGGCAAATATCAAGAACACCACATACATAGGCTATGTCCAGTGAGGCAGCAATCCGTTAAGCCTGTACTTAACATTGACTGGACAATCTTCTTAGAATAAGCAAATACTGGGTCCAGTCAGCAACAGAGGATATGCATAAACCTGAAAGGTAGTGCTAGGAATCGGCTTGGATTTTCATGATCGACCATCAGTTGGGTACAACCAATCGATGATCAACCATAATCAGTTGCGCGTGCTATCATCCCGGCAGCACTTATTAGCTATTTCCGCCACTAAGTAAGTAATATTTCGGACATTTTCTGATACTGTTTTTGGCGAAGAACTTATGCTGTTTATTTCGATCATAATCAATGCCAAATTTTGGAATTGATTAATTGAAAGCGAAATCCTTACGATCCGATGATCAATTATAATCGATCATTGGATTATCACTACTGAAAGGGAGCTATACTGAATGGTAATAAGATATTATAGGGGTTACTGAATTTCAAAAAAAATTACTTCTAAAAGTGTATTTTTTTTAAAGTGTAGCTCACACACATTCTTGCTGGACAGTCGATAAGTATCTTGTAGTATCTTATCATTTGAATTTTTCAGTGTATAAAAAGTACATGGTATTGACTGTTGTGACGCCCTATGTATTTTGCTTATATCTCGATGATTACATTTTAGATTGAAATATAATTGTAGCAGAAATGTTGATCATAACCCAGCCAACAACTACTCTTCAAATATTTTGTGAATTTATGCTCACTTCCAAAATTGTTTTCAAAATTATCCACGATGACACTTCACAAGACTTTTAGGCATTATTGGGTTTAAAAGGTCAAACACACCACAAAACATGATTTTCTCCGATGAGATTAGGTCAAAAACCCTACTGTAGAGCTTGATTTAAAACTATCTTACCAATCAGACAGTTCACCACAGCTGAGATGGAATATTTAAATGTTCATACTCACATACAGCTGGCTAGTCACAACTTAGCTGCAATATGACCGAAAAGATGACGAAAACCAAAATTTCAAATTCAAACTCACCACAAAATGTCATTTTCTCCAGTGAGAGTAGGTCAAAGACTTCACCACAGCTGACTAAAAGAGGGAATACCTTAATTCACATACTCACCACTAGGTGTGACTTTCTCTGGTGGGAGTAGACTCATAAAAAAAGGGAATATTTCAATATTCATACTCACCACTAAATGTGATTTTCTCGAGTGAGAGTAGGTCGAAGACTCTATTGTAGAGCTTGAGTTCCTCCTGCCGCACGGAGTCGATGCTGACCAGGGCGTCCATCACCTCTGCCCCGCTCTTTTTCGGGTGGCAGCACGTGTCCTCATGCATCTGAAGTTCATGGAATGGTCCCCGCCACGGGCAGCCAATACGCTCGAACCTGCAGCTTGTAATTCTGCAGAGAGCAGCATATAAAAATACAGGAGTTAGTCTAGTGCCTGGAACACACAGAATTCTGTTTATTTTACGCCACAGTTCTAGTTTTGCTATTCCCCACAGGGGGCGCCAATCAACATCTATCCGGCTGGCTCTATCATCTACCCCTCTCCATTGCAGTGCGCCGAACTTTAGATCTTAGAGGAGTCCACGCTTACTTCTCGTCATCAATGTAACTAATTGCAGAGTTCAAGGTGATACAAGCAGAAAATCCTAGGCCAATTCATTGCTACTTGCATCCAATCCAAGACCATACCTGAACTTACCTTTACCAGGCCCTGAAACGAAACACAATCATGAAAAATACAATTCACAAACCAAAAGGCAGCTCTTTCATTCAGTCATGACCTTGTAAAATGGCACCAGATACCCTACAGTAGTTGTATTTTCTTCCAACAGGGGGCGCACTGCAATGGACAGCAGTATTAAAGCCTCTTTCACAACCCACTGTGTTGAGCAGCAAAACCAACAAATGGCTTAAAATAAACAGTTGCTTAGATAGTGGCTTTGATGTAGTGTAGTTTGTCTTAGAGAAATTGTTGATGTGCTTTTTTTTTGTTGTCCTTTAAGAATTCTCTCCCCGTTTTGTGTAATTTGTCTATGGAGCCAGCCTCTTGCCATGTATGGAGCCAAAGTCCTTTGTTATTCCTTTCATGAAGATTCAGGGTTCAATTCCGGGTCTTGATGCACTGTAGCACCCTTAAAGCACTGGACGACCTCTCTTTTATCCATATTGAGTCTTCTGTTCCTTTTGTTAGCTTTTTTTGCTTGCCTACAACACTGGTATTACACATATGCAAATCCAAGCAGGTTTGGCCATGGAATGCAGTTTGGTTTTCCGTCAAGACACTGCACATGATTTCAAAAAACAGACATGCTAATTGTTCTCTGCTGGTCCCTTGGCAAAGGTGGGTTCTGGTTAAATAACAGACCCTTTTTGGCTCCGGGAGAACAATGAAGCAATGTTTTGAAATCAGTTCATTACTTACATGTAGTAGTGATGCCATCTGGTGGAAAACATCTGAAAATATTAAGGACAAAGATTTTGTTATCTTTTGACCACCTCAGTCGGAAAGGCTGATGTTGTTGTTTTGCCGACAAAAAGACTAAAAAATGGGGATTGAATTTTGGCACAAAATAAAAGGAATTTTGCAAAGCCTTTTGGTGAATATGGAGTAACTGAGTGGGCACTTTCAAAAAAGGTACCTGATTCTAATGAGTCAAAAACTTTGAAAACTTTAGAGGTTTTGATTACCATTTCTGAAATTGCTCATTCAGCTACAAGTTCTTAAAAATGTCACGAGTATTGTTGAGTTGCAAAAATTACAGCAACTGGTGATTTGTATGTCTTACATATCCTGTAAAATTAATGCCAATATGAACGCCGGATAACCATTTTTGAATTTAAAAAACGAAGGAATTTGACATGGAAAATGAATGTTTGAATTTGAACGTTTGATTTTTTGATGGTTTGGTTGAACCGATTTTCGGTACAAGATTGTCAGCAAAACAGCAACATTCTCTCCCTTCCTTAGTGAGGTGCTCAAGCCTGGAAAGGAAAATTTGTTTAATTAGTTGAAACCTATGCGGCAGGACACCAAAGCAACACCTAGCTTACAGCAACATGCAAGAAAGGTCGGAACAAATAGCTTACCTTTCGTGACAGAGCTCCCGTTCATGTCGGTCGATGCCCACCCGCGGTAGCTTCTTGGCGCAGTACTGGCACTGCGAAGGCAGCTCCGACACTGCCTTCTCCACTGCCAGGTTCCGCGAGCACTGCGACTTGCTGATCTCGATGCGGCAGTTGGGACATGTCGACGACTGGTCCTTGAGGCGGGCGTCGGCCAAAAGGTGGGCAAAGCAACCGGCACACATCAGATGTCCATTGGTGCACTGAAATAACGGAAAAACACAAATGAATATAAAGCAACCCTTTTATCTAAATTACCTTTTTGCACGAAGGGTTTGACATTGAGTGCTGAGGCTCTAAATATAAAGCTGGCAATGTGCGTGTGGTCAAAAAGTCCACAAGCATCAAAGGCACTATGTAGTTAAATTATACTTAGGGCCCCAGTACATTTCTATTATGATGGGTGGGAAACCATGAATACCACCATAATGCATGGTCTTAGCCAATATTTGGAAACAGGGTGCCCAAATAAAGGTTTCATAGACTTTTGTGTGTCCAAAGTGTGGTACAAAGTACATACTACTAATAAAACAAACCCGATTTTTTTTTGGGGGGGGGGGGGGGGCAGTAACAGCTTTGTGTGTCTTATAAAAGTGACACTACAGATTCTACATCTTCTATCTTCTCAGAAAAGTCATCATTCTGACATAAAGTTTTGGGTGTCCAAAAAACAGTGTTCTGGGTGTCCAAAGAAGTGACACTACATGCACTATCTTCTAGAATTGTCATCATCAGTAAATCCTGACCTAAACTTTTGGGTGTCCAAACTGTCAACAAACAGTGTTCTGGGTGTCCAAATGACATGCTGGATGCATAGGCATCTAAGCCCCTGCCATAATGACAAGTACTGAGAAACCTCAGGTTGTGCACATCCTCATGGCATGTCTACGCTCAATATGGTGAACACTTCTTGTGCTCAAACTTAAGGTAGCTGTCATTAAATGCAGAAAACATTTATACATTTGTTGGTCTGGGCTGAAGGGGATCTGGGTTGAAACAGAAGTTGTTCCTGTCCACCTGTCACTGGGCCCAGAAGGAAACAAGTCTAGACAACTGGTCAATTTTGTATTTGTATGTTTATTGACAGCACAAAAGTATTGTACAATATTTCAACTCTGATTTGGCATGTTGATGTTTTAATGAGCAGATTTATTATTTTTGAGGGGTACCTCCCCATTGATACTGTGAACGTCAGCTTGACACTCGCAAGACTGATATATATCTCCTCTCCCCTTTTCAATGTATACAAACAACATCCAGCAGATACAAGGTTATTCCTTTAATATGATGTATTTTATCAAAGAGTAAAATCATCATAAGGACTGTATCTATGCATGCATTGAGCTGTAGATGCTTTGCACGGACTGCTGTATTGTTGGGATTGATGCAATTTGAAACTACTTATTTAGAGATTGGAATTTTGCACAGACTATTTCCTATAACAGGAGCAACCAGCCAAGCATGACATATACCTCTAAGTGTTAGTTGCTATGTCCACTGGGGTAAAAATAGTATGTGTGTATGCTAATCTGGGGTTAGCCAAGATGATGCAATGCACCAGGATTGAAGTGAACTTGGGACTGTGTACACAAGCCACTGTTGGCATTGATAAAGCTTCTCAGGAAACACTGACCTTGCATCCTAAATTCCCGATTGACTAAGGGTCTTTAGGAGTTTCAGCACTATACATAGGTTAAACTACTGGAACAGAACAGCTTACACTGATCGCCCTACACCTGCTTTGTCTGGGGATTAGAATTGCCCCTTTAAGTTAGATTTATGCAACGGTAATGCTATCGAAGCCTTTTAAAGCTTCTGAAATAATCTGAATGATGACAACATCAGTATGGTTGTTTTGTAATTGTAAGGAACCCTGTTAGTAAATGCTTAGAAGACCAACACATGGAATGGAAACCAGCCGGTCAACCTGAACATGCTAGCCTCAACCAGTGTCAATTAATAGTCGCTTATAGGTGCTCTGGGCACCCCCAGCAGGTGGTGGAGATAAGGTTTCTCTGTAATGTAATCGATGCGGGAGCCCTGATTGGTCCTTGTTCCCACGTGACCTCGTGCTGCTGCCTTATCTGCTAGTCCTGGCATGAGGCTAGCATGTAACTATAGGGCATATAGTAATTGGTCTCTCGTTACATATCCATTCTTTTCTTAATCCAAGGTAAATGTAATAAAACATTTTATTTTATCAAAATTGATGAAACAATCCTCTGAGACTTTATGACAGCTTTAATGTCCCCTCTTTGACTACATAAACCAAACAGCGTAATTAATAGTGACACGTCTAACATGAATAGTACACAATTACTAGCATAAGCCAGCTTCTATTTTGGCAACATTCCAAACATATCTTTGAATGGTTGATCACGTGAGCAGGGTCGGGTCAGGGAAGGTCGACGCAGGATTCCAACAACGAAATCAACATCCCTAGAGCCCAATTACAAGACAGTTACCATCCTTAATATAAGGACCAACGCGTATGGTCTATTATTAACATACGAGAACGCAAGTGTTCGAAGTCAAAACCGATGATAGTCTCATATTTTAGAAAATCGTTA
Source organism: Maea johnstoni (assembly GCA_963942565.1). NCBI lineage: Eukaryota > Metazoa > Annelida > Polychaeta > Spionida > Magelonidae > Maea > Maea johnstoni. The sequence continues at coordinate 14,284,457 of OZ012688.1, read as the reverse complement.
TTTAAAAGGTATGAGATTGGATGTGCACGAGGATTTGTTTACATCCCATTCGATTTCCACTGCCACGTCGTTTAACCCATATTTTTTTCTGGATCTTTCACAATAATGAAATATTTACAAAAAATAGAAACGCACATATACAGTGCAAGCTCTGACCAACTTCCTATCTGCTAATAAAAAAGGATTGAGATCGATTGTAGAAGAAAAGTTGGACCATATCTTTTCAAAATATGCAAGTTCTGACCTGATAGACAGCTCCTGTTGGAAGGTCCAGACAAACGGTGCAACACAGTATTCCGTTCAATCTCTCTTCAAGATTGAACTCTCTTTCATTCCTCCCGACATCAAGCTTTAATTTCTTCTTCTCCGGTTCACAATTGTCTGAACTATCTTCTGCAACCAGGATATTTTCTGGCACAAGTTCGTGGGAAGGTCCTGGGACTTCAGCCATTTTGTTTGTTATGATTTTCCCTTCACGTTCCGGATCTGACGTAGAGGCACCTGACAAACGCAGCGTCCAATCAAATTGATTTTTGAAGAGGATGACGTCATCTCTATCCAATCAGAAACGGGATACTCTGCAACTAATTAACAAGAACAGCTGATTACATGGGTGAAAAGGGGGAGGGGCAGCGACATTGAATTGACAAGTGCTTATGTGTGATATTGATATTTGAGTACCCTGCATACCATCCATTCAAAGCAAGGATACGTATGTTTGGATGACACAAGCGTATCTTGCAAAAACCAATGAATACATCACCCGGAAGGGTCAATATCTAGATTTCATGCCTGAAACCTAAATGTGTGAAGCTTGAAACATTTACTCTGTGAGCCAATAAGACGTGCTCGGCAGCAATATCAGTGCAAGAACATTGTGACTTCTCTGTCTTTTCAGCCCATGGTTTTGGGACTGATTCTGTTCTGATTCGCTTAACCCATTCAATGCAGAGGCTACTTTCATCCAAAGTACAATGACGCAAAGATGTTTGAAAACCATCTAAACCCTGGCATTTTGCTATTCATTGGATAACTCTCTCTGAGCACGGCTGAGCACTCTCAGATGACTTTAAACAATTTTTCAGGGTTTTTGCATCATTTTGTATTGAACAAATTAGCCACCAGCATAAGGGTTAACATCACCAGTACTTTTCAAAGCAAGTCCATTTCAGGCCAATTCCCTGAAAGTTGATTTCTTGGAACGGAAGTCGAACATGTATGTGTCGTACATTTTCTGCAGGGAACAGTACAGTATTCGGGTCTGAATTCTTGGGCCTTTTCATAGAAATTACTTAAGTCAAAAAAATAACTTAATTGCTACTGTTGTGATAGTGTGTGTGTGTGTGTGAGTTTTTTCACTTGTTGAAGAATAAACACTTGGCTAATACTAGTATTTCACTTGAATGTTTTCTTCCACTGGGACCACTATGGACATAAGTTTTTAGCCTGTATCCTGTGTCTGTTTAGAAGTATATTGCTTAGCATTTAATGACTCCATCTAGTCACCTCTATATGTGATTTTTTATGTGCCAACTGCTGTGTAATATACATCTTACTATACAGAATAAAATCAAAATCAAATCAGATACCAAATAACCCCTGGATATGTTCAACCTGCGCTGGTAACCAGATTTAAGGGGACAGTTAAAAGGTGAATCAACTGATTTACTTTAATGCACATGTCCATGGCTATGTGCCATATTGTACGCAATGAACCTAATCGATTTCCCTGAGTACAATTGCTCGGTCCATTAACTTCAGTCTTATCATCTTCGCCCCATCCCTTAAATGCATGCAGCGGCCAAAAGCAGCCTGATAATTTGATAAAATCATTCAACCGAAAGCAGAGTTGTTAAAGTATTAATAATAGCAACAAAAACAATAACAACAACAACAATAATAATAATAATAATGATAATAATAATAATGATACTACTACTACTACGACTACTAAAAAAGAAGATAAGAACACTGAGTATCAACAATTTTCAACAAATTTTTGAAACCATTCTTTATTTCAACTTCATGATCTTTACTGACTCGCTCTACTACCACAGTAGAAATTAAGTGAGTGCAAGGTGTGTGTTGAACACAAATCCTTGCAGACATTTACACACAAGGCCATCTGAGACGACTTACCTTCCGATACTCTATAGTTTGGCCCAATACAGAGACATCATAAGAACAGAGACATTAATCTAATATAATAAAAGCTCCCTGATAAGAACAATCTCCCGCAAGATAAACGAGCACAGGAACCCTAATCACATTTTGATTTGTCTAACATAAACAGTGTTTCAAAGGCACTGAAACAATGGTAACATTAGGATTTTTCCTCAAAAGTGAATATAAACTTCGAAACGCACTTGTAAAGATGTGTGTGATCCTTTTTTGGCTATCAAACAGCGTGTAGTAATTTCTTGGCATTATTCTCCCACCCTTTATTTGTGGTGCCAGATCGAACACTTGAGTTGTATGTACGCGTATGTTGTCGGTCTTGACCAAGTCGCACTCAACAGTATGAAATGAATTTTAATGACCACATAGTTTTAAGCACTTTTCTTTAAAGTACTTTGTTAGAATTCAATAGCTCGTTTACTCAAACCAAACACAAAAGAAGAGAGGTGTTAAAACGCAATCCTGTTTTGTTGAAGCTGTTAGCCAATTAATGAAACAGTTTGTTTAACATTTTCGATTAACTAAATGTACTTTGTAAATAGATCCAATATAATGGTATAAACTCAACACTTGCACGACTCACAGACCCATCACAATAATGCACTTTCTGCAGCTTTAGTAAAAATATGAGCTTAACCCAAAGTTTGGACCTTTACCTATTTATTTTATGTGCTTTATTTGCCCCCTCCAGGCTCCACCACCAACAACAAACTGCAAGGAGCCAGACCATATAAAACAAAGATCATAGTGACATTAAACGGGATGGGCATGGTTAGATCTAACAAAATAGTTATCTGGTTATCTGATGGTGCGAATGTTTAAACGACATTCTACGGGAAGGAAGGAATTAGTTGTTCACGTCTTTTTCAACAGCTTAGGTCATATAACGACGAGATTGGAAATACAGAACTGGGAAAAATCACTTCTCTTTAAGAACAACTCCTATGAGTCGTTCAGTTCGAGAAACACCATAGATAGCGATCCACGAAAATAAGCATTCTACCACAATTTTCACAATGTGGCCTGGTCTTATTAATCATAACATAACAACTCGTTTGGAGTGAGTTTACTCCCTTCCTAGTATTTATGACATTGAGTTTTTGTTCAGCTCAAAGGAAGAGGATCTAAAGGTTAGAGAGTACTACCCCTTACCTGTCGATCATATTATTTTGCAGTAAGGTACAAGAGAAGCGCTCTCATGACCGGTATATAAAGGGTGAGCCACTGGCTTACTAGACATCACTAAGCTCCAAGCCGATTGGCCTGGTCGCTTTATAAATGTGAGCGTTATGGAGGGCTGGTCCTTCTGCAACTGAAAGATACCTTGTAACTACATGTATTTGTGAAGAGAAGGGAATTTTTTCACGGTCCCGGGTTTCTATCTCTTCGCGATATGACCTAAGCTGTTGAAAGCGACGTAAAAACCCATTCCTTCCGTCTGATGGGTCGACTTTCATACTTCTGGACCTGTAGAAATTCCCGAGATTAAACACTCGCATCTGTGGGACTTAATCATTTTAAAGGAAAGTTGGCAACTACTGGCTGGTTGTCTTGATTTATTACGACAAAATTCATGTATCTTCTGAGGCCGGAACTACTTTTGCATGATTATATATTAGTTCCGTTTTTTTTAATACAAGTGGGAGACTGCGTACAGCCAGGAAGCAGACTACTTTCTGGGTAGGCAGGCAGATAATCTAGTTTTCTAGGGTGTCATGTTTTTTTTTCTGTTACCAGGCACCAAATAGTCTAGGTGGCCATAGTGTTCGATTTGATTTACACTTATCTCACCAGGGGAATGGAGGATTCAGTTTGAGTATGATTAAAAACTTCTATTAATAATCATTAATATACATCTAAGATAGAAGTAAAACTTCTAGAGATAGGGGGACCAGGTGGTGCCATCTATCTACCATATATGTTACTACAAAGTGCTTAATTAACACAGAAGGGAATGTCGACTTTTTTATGGACTAAGATTCTAGGCTGTGGGGATATGGAAGCGGGTAGGGGGAAGTAACTGTGGATCATTGATACTACCCTATAGCCTTGAGTATCCTCAAATTCTGAATCACAGTAAATTTCCCCCTTTTCGATTTCCCGACCTGACAGTGTCAAGATTCAGCTCTATTTTACTTTCCATCCTCATTTGTAGGCGACTTTGAAAGTCCAGTTGCAGGGGAGAGCCTTGTGCTTAGACTTCATCCTAGAGGTGCTCTCACCACTCACAATCTCGAGTAGCACTGGGGCAGGTTCGCCGAGCTTGAGCTGAAGTGGTCAACTCATGAGCTTGTCTATGTTGGGAACAGAAAGGTAACACAGAGCATCTAGCACACCGTCTTACAACTGCCTATCTTGTTTACAATCTCCAATGTATACAGGCACTGTTGAGTGTCATACTGACCTTTGAACCTCTTCAGCACATTTCAAGATGAAATAGACATGTCAATGTTAATAAATCTCCACCAGTAAGTATTCATTTCTTAAAAAGCTGGGATGGAAAATAAGATTTTTTTTTAATTCGCACTTCTGTGAACTCATGAGCTCACGAGTCAAAAGGGTGGTGAGCTCATGAGTTGATCTCTCTCCGTGAGTGCAGCTCTGCTTCATCCTAATCCTTTATGTTGGCATGGCAGCCATATGGGACAACTAAGTTAGGTGTGCTGCCATCTATACATAGCATAGAAAACTAAGTTTAAATACGTTTCAGAGAGTGCGCCATTGAACCACTATATATGTGTCCAATAAATCATCTAAACCTGAGGAAGCACCGAATGCATTTCAAAAGCTGTCAGATTTAGACCATGAGTATTTTACCTTTTGTGCTGCTCAAATTTTTCTTTCTCTATTTGTCTGATCTAAAAATCTGGGTTCATCTCAGTTGTGGCCGGTCACTTACAGCAGGGACATAGCCAGGCCCGTCCTGCCTGTCTTATGCACAGGCAGTTTGCTGAAAACCTTTTTGGACAGGCAAAAAATTCTACGAAGAATTTTCATTTTTGACTTTTGGGTGATAATAACCGAATACTGTAGTATTATCGTAACCATATCCTTTAACATGGCCGCTGTGTAAGTTGCCCTTTTTGACACAAAAGGCTATTAAATGTAGTTGGTATGAGGATTTGAAGTAGCTAAATCTGGGTGGGCAGAGATTTTGGAATTGCAGTTTTGGACAGGCATTTTTGAAATCCTGGCCGAGACCCTGACTTACGGTATAAGGGATTCCAATGTATGTGCAAAGCAAGTGTTTTGTGTCTGAGATGACACATTATATCTTAATTGCACATCCACTCATTTTTTTGCTTTTAGTGTCTGAAAACACCACTTTATTCATATTCATTTAAATGACTGCCTACAGAGTAAAACCTTTGCGCAGCCATCTATCTTGTAATTGGGGAATGCCCACTTCTAAATGCTTAACCATTAATAGGAATATTGTCACCTAATAGAGGGGAGATATACATAGGTGCTGATCTTCGTAAAGAGCCATATTGAATACCATGCAACCGGAACACAGCTTGTACGAGAATATGCAAAACTAATCAAATGCAAGGACTCCTTTTACTCATGTTTAGGACTTGTGACAATATATTATCTTTTTAGCAAGGAATATTGATGTTGATAACCAATAACAATATGGATGCATCAATTCTATATGACAAAATATTCAAACTTGAAGGGGGAGGGAGGCGTTTGTTTTAAATAAGGGCAAATTCAATACATCTATCCAGGAAAAGTTCCAGGTGTTGCTTATCAATGCTTTAAGTTCCTCTAGGAATTTTCATCCCTATCTATAATACTTCTGACAATAACTTTGGAATTTATTTTTTTATACAAAAAAATGAGGCGAGTTGTTAGTAGTGTAATATTAAATGAACATCTCAGCAAAAATTATCCCTTCAACCCTTTCGGTTGAATTAGAACTTAAAGAATGTCAGGCTGGTTTTGGCTGCTGTGAGCACTGATGGGTTAATATAAAACAACAATGAAGACAAAGGTTTTGGTTTTATTTTTTCTTTCTTTTATTTCCCGCCGAAGCAGGTGAATGATTTGTGAAATGAAGTACTTAGATGTCATATCAAGTACAAAAATGTGTGTGCAGCTTCTCAACACGATCGGGCTCAACTATTTCCAGACGCAAAAAAAAAGTTCAAATAAGCTGTATTTGTAGCTAAACGGCTATCTAAAATAAATTAGGAAAAGTCTAAACAATTAGTATACTACCTAAGTGTAGGCTATTGCCCTATACCGCAATAACAATAATAATAAGTAGCAAGATGACTATTTTGAAGGATGAGATCTAGCTCTTAAGTACCGCTATTAGTGTTGAGTTCTGACTAATCACCATTGTGGAAATGTCATGGTCAAGGAAATACCATGCACTTCATTTCTTACACAGGTTGCCATATTTCATCCTGGCTGACAATATTTCCTATGAAGTCCAGCTTACAAAATATCTTACACAACCATCTTTAAAAATAAAACCATACACAGTTTTCTCATCATACATCTCTTCTCTTTTAAAACCTTATGGCAATTCCCTGGAGGGAAGATTAACAGATGTACACATTCAGCAAATCTTCTCTTCAGGGGGTCTACCTTTTCTCATTGGCCAAACGAGGGGGGAACATGTATTAAACTAAGTGGAAAGTAAGTATCAAAAAAGCCTGATGACATAATTTAAGTAAGTGATTCTGTTCCCCCCTGGTTTGACCAGTAGATCTGTACATGGAGCTGATATCCGAATCGAGAGGAATGCATTTCGGACATCAAACACCATGTTATACGCCATCTTTGATTGAGTAACTCCACTCCTCATTGCACTTCGCTTTCACCTCGATGTAATACTCTTTTTTTTTTTAATCACAGAAACTGAAAAGATCTCCCCAGCACAATCAATCAACACCTTTAGGTATCCATCAGCACAATTTCCTAAGTCCCTCTGCAGAGTTGGACCAATGTAGAACAATGTAGAACTGACAATAAAACATTCGGCAAAAATGTAGTTAATCCATTCACACTCATAGTTCCATCTGCAGAGTTGGACCAATGAAGAACTAACAAAACATTTAGCAAAACTGTAGTTAATCCATTCACACTCATAGTTCCATCTGCAGAGTTGGACCAATTCCTCGCCTATGTGGGGACTTCTTTCCAGTCGCTATATAAATTTTTTAAATGATATGCCTACGCTCGCCTATTCATCTCCTGTTGCTCGCTTCTTGCGTCTGTCTCTTGGCGACGTCTTTGGCGATCTCCTGGGAGACTTGTCTGCAACACAAACAAACAACACAAATCAGACAATGGACAACATGGTAGAACTGATTATAAATCATTCAGCAAATATGTAGTTAATTCATTCACACTCTTAGTTCCCTGAAAAGGCTGTCTGATTCTTTCATACTTTTGAAAATAACTCAAAAATACAGCAGTTCACAAAATAAGGAGAGTTGTACATTGGATTTCTGATTAACACTCCTCCTTCAAATACTTTCAAAAGATGCTTTCACTAGAAAGATATGCCCAAAATTGTCTGGCCTGTTTTGAACGCTTAAAGTGTGAATGGGTTAAGAGAATCCCATTGTAATGTTGGAAATCTCATGAAAAGATACGGTAAAACAACAAATTAACAAGATTCACAATATAAATAAGTCTCCCATCGATTACATATGATACCTGTACATGAAATTTCCAAATATAGATATACTGAGCTAGTTTAGAGAGGATACAAAAATTGTACCAGATAGCTTGAAATTCCAACTTCCAAGTAAGTTTCAGTAATACCAATAAGATAATTCAATGAAGCGAGTCATTTTAAATTTACCATCTAACAAGAGTCAAAAATCATGGTTTCAATATGTTTACACAGTATTAGACAATGCTAGCTAATATCTTTAAAATCAAAACATAACATTAATTGAAATTTTTACTAATAATTGGATTATTAAGTCCATTCCTGTAAAATGTATCCAACAGTTTGATGTAAAATAAGGGTAGTACTCACTCATTGCCATGAGAGTCTCCTTGGGGATCCAGCTATAATCTATATCAGAGTTCTGAGTTCCCATCTCAATAGGAGCCTTGGGCTTGGACAGCCTCTTTTTCTGAAAATAAAAAAGGGGATCCATTAAGTCTTTGTTTATCTTAACAGCATAACATAGGCCTAAAAAAGAATTATTTGTTTCCTGTAACAGTCCAAAAAATAATATAGGGTAGGTAGGCAAAGATTTCTTGGGGGGATTACTATTGCTATTTTTTCTAAATGTGTTTCATGCATGTTTTATGTTGATTGGAAGGGCAGAAAAAAACTTGACGGATTTTCTTGAGTAAAAACTTGTTTGGGTGGGGTTACAGGAAACAAACAATTTTTAAAGGCCACACACAAAATTTAACCAAAACACCTAGCGCCTGAAAAGAATAATTTCAGGACCCAATTGACAATAACCATTTCCTAGGAGCAAACACCCGCTTGCAGGCTTGCACATGCTAACATGTAAGTATAAACTGTCCTCAGGAGTGAGATATAATCAAAGGCCCGAGAGCAGTAGATTCAAGCACCAGCCGGGCCTACAGTCCATGGAAAAACTCCACTTCCTGCAAACCAGAACCAACACCAAGACGAAACCACTACTACGAGCCGTTCAGACCAAATGCCTTCACCATGCATCATGGGACATATTACCACAAAATCATCGACCACAGATAAGCAATTACAGCTAAAATCCTTGGATAGGGTGATCTAAATCACTTCAGGGATGAGATTTCTAGTTAAATACAAATTTAACACATGTGCAAGCACCCAAAAACAAACGCTCGCCTCAGCTAGGGGAAATAATTTGTGTCTGTGCGGCTTTTACTGTTCTAAAATAATGATCTGCCAAAAAGAAAGATGGCTAATACACACTTGTAATAAACTTAAAATATGGGACTCGAAAATTGAAAACAAGGTATTCTAAGTATAAGATGTCCTCAGGAGTGAGATATAATCAAAGGCCCGAGAGCAGAGGATTCAAGCACCAGCCGGGCCTACAGTCCATGGAAAAACTCCACTTCCTGCAAACCAGAACCAACACCAAGACGAAACCACTACTACGAGCCATTCAGACCAAATGCCTTCACCATGCATCATGGGACAATAACGACATGTAACCACAAACTTGTGGACAACTAGGTGAAACAGTTTCCTGTAGGGAAACATGCATACTGTAAATCACTTAAGTATAGCGGGAACAATAAGATAGCGATAATAGCGCTCTGCCCATATGCGCTATTGTAAAATCACCGTCTTTATTAAATTCTTAATTGAACTTGCTGCTGCTGTTCCCGTTCACCGCTATACTTAGATCATGCTATTCAGGGCAGTACTGTAATTACGCTATATCAATTACGCAGTGTTTGAGTAGAGTGACATAGTTACTTACCCCAAATGTAGATAGCGTCTGTTGGGCTCCAACGAGCAATAGGACGGCAATGGCAGCTAAGAACACATATAGGAAGAATCTGGAACGAGAAATGCACATCTTAAATTCTGGAACTAAGCAATTTCATTGAATATTGATTATGAATTCAATAACAAAATAACATTCTAAAATGTCCTACCTAAAACTTGACCCATAATATCACAAATAAACCCATTTTTATAATTTTGTAACAGTTAATCAGGGTCTCAACCAGGATTTAGAAACGGGGTGTCCAAAATTGAGTGTCAAATTTCTTTTTTTCAAGAGTCCACCATAAATTCAAATTACATCCCTAAAAATGTATATACTTAAATGAAACTTTTAAAATTTCTATCTTGCCAATCTTTAAAATCCCAACCTGTCTGATACCTCTAACCAAAATAGCAGCTCTTGATGCAGTATCTCGCACATTTCTTACGTTTGTCCTCAGTATGTGTTAATTGTAATCAGGACCTGGCCATGTGAACTCCCAGTGCCCTGCTAATCAGCATCCACAGAAAAACTCCATGAAGAACGGACCAGCAAGACACAGAACAGGAGGAAACACGACCAGAGCTTCAGACCAAATGCCTACAAGTTACATCATGGGACACGGCTGCACATCTTCAGGCACCGACATAAGTACTAGCCTGCTTGCCCCACCAAGTGGATTTTTGGAAAAAGGGCTTTCGGGCAAGTACATTTCAGTTTTCACTTGCCCGAATGGGCAACCTGATTTTCTGAGCACTTAACCTATTTCTTTTTAGAATAAATGGCCCAGATACCCAGAACTATGCAAACAATACAACAAAACTGAAAAGAAAATGCCTTTCTAGCATATATTGTATCTTACTTCGCGCAAGTCAAAAATTATGTCGGGCAAGTCAAATCATTTACTACTTGCCCGGCATGACAAGTTAGTTCAGAAAATTTTGTTGGTGCCTGGTCTTACTAGGAATATTCCAACATTGTACATTCTCCCTATTGTGGCAAAACTTGATGCCTACATTCAGGAATTCCTAAATATTTACAGCAAAAGCCAGTTCCCCAATTGTTTTGTAAGTGAACTTGTGGCTGTATATCAAATTCAGAATAGTCTTGCATTAGCCTTCTACCCTTCCAATGCTGGGCATACTATAGTTCAAAGCACAAAGACACAATGATTTTCGTTAACCATCTAAACCTGGTCAAGACGGTATTCATTGGATAGCTCTCGCCAAGCTCTAATATGAGGGTGCCAGGGTCTCAATCATTTAAAAAAAATCTTTTTGCATCATTTTGTATTGGCCAAATAAGCCACCAGCAGCATAAAGGTTAACACAATTTAATTGGTGTATAGATTTAGCAGTCTGCGATATGATATAGGCCAGCTTTGTGCAATAAACTTGTGAATGCTAACTAGTGAAAGGGATAAATTATATTCATAATTTACCATGGACTACTTACGTTTCACCATCAAGACCCTCATCGGGCTCAACTATGTTTACTGTTTCATTAAATACAGCATCCTGGAATATAGTTCCTTCCTGCAAATAAAAGTAGTATAAAGATGACTGGTGCTGTCACTGATAAGCAAGTAACTACCGTTGAGATAAAGATGCAATGGAGAATGGGCACTAGCAAGAATACAATGGGACTTGTGTCACTTGGCCAATCTGAATGGCAGTGTGTTATTATAGTGACAATTTGTAATCTTGTGTTGTTGTTCTACGCTATCCATTACACTCTTCAACTAAAAACATTACCATCCATGCATACAAGGGCCATGGTTAGGATTCAGAGACAGGGGGTAACAAAAGGGTTATTGCAAATTTATTAGATGTATTTTAGGGAAGCTACCAATATATTCACATAACAACCATAGACTTACTTAAGAAAAGGCGTAGTAACCTAATACAATGTCATGGGAAATATGAGGTTAAAATATTTAATTATTTGCTTGAATTTAATGCATAAGAAAACTAGTGCTCGGACTTGGCCAATTTTTTTCTATCGATATATCGTCCCATATGACGATAGATAATCAATAAGAAACGATAATTTCGTATCTTGAGGCGGTACAGAACTTTCCCACATTCTGCTCCTGATGGCTCTTTATACCGGCAATGCTTGCTGGTAAACAACATCTGCCATTTTGAAATTGACCAAAATCACGTTCGTTGCGTGATTAGCAGGGTGATTTTGAAGTCCAAAATGGCGGTTTATTTACCGGAAGGCACCGCCGGTATATCAAAGGAATAGAAGTGGCATTGTGATGAGTAGTTAGCTTGCATTTTTCTAAATTTCATATCATTTCATGTGCTTCTATTTTGGACGAGAATTATCGTTCATTATTGATAATTCATTGAGTTATCAATAGTGCTACTATTGTGGCGCAACGATCAACAAGGTGATATTTCGATTTATCGTCCGAGCACTAAAGAAAACCTCTCAAATTTTTTTTGATCGTTCTATTTGTGATCTTTGAGGGTTTGGGTGACAAATTGTGCCCATACACCCTGCTGAGAAAAGCCCTGATTCATGTAATTTAACATGTCATAGTTGAGTCATGTCTGACGTGTCCTATACACTGCATAGAATGGAGGTCTATGCACTGCTCAAAACACTCAGGTTAATCTAGCAAGTTATCTAGGAGAACCTAGTAGCGTAAGCTGACAAGGATCGCTGGTTACTTGCATAACTGAAAGAACCAAATTTCTATTTTTAAACGAATTGTGCATTAAAATTTAATGCTATAGTGAAACAAGTACTGAAGGGATATTTTGTGGCTCTATGAATCAGACATACACCACCTCTGATCATGATTTAAGATATATGAGACCTAAAAAATATGTTTATTTCCTGTAACGGTCCGAAAAAAAATAGGGTAGGTAGGTAAAAAAAAAAGAAATTTCATTATTTTTTGGGTCAAAAATATGTGTTTTATGCATGTTTTACGTTGATTGGGAGTTGGATGGGCGATAAAAACTTTAGGGTAGGGATTTTTTTGAATAAAAACTTGTTAGGGTAAGGTTACAGGAAACATACAACTTTTTTTAGGCCTGAGAGTCCTTTGTTCAAGTAAGGGAATGATGTATCTCTTGACGACAAGCTCCACTTCCTGTTCATCACATGTTTTTTTTGTACACCTGGTAATCAAGCATGTAATCTATGTACAACCTTATGATATATTACAATTGCTCGGGAAATTGTGTGTCTCATCCTTTAAGTGGCGAGAATAAATTGCATGAAGGAAAGTATTGATTCTTCACTTGGTACTTACGCTATCTTTGTAATTCAGATTAACTGTAAGTCCAAATGGTCTAGCGTTGAAAGTTTCACTAGGTGTAAGTGTATATTCAAAAGTTGCTTGTCTGTTAGGCTCAACTGTTCTGTCAAACCTCAAAGTGGTAAACTGCAAAGAAAATAAAGAATTGTGAGTATCATACATACATATACACAAGACTCAATGGGACCATGAAAATTGGTCTGTCATATGCAATATCCGTCATATACATATGACACATACTTGATATGCACGGGCCTGGGACAAAACATAACGTCTGTCATATGTAGTGGTCCGTCATATCCAAGTTCGCCTGTACTTATTAACTCATGTATGTTTGGGATACTGAAGTAATTCAAGTTACCCTATTTATGCCTGAAGATCTCTTTGACAAATATTGTTTGAACTTTTGAATATAACTTTTTAATCAATCAGTCATCGATTCAAAAAGATTTGGGGTTCTGATCAAGTCCTTCAAATATTTTACAAAAATTGCTCTGGATAACCAAAATTTATATTTTGGCTGCTACAGGCAGGATTGGATAAGTACACACATCCAAGCAACACAACTTTTTAAACTTATATGTGCATAAATGATGACTATTTATAGTAACATTGCCATTACAGCAAGACCTACATTAGAACAAGGCCAGAAATGCATACTACATACTGCTCTTCCTGAATTTACATACCCTGCAGTGGTTTTAATTGTCAAATATTTATGTTGATGCCATAATGATTTATACAATGTGAAATTACTAAGGGGGTCATTCTTTCACTCTTTAGGAATAAGCTCTTACGCTTACATTTACTTGAGTAGTTAGGTTGGTGCCAGATTCAATTCTATGGTCTAAAATTATGATAGTGATCATTCCCCAGTATGAAACTCTTTCAGAATATGTTCTTTTACTTACATTTTGGATGTAGAAGCTGTAATCCTGTGGGTAGCGGAATGATGCATCCATGGTCTCGACGATAAAGTCCTTGTCTCCTTTGTTGGTAAATCCAACCAGGAATTTCACGAGTCCTCCAGCGGGCAGATCAACTGCAAATAAATAAATATAGAATTTAGAGATGATGATGATGAAAATCAAGCACAGATCTTCACGAGTCCTCCGGTGGGCAGATCAACTGCAAATAAATATTGAGTTTAGAGATGCTGTTGAAAATCAAGCACAGATATGTCTGTAAAGCAGACTCAACTAAAATCTTAGTGAAATCATTGACAGTGTACTACAGTTTAGCCCTTATGCTGCTGTTGGCTAATTGAGCCAATAAAAATGATGCAAAAAACGTGAAACATGACTGAAAAGCTGGCATATGGGTGATCTCATCTGAGAGTACTCAGCGAGAGCTTTCCAATGAATACCAACATGACAAGGTTTAGATGGTTTTTAAAAATCGTTGCATTCTTTTGCTTTGGACGAAAGAAGCCTCAGCATAGAAAGGGTTAGCACACTAACATTGACACAAGGGCCACATACGAACTTCATGCAATGAATACAGCAGAGAATGTCTTCCGACATCTAAATTCACCATCTAAAGTATTGTTTATTAAAAGCAGGGAAAATGTTCTATCCTGTGTTGCAGTTCAAACACTTATAATGTATAGCAAGTTTAGATGTTTGACGTGTCCTATACACTGCACAGAACAATGGTCCATACACTGCTCAAATCACTCAAGTTAATCTAGCAAGTTATCTAGGAGAACCTAGTAGCGTAAGCTGACAAGGATCGCTGGTTACTTGCGGTATTGTTGCATAGAGACATAGCTCTATCTATGTTGAAGCTTTTTCATTGCTTTTCAAATAACACTTAGTGAATGCTTTAAGTTCAAATCTGGGGCCACCTAAACATATATTGTGTCCATTCAGATCACTAAGCTGTCAAGGACTGCTGGCATCACTGTGGCTCAATTTCTATTTCTACAATCTTCTATGAATTCCATTCAGCAACAGGAGTCAAAATAGAAAATGTTCTATCCTGTGCTTCTGTTCAAAACGCTCAGTTATGACAAGCAAGTTACAATGTCTGATGTGTCCTATACACTGCATAGAACAATGGTCCATACACTGCTCAAAACACTCGAGTTAATCTAGCAAGTTATCTAGGAGAACCTAGTAGCGTAAGCTGACAAGGATCGCTGGTTACTTGCGATGTCTTATAGCACTCGGGCAAGAGTTAGTGCTTAGTTAGGAACTTAGGATGCATGCAGCGCCATTCACCGAAATCACACTTAGTGAATGCTTTAAGTTCAATTCTGGGGCCACCTAAACATGTATCGTGTCCATTCAGATCACTAAGCTGTCAAGGACTGCTGGCATCACTGTGGCTCAATTTCTACAATCTTCTATGAATTTCATTCAGCGACGGGAGTCAAGATAGAAAATGTTCTATCCTGTGCTTCTGTTCAAAACGCTCAGTTATGAATAGCAAGTTACAGTGTCTGATGTGTCCTATACACTGCATAGAACAATGGTCCATACACTGCTCAAAACACTCGAGTTAATCTAGCAAGTTATCTAGGAGAACCTAGTAGCGTAAGCTGACAAGGATCGCTGGTTACTTGCGATGTCTTATAGCACTCGGGCAAGAGTTAGTGCTTAGTTAGGAACTAAGGATGCACGCAGCGCCATTCACCGAAATCACACTTAGTGAATGCTTTAAGTTCAATTCTGGGGCCACCTAAACATGTATCGTGTCCATTCTGACCACTAAACTGTCAAGGACTGCTTGCATCACTGTGGCTCAATTTCTACAATCTTCTATGAATTTCATTCAGCGACAGGAGTCAAAATAGAAAATGTTCTATCCTGTGCTTCTGTTCAAAACGCTCAGTTATCAATAGCAAGTTACAATGTCTGATGTGTCCTATACACTGCATAGAACAATGGTCCATACACTGCTCAAAACACTCGAGTTAATCTAGCAAGTTATCTAGGAGAACCTAGTAGCGTAAGCTGACAAGGATCGCTGGTTACTTGCGATGTCTTATAACACTCAGCCAAGAGTTGGTTCTGTAGTCAGGTTGCATGCACCCAAATCATATTTTGAGAACATTTCAAGTTGATTTCTGGCCACCTAGACATGCAGTGTGTCCATTGGATCACTAAGGTGTCAGGAAATGCTTTTATCAAGTGCTGTGGTTCAATTTCTAATTCTATTGGGAAATTCTACAATCTGATATGAATTTCAAAGGGTACACACCTTCAAGCAATGAATGAAGCAGAAAATGCCTTCTGACATCTAAATTTACCATATAAAGCACTGTTTATCAAAAGCAGGAGAAATTATCTTTCTTGTGCCACTGTTCAAACCGCTCAGTTATATATAGCAAGTTACAATCATGTCTGACGTGTCCTATACACTGCATAGAACAAGGGTCTATACACTGCTCAAAACACTCGAGTTAATCTAGCAAGTTATCTAGGAGAACCTAGTAGCGTAAGCTGACAAGGATCGCTGGTTACTTGCGATCAAGGATTTAGCCTGGACCGGACCAGCATTAGGGACTGGCAGTTTCAAAACAACCTACATTTCAGACAGGCAAGAATTTCTAAGAATATTCAATTATGTCTGACGTGTCCTATACACTGCATAGAATAGAAATCTAGGCACTGCTCAAAACACTCGAGTTAATCTAGCAAATTATCTAGGAGAACCTAGTAGCGTAAGCTGACAAGGATCGCTGGTTACTTGCGATCAAGGATTTAGCCTGGACCGGACCAGCATTAGGGACTGGCAGTTTCAAAACAACCTACATTTCAGACAGGCAAGAATTTCTAAGAATATTCAATTATGTCTGACGTGTCCTATACACTGCATAGAATAGAAATCTAGGCACTGCTCAAAACACTCGAGTTAATCTAGCAAATTATCTAGGAGAACCTAGTAGCGTAAGCTGACAAGGATCGCTGGTTACTTGCGATCAAGGATTTAGCCTGGACCGGACCAGTATTAGGGACTGGCAGTTTCAAAACAACCTACATTTCAGACAGGCAAGAATTTCTAAGAATATTCAATTATGTCTGACGTGTCCTATACACTGCATAGAATAGAAATCTAGGCACTGCTCAAAACACTCGAGTTAATCTAGCAAGTTATCTAGGAGAACCTAGTAGCGTAAGCTGACAAGGATCGCTGGTTACTTGCGATGTCTTCTAGCACTCGGCCACCAGTTAGTGCTTAGTTATGATGCATGCAGCGCCATGCACCCAAATCACACTAAGTGAATTTTTTAAGTTCAATTCTGGGGCTACCTAAACATGTATCATGTCCATTGAGTTTAAAAGCTGTCAGGGACTGCTTCCATCACTGTAGCTCAATTTCTATTTCTTCAATCTTCTATGAATTTCATTCAGCGACGGGAGTCAAGATAGAAAAGGTTCTATCCTGCTACACTGTTCAAAACGCTCAGTTACGAATAGCAAGTTACAATGTCTGATGTGTCCTATACACTGCATAGAACAATGGTCCATACACTGCTCAAAACACTCGAGTTAATCTAGCAAGTTATCTAGGAGAACCTAGTAGCGTAAGCTGACAAGGATCGCTGGTTACTTGCAATGTCTTAAAAGACTCCGGGAAAAGTTGGTGCTTTAGCCAGGTTGCATGCACCAAAAATCCCATTTAGTGAACATTTTAAGTTTAATTCTGGCCATCCAAATATGTTTCATGTCCGCAAGATCCCTAAGCTGTCAGGAACTGCTTGCATCACTGTGGCTCCATTTCTAGTTCTTTGGGAAGTTCTACAATCTTCTATGAATTTCATAAGGGAAGTCCTCGAAGGATCATAATATTACAGGGTCATCAGTTGATTGTGGACAATGAAGATCATGGTCTTGGCCAGTATGTTGTCTTATGCTGCTGGTGGCTAATTTGGCCCGTATAAAATGATACAAAAACCTGTAAAATCACTGAAACCCTGGTATATGGGTACTCATCTGAGAGTACCCAGTGTGACCTATCTAATGAATACCAACATGGCAGGGTTAAGATGGTTTTTAAGAGTTCTTTGCATCCTTGTGCTTCAAACGAAAGTGGCATTAGCACTGGAAGTGTTAATTAAGCTTCAGTTGGCCAGTTCTGGGCACTGAAATTTGTGAGCACCTTAAGTTTAATTTCAACAATTCCCACCACTATCAGTTAGATGTTAGCATCATTTTACAGGGGCTGCCAGTTCAGTACTGGATGAGGAAGCGAGCGGTGGTATTGCTTACCTGTTGATACTGGCTTGGTGAAGAGGATGCTGGTATCGGCGTTGGGAGAGGGCTTCAGTGCGGGCTCGCCTTCCTCTTCCTCCTCGCCCTGCAAAACAAACACAAAATAAACATCATCACAACATGTTTCAGGCAATGAAGGGTAAAAACAAAATCAACCATATGCTTGAAAATGGCATTATAAGAAAATACTCGGGCACTGACGGGCAGGGTATCGGCCAGGATTTAGAAACTGGCTGTCCAAAATTGGAGAATTCAAAATTTGGGGGCGTCCTATCTTTAAAGGGAAATCACAATAAACTCAGATTATAACCATAAACGTGACACATAACATCCTTATTCAGTGTCGTAGGTGTTATATTGGGTGCTTTAAATTGACATTTTTAGAAGTTTATTACAAAATTGGGTGTCCTGAGGTGTCATTTTTGAGGGTTTGGGTGCCCAAATGACGCCCCAATAGTTGCAGGCTGTGAGGTTGTTTTAGGTACGAAACCCACTTGTAGGTAACATGATATCCACTTGTAGACCCCAGTTTTAGTATCCCCCTTCACGACCCTCCGACCTTACAATCACTCAGGCGTAACACACATCACATGTTTGTCCTATGGTTTGAGATATGAACCTAATATGCTCACTCATCAGGGGAGTAGTTGACCTCTTGGCAACTTGTAATATGATTACGTATCCTCTTTGTAAAAACGGGATGTGGCCTGGTTTCTGCGAGAAGCCATCCATATCACACTCGGCCTCTGGCCAACTTTAAAATGAAAAGCAATGTTAGTAATTTAAGTTAATGCAATACAGTCCAGTACAGCATAGAAATTGACCAATCAGCTGCTAGTATCAGGGTGGAGCTGATGATAATAGATCTTCTTACCTGTTAACAAAATGAGGCCATGGTGCTATATCAAGGATTTAGCCAGGACCCAAACAGCATTGGGGACCGGCAGTTTCACAACAACCTACATTTCAGACAGGTAAGAATTTCTAAGAATTTTCAATTTTGTCTGACGTGTCCTATACACTGCATAGAATGGAAATCTAGGCACTGCTCAAAACACTCGAGTTAATCTAGCAAGTTATCTAGGAGAACCTAGTAGCGTAAGCTGACAAGGATCGCTGGTTACTTGCAATATTCTAGAGGAAAAAGTTTATTCAACAAAGTATCTCTGTTCATGTAACAGATACAGTGATTAGAATCCACACCTATCAGACTATTTCTAAGAAGAATATTCAATTCAGACTGGGTAGCAAAACGTGTCTGATGTGTCCTATACACTGCATAGAATGGAGGTCTATACACTGCTCAAAACACTCAAATTAATCTAGCAAGTTATCTAGGAGAACCTAGTCGCGTAAGCTGACAAGGATCGCTGGTTACTTGCAATGTTTTAAAACTCCATTTCTGTTAAGTACTAGAAATCCCTGACCAAAGACTGTTTCAAGCGCACAAAATACCTTCTTTAACAGTGTTAGACTTTACCAGGGTCATATGCCCCTAGATCTTGCTGTGAGTGTGGGCCCCTACATTTTTCAGACTAGGGGCCCCAAATATATATAATAATACAGAAATCCTGTTTTTGACCACTAATTTCATCAGAAGACCTTCTTCGGGCCCCTAGCCTGAAATGTAAGTGTCAGACCCTGCTTAAGATCAAGAACTAGGGATGTGAATGATTCTGATAGCCTTGCAGCTAGCTAGAACCAACCAGGAAGGTTAGATCAAGTGTTAGGGAGGGTTAGCTGGCTGTACATACGGAACATGTCTGATGTGTCCTATACACTGTATGGAACAATGGTCCATACACTGCTCAAAACACTCGAGTTAATCTAGCAAGTTATCTAGGAGAACCTAGTAGCGTAAGCCAGGGGCTTAGCCGTAATGCGTCCAGCGTGTCATTTGGACACGCAGAACACTGTATTTTGACAGTTTGGACACCCAAAAGTTTATGTCAGAATTTGCTGAAGATGACTTTTCTTAGAAGATAGAAAATGTAGAAGCTGTAGTGTCACTTTTATAAGACACACAAAGCAGTATCTGGCCTAAAAAAGCAAAATCTTTAAAGGTATAGGGTCTATCTATTAGAAGTATGTATTTTGTACCACACTTTGGACACGCAAAAGTCTGTGAAACCTCTATTTGGACACCCTGTTTCAAAATATCGGCTAAGACCCTGGCGTAAGCTGACAAGGATCGCTGGTTACTTGCAGCGTTTTGCTGTATTTAAACTCTGCATCAGTTACTAGTAATCCTCTAGAGCACAGACTGTTTCAACCGCCCAAAGTACCTTCGATATGTCCTAGAACAATGGCTGTGAATGATTCTGTAAGCCTTGAAGCTAACTAGAACCAACAAGGTCAGTCAGGACAAAGTGTTAGGAAGGGCATTAGTCAGTTGGGTGTCTAGGTGTCATTTGGAAACCCAAACTCTTGGAAATCACACATCAGGACAACCAATTTTTGGGGTCGAAATTTGTCGGAACATATAATTTGTCTGATGTGTCCTATACACTGCATAGAATGGAGGTCTATACACTGCTCAAAACACTCAAAGTAATCTAGCAAGTTATCTAGGAGAACCTAGTAGCGTAAGCTGACAAGGATCGCTGGTTACTTGCAATGTTTAGAGGAGAAAGATACCCAAAGTAAACAATACCAGAGATCAGAAGCCACATCTATCAGATGATTTCGAAAGCCTAGTTAGAACTCAGCCGAAAGTTGGTTTTAGTTCTGTTGGACATACCCACTGGCCAAACGACAGTAAATAACACTGGTCAGTTTAAGTTGGCCAGCAACTACACCAAGCCAGTTGAACAGCTCATTTATTTCTGTTTACATTCCAGTCTATGAACTGCACTGGGCACTTCGTGTATCAAATTGAACTAAAACCATTCCTATCTAAAATGTTGTCACAGGGGTCAAAATTAGAGGCTGACCCATTGATAAGGCCTAAAAAAAGAAATTGTTTGGTACCTGTAACGGTCCGAAAAAAGAATAGGGTAGGTAGGTCGGTAAAATCTTTTTTTTTTTGCATTATTATTTTGGTCAAAAATGTGTGTTTTATGCATGTTTTAGGTTGATTGGGAGTGGGGAGGGCTGAAAAAACTGTAGGGTAGGGATTTTTTTGAATAGAAACTTTTTTTTTTGCCTAATATGCATTCTAACAACCAATACATGACCCTAACATGCCCGATGTGGCAAGTAATAATCATGGAGAATAGCACTTTCCATATCTGGCTGAAAAATACCATACACATTGTTTTGAGTAGCCCTCGATGGTAGTCCTTCCACTCGCAAGTTTTTCAACTTTTGATTTTAAAGGAAAGATTTCACTGACCGGTTAATATATCTTGCAGATAAGCTAGTCTAGACCAGCATTGAGATTTCGATCCGAAACATACAAAATAAATCAAGTTTTACTGAAGTCTACTAAGTTAATGTGAGTGACAAAATAAATGATCTCTGAAAATTTGACAATATTTAGTATATAACAGGTTATGAGATATCTTTCAGACAAGTCTAGACATGGAAAAACAATGTCTTACCTGATAAGGAGGAAAATTATATAATTTTTTCATGCAAGTAGATATTGAGGCCTACTTGCCTAGACATGCAAGCAGGTCGATAAGGCCACTGGGACTAAAATCAGAGGGCCAGGTAATAAAGCCCATGAAAATCTGATAATGACAAAGTTATGTACAATGTCTGATGTGTCCTATACACTGCATAGAACAATGGTCTATACACTGCTCAAAACACTCAAGTCAATCTAGCAAGTTATCTAGGAGAACCTAGTAGCGTAAGCTGACAAGGATCGCTGGTTACTTGCAGTATTGTTGCATAGAGACATAGCTATATCTATGTTGAAACCTTTTATTGCTTTGCCATGCAGCCATCCTAACCAGTACTAAGTCTAGTCAGGGTCTGACACTTATATTTCAGGCCAGGGGCCCGAACAGGTCTTTTGCTCAAAATTAGTTGTCAAAAACAGTATTTCCGGTTATTATACATACTATTTTGGGCCCCTAGTTTGAAAAATCTAGGAGCCCACGGCAAAATCTAGGGGCATATGCCCCTGGGCCCCTGGGAAAGTCGAACCCTGCTAGTGCTGTATTTGGATGAAAAACTTGGGAGCAAAACACCTCAGTAGGTTTTTTTTAGGAATGCACTAGTTACTAGGTCCTAACCACATACAACATGCATCCCTGACCACACAATTTATTACATGCAAATATATTCTCACTGAATACTGCATATATTATGTACATGTATGGAAAAGCATACAGATCGACTAAATGTGCACCGAGATAAGCTGCTCTGTGATGGGAGTAAAGTTCTAGTGTCTGCCCTGGTGAATGATAAGGACATCAGTCAGGAAAGCACCTTTAGCACTTGACAAAACGTACTACTATGTACAAAGGGGATCAATCGATCAGATATCAATAGCTTTAGAGGTTCATTCCAGATATATTGACATAACAATTAACAATGCCTCAGCTTTAGGGACACCAGGTATGGATAAATAATAATTGCTTTGTATCGCTGTAATATTTACTGACATTGGGGCTTGTCAGAATGCCTGGGGAAAGGGTGAGTATCATCCAGGGAAGTAAACAAATCCTTTCTTGCACAAAAGACAAGTGTGAATTTCAATATGGCACCCTTGCTGTAATATCTTACATTTCTATATTGATCACACGGCCATGTAACGTGCTTGTCACTTGGTTCAAAAGACAAGTGAAATACAATATGGCATTCGCAGAAACTGAGGGATCGGGCAGTTAAATATATCTGTCATTGACTTTGTGGGGTTTTGACACACTCTTCTGGTAACCAAAACTCAGGGAATGAGGAGACACGTTAAAAGACACTTTCAAACAAATTATTTAAAAAAATTATTTTGTACTTACTACGACATACCTTACAATAGCTACGAATACTACAAATTTCTCAATAGTTAATGTTACAATTTATTTGTTTTATGGACTCACTTAATTTTATTTTACGGTGCTTTGTTTAGAACATCCATTTTCAAAATACCTAACCAGCTATAAATGACATTTGGCAAAAAGACATTTTTTCTTAATTTTGATTAAAAACCTAATATGCAGAAATTTTGTTATTTAATAAACAAAATAAGGAAAGCTCTTTACATGGTATGGCCAGCATTTTTCATAACTCACCTTATCTTCGGTTGTAGCTGCGTCTGTCGCTTGACCATCAGCCCCTGGGGCTGCTTCGTCTGTCTCCACGGTAGCATCATCATCTCCCTCACCCTCGACCACATCCTCTGGGACACCATCGGCATCCTCTTGGGCATGGGCCAGGAAACTCTGACCATCTACAACAAAAAGTGAAAAATTACCATCATGTCTTTGATGGACGCCATCAAGGTTGCAAGTAAAAATTCTGAAGATTAGCACATTGGGTCTGCAATTGGAATTTTTTCAGTGCAAGTATGCCTAGACCTCACAAGTAGGTCTAAGAGTTGAAATATCTTGAACTGTTTTCATATTCTATAACTTATTTTTTCTTAAAATCCTACTTGATGACTACTGGCCATTCCTGGCCCAAAACATTCAATAGCATCAGAAGCCCCTGAATGGCCTGGTTGTTAAACACTGTTTTGTTTACAAATACAGCTCTCCTCCAGTTTTCTTGGACATAGGCAAGGAATGGCCAATTAAGAATATGGATCACTGCCTGAGCAACTCTGTGTGTTGGAGGAACAAGTGAACATCTACACTTAAAACTAGTCAGTACTTAACAACACACTTATGTTCACCTTCGAAGTTCCTTACATGAAAAAGAAATGCAAGGATAGATTGACCATCTTCAACTTCAACAACCTGACAATATTGATCACAAGCCATGACAATTGATAAACCACCTGGCTCATGTGTACTCTTGGACATACATAAGGAATGGCCAATTATCTTTATCATTGTTCTGAGCCATGTGGTTCCATGCCCCCTGGGCACAATTACAGAGTCATCAAGTCCAACTGTTGCATTCCCAAGTGACAAGCAGCAAGTCTCTAGGGTCTGACCTACATATGTCTCAACCTATCCTGTCAATCCACATTCTCACTCGGCCTATAAGATATCCAAATTGTAGATTTTTTATAAGATAATATTATTGCATGGCCAATACTGAGAATATGACTGGTTACCTTTTGATAAAATGCAGAAGTGAAGGCTGATTATTTTAGGCAAGCCTTATGGTCATATGCCAACATAGTACATACACATGGCTGCCCTGGTGGCCCACATGTCATGTGGCAAACCAACAGCTGGGTGACCTAGAACTATGCAAGGAACAAAATCCTAGCACTGAGTGAAAATTAACAGTTTCTATATATTGAAATGTATGCTTCATCTATGAGATGATGACTGGGAAAAGTCATTCTGAATAGCACGTTTTGCTCAGGTTTCTAATTGCATTTATGAAGTACCTATGTGTAACTTTACAGCGTACATATTGATTGTTTCAAAATTGCAATCAAAGCAATATGTTGCCCACCTTTACTCAAAGAGAGGGAACTTATGATGAACAATATTTTGATGGATTTATAGCATTTTTATCATTTCATTCAGAGCTTTAAAAAGAGTTAAAAAGTTCAGAAGTCAAGTCAAGCTGCAACTAAAGAAACCTACTTCTTGAAACCAGGGGGACTAAGGACATTGTTTTCATATTTCATATTTCAGCATCAATGCAAGATACACTTTATCAGAAACTGGTTCATTCAAAATACCTATTTACAGCCAAATCTCGCACAAACCGCATATTCGCCCAAATTGACCCCTCCCCCTTCCAGCTACCCCGTCACCTAGTCCTCTTGTGATGCCACGTAGCACTACACTACAGGATGGCGTCTTGAAGTCCTGATGACAGATAGTTCTTTTCAAAAGATTTTCAGAATATGCATGCAAGAAATATTTTTATGCAATCATGTAAATTTTTCATTAATACAACAGGGAAAAAAATCAATTATTCTACCTGGGAGGAGTAGAATACTGCTGTTTTAGCAGCTGTTTACTTGTAACAAACATTGACACTTCATGTTAAATATGCACTTTCAGGGTGAATCCGAGGTGAATTAAAGATTTTTAGACAAAATGATACATTGCTAAGGAACACTGAAATGTAGACAATGGCACAGTCACTCCTAAAAAAGTCCTATCATTTACAAAATAGGTTGAAACACCGTATCCGAAGTGCCACGTCGATGTTTTTGTTTGGTTCCGTTCCTGTAGACAGGGGGAATCCCGATGTTTTTTAACTTACCCTGGCCTACAAACATGATGGTTGTTGGTAAAATCAACAACATCAGTAAGATGAATCGTCCTAGAAAGTTTGCCATGGTCGTAATCCGATGAAGGTCCAAACACTCAGCCAGATGATGGTAGATTGTTCAACCTATCATGTGAGACTCGTCGATTGCAATATGGCGGTATTGCGGAAAGGACCGGCTTTTGAAAGTGAGGCTACGATTTAGTCCCATGCGTGTTGTTAGCGACTCATTGATTGGTTGATGAAAGTGATTACCAGGCAATTGACGTTCGCGCACAGACCAATCACGGTCATTGTTACATGAGACAGATTTATTTATATGTAAATGAGAAATTCTTGAAGGTGTTTCCCGGCTATCAGCTGCTACTTGCTCAGCTGTAACGGTAAGTAAAATCTTTAATTTTTAACATAAAGCTATCATATTTCATGTATGTAAAGTTCGTTGACAACTACATAACGATATTCTAAACAGATCGAGGCTAAATATCGCCACTTCCTGCCGCGGTTCAGCAACCGTAACCAAGTGTTTGCGAAAATATGTTGGAAATCGACGTCAAGATATCTCGTAGTAAAAGGGTAAACACGAGTCTACACTCGTTGTACTCGTCTGGGCTGCATTTTACGCCTAACTCCGACATGACATCGCAAATGCGCCCTCAAATGCCATAATATATGAAATGCACTTTTGATTGCGTTTGTTTTCTAATTTGCTGTTTATTTCAATGAAAAGATTTCCTGCACGAAGTTTGTGACAGGATACTATGCACAAGTTCTTCACAGCTTGAGAACCTACTGCCCTCTGGGGGTCGCGGGCTGATACAATGTACCCGGCTTGCCTGGGCCTTATAGTAGACACGTAGTATAAGTTAACTCCCACTCACTTGTATAAGTTATGTCAAATATGTGCATTGCTATGAAACCGACAACATAATTCAGCAGTTTGTGCTTATATTTGTTAAAATTAATGAGCGATCTTGAATAAAGCGTACACATAGTGAATCTCCAAGTGGGTAATTGACATCTTGGCTTGAACCCGTTCCAGTGCTATTGTCAGTATTGAGTAGTTGCTATTGACTCTTCAATACTGAGACCCTACCCTAGATGAAGCTCTGGGCGATATGCATGACAGTCTAACAGTCAGGCTTTTTTTACTACGAGGTGAGGTTGTCTGGGCATGGCTCAGTCAGGTTTACCCGGCAAAACAAACAAAAATGATATTGTTAAAAAAGGAGGTGCCTATCAAGCCAGCCCACATATAGCTGTCAAGTTCTTGAGTGATCCCGTGCTAGGCAGCAGCCTCTGCAGCGTTATTTTGCAGCGGGATACCTTTCAGCAGGATTGTGGATCACCGGATACGTAAATAGCAGATCTCGCCCAACAGCCTGGACACGACTCCCTGCCCAGGTATTGACAAGTACCCCTCATTATGTGCGTTCTGCACATGTGCGTGAGCAACCACCTCTATAATGTAAACAAATACAAGGGTCCTCATTCGTCTGACTCCTAGTGACTTCACACTGAGACTAGATTTGGCGGGATTAGGTGTTTCCAGGGCTTCACTATAGGCCATATGTTAATTGGTCTGTGTCCCTTGGTGGAGACCAATCCATTGTTTTATTCATCTAAGGTAAAAACACAACAAGACGTGAAGAGGGGATTACCATAAACGAGGTGTACTTTACTGAATATGGATCAGTTAACATAAGAGGTAAATTACATCAACATTATCTTGCTTTTTTCAATTAATAAGTGTATATTTACACCATCAATCCATCATGCTCTTTTCAATTAATATCTATTTACACCATCATCATGCTCTTTGCAATTTATATTCATTTACACCATCATGCTCTTTCCAATCAGTATAACTTTATTATTTTCCAGTGTGTTTTAGAGAGGAAAGTAATTCTTTAAAATATTCTGTGTAATATCATAATATGTATGTTTTTTTAAAACATTATGATGCTTTATATGAGAGACAGAAAATAACCATTTAAGTGAAATACGAGTCAGTTGGATTGTATTTGTTCCGCATAGATCCCTGATGGATGATAAGGACAGTCACCTATTCTTTCTATTTCACATGAATCAACACAGTGAATAAAGTCTAAATCAGCTGGTGTACATTGCCCAGTCATGTCCAACTTCATATCATTAGAGTTGGCTCCCCACAATTCATATCATCACCAGGGCTACATTTAGACCTTATCATTGCAGGTTGTACTATTTTATCTTATGAAGTACACACAACCTTTTGTGAATGTGATTCTTACTTTGCACTCTGGATGAGTCATGACAGGGATCAAAATACCACAGGTATATGTATATATATATATATATATATATATATATATATATATATATATATATATATATATATATATATATATATATATATATATATATATATATATTTATATATATATGTATATATATATGTATATATATATGTATATATATATGTATATATATATATATATATATATATATAAATATATATATATATATATATATATATATATATATATATATATATATATATATATATATATATATATATATATATATATATGTTTCTTTATAACTTGAGTTAAGACATTAACATTGGGTTAGTTTCATATCCAGATTGCTGGTCCATTATATACACAGGTTTCACATTAACTATGGATGTTGAAAAGAAGCAGTTAAGCTATGTAGTCAGATCCTTTCTAATAGCAATTCAATTGGATTAACTATACAATTAGAGGCATTTACACTTGACCTACATAGGGTTAACTAATAATCCAGGTCCTCCTTTCCCCTTAACATCCTATAGCAGAAAACAAGTTAGGCTGCTTTTTCTACCCTAAGACGGTTGCAGATCTTGTTGTGGATGAGTCCAAATGATGAAAAGATTATCTCAATGGATGCAGATGATGCACAAGCAGAGTGCAGAGCTCTGTATCATAAGTTCAACTAGTCCTTCTGGCAAAGCAGCATACTTCAGGTCCTTCCACCAGGTTACAGGGTTAATGCTGCCCACCTTGAAAAAGGATGCTGGGAAGGGGTCTGACTGGCTTTGAAATCCTATTGCTGCGGCAAGGTACTCTGGATTTTTCTCAAACAGCCAGTTGTTAACATCTTCTCTCTGTCCAGTGGTGAGTCGTTTGCCTTGGTATGTATAAGGATGAAGCATGTAGGCTGTGAGATGGCATGGTAGAATAGCCTGCTTGAAGCGTTTCTCCACAGTCTTAAGGTGAGGTTTCAAGCACTCTTCCTCCAGCAGATCAAAAAAGATCTCACAGGCATCAGCCAGGCCAGTACTATCACTCTGTGCCCTGTCAATTGCAATTGCAATGGGTGACAGCTGATCCTTGAGGTCCTTGGCCTGGCAATATAAGTTGTTGTCCATAACTCTCCGTATAATGATATTGTCTATGTCCTCCTCCTGTGCAGGCTAGCTAATCTCTCATGTATGAGTACAGGTGGAAACCATATGTGGTGTGACAGTAGCTAGTTTGAGTGGTTTAAGCTACTTTATTTTATTCAGACATACCTTATTTAGTTGAGTACATGGAAACCATGCTTATCATACCATAAGGCATATTACTAACATGTCAATTTGAGGGATTTAAGATTCCTCATTGTTTTCTATTTAAGTGCTGCTCATTTGCTATCATACTATACCTTATCATCTATAAGAAAAATTCAAAGAAAACTGGAAGAGATAGGTTTCTTCCAAAACATTGGAAGAAATGGAAGAAACAGGGTCTTAGCCAGGATTTTGAAACTGGGTGCCTAAAATTGTCAGTTGTAAAATTTTTGGGTGTCCACATTTTTAAGGGGGATCACAATATACTCATATTTCAACCATAAATGTGTATAAAGTCATCAAAATAAGGCATTATATCATTAAACAATGTCATGGGAATTATAAGGAGATGAAAACATTCAATTTTAAGCTTGAGATTGAGATTTTTAGAAATTCCACACTAAAAAAATTGGGTGTCCTGAGGGGTTCTTTTTAAGGGTTTGGGCGTCCAAAAAGGCACCCAGACGCCCTGCTGGCTAAGACCATGGGAAGAAACATATTTCTTCCAGGACGGAAGAAACCGGATTTTTCCATGGAAGAAACCGCCCCTCGGAAGAAACTGCCAACCCTGTATGTATATATATATATATATATATATATATATATATATATATATATATATATATTTATATATATATATATATATATATATATATATATATATATATATATATATATATATATATATATATATATATGTATATATATATTCTATTGTATTAAAACAATATTTTACCTGAGTTGCATTTTTATTTTATTGGTTGTAAATTGTAAGTTGTAACTCATGTCAACACACAGTGTAAAATCTAAGTGCAGATAGTTCAGTCACTGTCACCTAAATTATAAGAGATAGAGATCATTAAGCAGAGGTCTACTATCATTTTTTTTCTTGCCAGTCTGACTGACTGGCTGCTTCCAGATTTCTTGCTACTTTTTGCCAGTTCTGCCACCTTAGACATTTTTATATCAGTTAGAGAGGTACATGATAACATGAATAGTAGAAATAATGATGATAGCACACATTTGACTTCAAACATTTTTTTCTTCACAATGATGACAAAATATTTATTTTGATAAATTGTGCTCATTAATGACCACTTGTCTACACTGAGTAGAGGGTGTCACTGTGAAACACTAGAATCCCTGCCAGTCACATGGAAAGGCTATTATTAGAAAGTGTGAGACATAAATTCACCAGTCTGTACTGACGGGAAAGTAGACCTCTAATTAAGTGTTTAGAACTCTTGACATACTTCAGATTTGGTGCAGTTTTTCTGTTTAGAATGTATTTTTTTTTATAAAAAAACATTTTTAATTTTCATAAGTGATTATCTTGCAGTGTGGTATTACAGATTGAAATATATGATCCTACATGAATAGTTTATTTGCCCCTTTACGGATGGCTGGAAGTTTTCAGTTGTTTTGAAAAAAGACAACTTAACTATTTATTGAATTTCTTAATTCAAATTCTTAATTGGAGTACTAAGCATATTTTTTTTTAGCCAAGATTGTGGCTTTTTATATTTTTAGACACTGGGTCAGGGATAAAAACACTAAAAAAAGAAGTGGAATATATTGTGCATTCCAATTGAGATCCAAAATAATTTAAGGTAAGGTTCAGCTGGGGCAAATCATAGTTAACATGTAGCGTAACTGCCTAAGTATTGAATTATTGGTTACGCAGACAACTCCTCCACTTAGGTTAACTCAAGTCATTGATGCATACATGCATTTTTGGTTCTAGGAAAATCTGGGCCACTCAGCCTCTAGTCATGTTACTGCAGATTAAACTAATAGTGTTGAGTTGTATTCTTTATATCCTGTGATGCTAATCTGATGTTTATAGTATGATCACTTCAATCAGTGTATGTTTTAGCTTGTAAATGAGGACTCCTGTTAACCTTAATCATCTTTTGCTGTTGTCTCCTTTCAATAGAAAACATATTTACTGATTTCTGATAGTCTAATTTTTTTAGTAAGCCCAAGAATGTGTTATTAATGCAAATGAATTCTAGGACATCAACCAAAAAGAACAAGTTGCATATTCATGAATAGGAATAAATATTTTTACAAATAATTACAGGGTCTGAAAAGGTCATGGTAAAAATTAGTACATGTAGACCAAAACAGGATTTTTGGTTAATATACATGCTATTATGGGACCCACAGCAAAATCCAAGGGCATATATCCCTAGGAAATTTCGAACCCTGGAAAATTTGAACCTGGTAGTTGTTATCTCATTATTTACTGTCTCTTCCAATGAATAAGAAAATTGAAAACATCCTTTTAGAATATTGTTCAATTTGGAGACCCAGATTCAAGATTCTTCCTTAGGCTCTGCTCCCTGAAGATCTTTTTGCCTCTAGGTTTCTCTGCACAGGAGCTGCCCTGAGGCTGCCATATTGATATTAAAGAGTCCTTGTGTGCACGTTCACTCGTTTAGACCCAGACTTCTATGCACATGTCTGACTTATGAGTCAGAAAATGTATTCATACAGAATCTAGTTTTGCTTTTATGATGGAGTACACATGAGTTCCATTTACCTCAACCAGATGGCAGTGGGGCCTCCTGGTGGCCATGTTAGTAACTATCACAACAAGCTGCTGGCCTTGAGGAAGTAGGAAGAGAGCTGAGCTGGGAATTGAGCTGGGAATTCCAAGAAAATGTGATGCATCATCAAGTTAGTTGTAGGTGTGACATGATCATATGCAGCCTTCAGTTAACCCTTAAGCCTAAGAAAAAAAGTTGTTTGTTTCCTGTAACCCTACCCTAACAAGTTTTTATTCCAAAAATCCCTACCCTTAAGTTTTTTTCTGCCCTTCCAACTCCCATTCAACATAAAACACACATTTTTGACCAACAAAAATAATGATAATTTTTTTTTTCAGACTGTTACAGGAAATAAACTATTTTTTTCTTGGCCTTATGTGGGTGGTGGCTGATTTGGGCAATACAAAATGATGCAAAAAATCTGAGAATGACTGAAACCCTGGCAGATGGGTACTCATCTGAGAGTGCTCAACGAGAGCTATCCATTGAATACCAACATGATAGGGTTAAGATGATTTTCAAAAGTCTTTGCTTTCCTCTGCTTTGAACTGAAGGAGCCTACGCATTGGAAAGGTTAACCCATTCATCCCAGCTGCTGCTCTATTAACCCATTAATGCTTAAGAGTTCCTCAAAAAAATGTTGTCTGCTTCTTTCATACTTTCTGCAATAACTTTGGAATTCTGAATGGTTTTCATAAAACATTGAAGGAGAGTTGTTGGAAGTGTTCTGATCAACTTTTCTCCTTCAAATGTTTTCCCATATTTCCTTTTGCTTGAAAGAATTCACCGATATTGTCAACTGCTTTTGGCCGCTGCGAGCATTAATGGGTTAACCAGATAATCATGGTCATATTTTTCTTTGAAATTTAAGAAAAAAAATGATGGAAATTGAAACTGAAGGAAATGGCTAACGCTACCCAATATGGATGCCTCCAAAAAATTTTGGAATTTTTGGAAGTTGTACAAGTTAATATTTTTATATTGATGTTCCCAGATGCCACTTTTCAAGGGCACTCCAGGCGGGAAGGGGTTAAATGTATGTAGCTCGGTGTGTGTGTTAGACTTGCTACAAGTCTGTGTTAACTGGATCTTTCACTGATCTACCCTGAGTTGAGTTCACTCCAGGTTAAATTCTGAATTAGTCCTCAAGGGGGACACACTTGAGCTGTCGTCTCTTTCCAACTGCAACTCATGAAAACTGTGCTGCCATCTATAGTTTGAGAGAGACATCAAACTTACTCAACACCCAGTTTATACATGGTGGGTGCTAGTGTTGGGAAGATCATCGATTATAATCGATAATCGATCGTTTGCCTCCCTTTTACTGATTAATCGATTACAAAACTGGCAATCGCTAATAATCGGAAAAGGTGTCCACCTAGTGGCAAAATATAAGAATAAATGACAGGCTAGTTGTCAACTTTCTTGCTATGAAACTAAGCTCCAAAAACACTTCAAAACAAAGTTAAGGTAGGTGCTAATAGCAAGTAATTGTCATAGACTATCACTTATCATTAGGCTCTAGACCTCTAGTACCCAATTACTGCAAAAGTGCGAAGAACTGATTATGATCGATAAGCGATCGGTTGGCTGCAACTGATTATCTATCATGATATTGAAACCGATTCCCAACCCTAGTGGGTGCATTACACCTAAGGCCTAAAAAAGAAGTTGTATGTTTCCTGTAACCCTACCTTAACTAGTTTTTATTCAAAAAAATCCTTACCCTAAATTTTTTTCTGCCCTCCCAACTCACGTAAAACATGAATACAACACCCATTTTGGACCAATTTTTTTTTACCGACCTACCTTTCCTAGTTTTTTTAGGAGCGTTACAGGAAACGAACAATTTTTTTCTAGGCCTAACTCAGCCTGAGAACCAGGCTAGGTGTGTGCGTGGGAGTTACTAGCATGCAGCAGCCAGCGAGAACAGAGGGCTATCGTAGCGTTGGTTGACAGCACCCTTCAGAAACAAACGAACGAAACGAACGCTGTGCTGGCAGCTGAAGAGAAGCAGCAG
The DNA here is from genome assembly GCA_963942565.1 of Maea johnstoni. Classification (NCBI taxonomy): domain Eukaryota; kingdom Metazoa; phylum Annelida; class Polychaeta; order Spionida; family Magelonidae; genus Maea; species Maea johnstoni. Next base: position 14,250,920 of record OZ012688.1, on the reverse strand, counting down.
CTCCAGGGCCTCTGTTCCCCTGGTGAGATAAGTGTAAACTAAATTTGCCACCTAGACTATTTGGTGCCTGGTAATAGAAAAATCATGACTGAAAAAATACGTATGAAAGCCTAGAAATCTAGACTCGTAGAAAAGCGAACTTTCTGAATTTCTTTTATCATCACTTAATTTAACATATGACAGCCTAAAAATCTAGACTAGGTGTTTGTGTGCGTGGGAGGTAGTAGCATGCATGCAGCAGCCAGCAAGAACAGCGTTGGTTGACAGCACCCTTCGGAAACAAACGAAACGAACGCTGTGCCACCAGCAGCTGAAGAGATGCAGCAGCTCCAGGGCCCTCCGCTGCTGCGACAACCACGACGAGTTATTGGGTGTGAAATCAATCCAGCGATCCTGCACTGACAGCTCTCCCGCTGTGAGCCTAGTCTATGGACACCTTGAGATGCTCAGCAGATTCCCCCCGTCTTAGTTCAGTTACGAATTTTGTTTATTGTCATTTTTTTCTGCTATATATCGGTGTGCAACATGACCACTTGCCCCGTTGCAAGTTTAAGTGAATTAGGCAAAAAAAACCACGGCAATCCGGCAAGCAGAACAAGACCCTAACTTGCCCCGCTTGGCTAGTAATGTTTTGGAAGTAGGTTGCACCCTGTTTATTGCTGCTAAGTTGTGTTTAGCCACACCAAAGGCTTATGAGATTCATAAGCCTTTTGGCCACACTTGATAAGCGTTGGAGGAAACCGGAGTATCTGCCCAAAACCTCTGCCTAGCTCCAAGTTACTGGCAACTTTCTCACATGCCCTAGCCATAATTCAAACCCAGTAAGTGGTGAGAGACAGCTAGCAATCAATGGCAATGTCTTGGACTACTCAGCCATCAGGGCAGGAAATCCATAATTTCTGCCCGTCCATATTAATCTACAGGTCTTTCTACTTTAAATCCTTATGCCAACTACAGTTAATAGCATATTGTATCTCAAAGGGCTATTTACACTTCAACTATGTCCTAAAACTAAAAAGTTTTCATAGAAAATTTTGCCTGTCAACAAAGGTGGTTTTCAGGAAACTGCCTGTCCTGGCTTAGTCCCTGTCTAGATGTGCAGCATAGTTCTAGTAGAACACACCACACTACCATTAGGAAATGAGTTTCATAAAGATTTTGTCAGTTATAAATGATTTGTTGGTTTCGTTAACTACGATATTGTGAGTGTGCCACAGGGAATTAACCAGGAGCCATCCACCTGTCTTTTGTACAGGGGTTGACTGGAAAACCTACTTTTTGGACAGGTAAGAATTTCTGTGAAGAATTTACAATTTTGAATTTTTTAGGGGTAATACTGTAGAACACACAATTTACGCGTCTATTAATATATAGCGTACATAGCGTGTGGTTCCGCTTCGCTATATATAAAAATGCTGTACTTTTTTTCTGTACTTTTCTGCGCTGTCAGCGATGGCTACCGTCCGTCGCTAACATAAAAATACGCTATGATGCGAAAACTCCCCAATTCGCTATATTTGGGACACGCATCATATGTGTGTTCTACAGTAACCAAATTGTTTTCTAACAAGCCATCTTCTAGAACATCACTAAAGTGTAAATTGCCCTTTTTGACACAATAGGCTTCTAAATCTAGTTGATTTGAGCATTTGAAGTAGTTGAGTATCTAAATCTGGACAGGCAGAAATTTTGGAATTGCTGTTTTGCACAGGCATTTTTAAAATCCTGACTAAGATCCTGGTGTGCCGTGAATATATGCTATTTACCATTACAGCATGAGATGCTGATGAGTAATTGCATGCCTCGTTAGTGCATTAAATATTGAAGAACAAAATTCATATGATTGAATTTTTTCCACCTCAATATAAAACCAGTGGCATTGTATATGGACATGATACTTTATTTCATTGAAGTAAATACATGTATTGCTGTAATCTGAGTATATTGTGGAAAATAGGACCCACCAAGAAGATTTTACAGTTCTTGCTAATTTAAGACACCCAGTTTCTATATCCTGACTAAAACCCTGCTGACAATGGCAAAGCTCTTGTTACTATTAATTGTCACCAATGCTTCACGTTTGCCAGTTTTGACTTCAAACAGCATAAAATGATGATAATCAAAGTTCCAATGAAATTGATTGAGTGATTGAGTTTATGCCTTGAGGCAGGTTAATTATTTTGTCCAGGTATTAAATGAAAAGCTATCATATCATTGTTTTGTATGATAATAGCCTGAAGATTGGATGTCCAAAAATTGGTGCACAGTTCAATGTGTGGCCTCCAGGAGTGTGCAAACTGCAAAGTATGCATTAATTAAACTGCTGCAAAATTCACATAGTATAACGTACCTTTTTCTGCTGGTGGCTAATTATGCCACTACAAAATGATGCAAAAAACCCGAAAATTGACTGAAACCCTTGCACATTGGTACTTATCTTGGAGTACTGATATGCAAGAGTTATCCAATGAATAGGGTTTAGATGGTTTTCAAAAGGCTTTGTGTCCTTGTGCTTTGGACGAAAGTAGCCTCAGCATTGGAAGGGTTAAAATCTGAATTACCTGAGTTCTTTGTTTCCAACAATAACAATCTTAGCCAGCAGGGTGTCTGGGTATCATTTGGACACTCAAATCCTCAAAACTCATCCTTCAGGACACCAGAGGAAATTTTAAAATAGCAATTTCAATCATATCATTGGATTTTCTACCATCTCCATGTAAATCCGATGGCATTGTATATGGACATTATGCCTCATTTCATGAAGTAAATATATGCCTTTGGTTGAAATCTGAGCATATTGTGATCCCTCTTGAAAAATGGGACCCCCCCCCCCCAAAAAAAAAAAAAATCCAGTTTAATTATTACATCCAGGTGTTGAATGACAAGCTAAGATGTCACTGTGTTATGCAATACTTAACATAGGGATCGGATGTCCAAAAAATGGTGCACAGTTCAATAAGTGCGGCCTCCAGGAGTGTGCAAAGTATGCATTAATTGAACTGCTGCAAAATTTATAACCCTTATGCTGCTGGTTGCTTATTTGGCCAATACAAAATGATGCAAAAAAACTGAAAAATGACTGAAACCCTGGCAATGAATACCAACGTGACAGGATTTAGATGGTTTTAAAAATCTTTGCATCCTTGTGCTTAGGACGTAAGTAGCCTCAGCAATGAGAGGGATGAAACCTAAATTATCAAGTTCTTTGTTTCCAACAATCTTAGTCTTAGCTAGCAGGGCGTCAGGGTGTCATCCTCAAAAATCATCTGTCAGGACACCCAAATCTTTTGTGAGGAATATATTTAGACATCTATTTCAATCATATCGTTGAATTCTTTTCCAGATTTCATGGAATATCAGCATGACAGGATTTAGATGTTTTTTAAAAATCTTTGTGTCCTTGTGTTTTGGAAAAAAGTAGCCTCAGTATTGGAAGGCTTAATAAGTGTGTCCATGTGTTGAATACCAAGCTATCATGTCAGTGAGTTGTACATTACAACCCTAGGGATCGGATGTCCAAAAAGCGGTGTGCAGTTCAATAAGTGTGCACAAAGGACGCATTAATTAAACTGCTGCAAAATTAACACGGTATTCAGTATATGTCTTAGTACATCTCAGATGTGCATGATGACTCCCTCCCACAGTGACTTTCCAATTGAGAGTGTCATATCAGGCGTCTAGATCCACCTTGATACGTACATCAGGCTGACATTCCTCGCATGTTTCCATGCTTGTTACAGGATGTTAACTACTTATTACGCTGTTTTTTTCTGCGCCAATATGAAGTTGATACTCCACCCTATTGATAGACACCCTGTCATGACTTGCAGCTTTAGACACCCAGTCCATTTGATTGAATGTGGTGAGGTTAACCCTCTAATGCTTAATCCTTATGCTGGTGGTGGCTAATTTGGCTAGTACAAAATGATGCAAAAAAAAGGAAAAGTGACTGAAACCCTGGCTTATGGGTACTCATGAGAGAGTACTCAGCAAGAGTTATCCAATGAATACCAACTTAACAGAGTTTAGATGGGTTTCATGAATCTTTGCAGCCTTGTGCTTCAGACCAAAGTAGCCTCAACATTGAAAGGGTTAAGAAATTTAGAAAATGTCTGTATTTATGTTTAATACTTTTGATAATAACTTTGGAATTGAGAATGATTTTACAAAATATTTTGAGGAAAGTTATTTTTTATGTTCTGATTAACAACTTGACTTTCGTCTGCAGGTTTTCATCAAAATTGACAAACTGCTTTAGGGCCCTCTATGCATTGATCGGGGCATTGATAGGTTTCAGCAGTTGTTCTATTTAAGTTATAAAAGACTGAAAGTTGGCATTCCAGTTGGATTTACCAATTCCAACTTAGGTATTGATCAAATGTTTCTAGTTTTGATGAGTAAATTCTTCGATTGTGAATTGGGTAACCCATTCATGTGTGTAGCAGCCAAAACCACCCGACTATTTTAGTAATATCTTTTTAACAAAAGTGATTTGTAGAAATCAGTTCCAGGAAAGTTGTTCATCAAAACTCTCATTACAACTCTCCTTCAAATATTTAGAGAATTTATGCTTCATTCAAAAGTTATTTTGAAAAGTATGACCGATCCAGACGACAATTTCTGGACTAACTCTAAAGTATGAATGGATTAAGCAAGGAGAAGGGCACAGGATTGTACCTTTCCCTGCTGGAGTTCTCGGGTTTCACTCTGTTTTGAAATAAACATTTGCTTATTACGATCGGGGTTGCGTATCTAAGGAATTCATTTTGCTCGAGAGAGTACTTGGCATGCCAAGCTAAGCGTATCTGGCCCTAATAATCTGGCCTATATATTTGCCTGCTGAAGCAGATGCAGTTATAGTTATAAGCAGGTATAACAGTACTACTTGTGCATTTCGATGGTTTGCTTAACCCATTCATGCCTAGACAGCTCCGTGATAGTGTCGTCTGCAGTTTTGTTACTTTTGAAGATATCTAAAGAAATAACGCTTAAATTCACAAAAAGTTCAAGGAGAGTTGTAGGCTAGGGTCTTATCAATATTTCTCCTTCAAATATTTTCTGGAATAGACTTTTGTTGGAGAGATATTATCGAAATAGTGAGGCCTTTTTTGGCCACCATGAGCATTTATTACCTATAGAGTACAGTGTGTAACTGGCAGTCATGCATACCCACTGAAATGTATCATCTCAATCTGAGGTACTTAACCCCATTAACAATTAAAAGTTCCTCCAGACATTGTCGTCTGGATCGACGATACTTTTGGCAATAACTTTTGAATTGAGAATAATTTTATGGAATATTTGAGGGAGAGTTGTTTATAATGTTCCAATGAACATCTCTCCTTCAAAAACTTTGCCAAATCTGCTTTAGTCTGAAAGATTTCATCAAAATTGTCAGGCTGGTTTTGAGCACTAATGGGTTAAGTCAGTTGCATTTATTAGTCTTGGAATGGTGCCCTTTTTGCAAAATATATGACAAGTAATAGGCAGGAGGTAAACTTCTATGCTAAAATTTGCATTTCCTAATCAGATTGAATCCATCAGGATATCTGATTACGTCGATGTCTCGATGAGGTTGCTATTTTCAGATTTTATGCCATCCGCATTTTCTTGGTAATTGCAAATATTAAGAAATTTCTTACTTCTTAATTATTTAATATAGTTAAACCAGCCAACTTATTCTGAAAATTAATTTCTGATCACTGGTAATTGTTCTTTCAAGATGTCCTAGTTTTGTCTTAGTTTTGAGTTTTTCTGGGGTTAGGAAAAAAGGCCTCCCGTCTCCGTGGAGCCAGGTGTCTGAAAATGACGTCAGTGGTGTCAGAGTTTTGCCAACTGGATATTAACGGTAGCCTCTCAAGTCTCAATGGACCCATACATGACGTAGTTTGTCTTACAGATTAATATCCACATAAGTCTCAATCCTTCCTGTCAGTGTCTTAGCCAGGATTCAGAAACTGGGTGCCTAAAATTGGCAGTAGTAAAATTTTTGGGCGTCCAAATCTTTAAGGGGGATCACAATATACTCATATTTCAACCATAAACATGTTTAAATACATCAAAATAAGGCATGATATCATTAAACAATGTCATGGGAGTTGTAAGGAGATGAAAAAATTCAATCATAAGCTTGAGATTGAGATTTTTAGAAATTCCACACAAAGATATTTGGGTGTCCTGAGGGGTTCTTTTTAAGGGTTTGGGTGTCCAAAAAGGCACCCAGACGCCCTGCTGGCTAAGACCATGCTTCCTGTTACTTCTATTCTTAGTGCACTACACTAACCCTAGGCTGGTGGTGGCTAGTTTGGTTTATATAAAACAATGCAAAACCCTGGCATATGGGTACTCAGGGACTTAGCCAGGACCTGTCTTGCCTGTCTTTTGGGCAGGCAGTTTCTTGAAAACCTCATTTTTGGACAGGCAAACATTATTAAGAAGAACTTACAATTGTGACTTTTTGGGGGTGATAACCAAATATTTCATTGAATAACCATCTTCTAGGACATAGCTGAAAATTCATGGTCTTAGCCAGCAGGGCGTCTGGGTGCCTTTTTGGACACCCAAACCCTCAAAAAGAACCCCTCAGGACACCCAAATTTTTTTGTGTGGAATTTCTAAAAATCTCAATCTCAAGCTTATAATTGATTTTTTTCATCTCCTTATAATACCCATGACATTGTTTAATGATATTATGCCTTATTTTGATGATTTTATACATGTTTATGGTTGAAATATGAGTACATTGTGATCCCTCTTCAAAATTTACAACTGCCAATTTTAGGCACCCAGTTTCTAAATCCTGGCTAAGACACTGGCTGAAATATAAATTGCCCTTTTCAACACAATATGCTATTAAATGAAATTGTTATTGGGATTTTAAGTTGATAAATTACTAAATCTGGAAGGGCAGAATATTTGAAATTGCTGTTTTGGACAGGCATTTTTGAAATCCTGGCTATGACCCTGTGGGTACTCAATCGTTAGTACTCGGCAAGAGCTTTCGAATGAATAGAGTTCAGGTAGTGTTTTAAAAATCTTCGCATCATTTTACTTTTGACGAAAGTTGTCGTAGCATTTGAATGGCTAAGAGTTATGTCTTAACCCTTATGCTGCTGGTGGCTAATTTTGCCATTACAAAATGATGCAAAAATGCTGAAAAATGATTGAAACCCTGGCAAATGGGTACTCATCTGAGAGAACTCAGCGAGAGCTATCCAATGAGTACCAACATGACAGGGTTTGGATGGTTTTCAAAGATTTTGGCATCTTAATGCTTTGGATGAAAGTAGCCTTGTCATTATAAGGGTTAATGCCCTGGGTATCCTGCCAGGACCCCACGGAGCACTATTGATTGTAGTTCACAGTTATGTTACTGCTCCATCAGACCCCTGTATACATCTAGCATGTTAGTCTCCTCAGGTGAACACAGATTATCTGCCCAATTAACTTCGGGTGATTGAACCCAAAGGCAACCTGGAGTGAACTCCAGTATATACATATATATCTATATATATCTATATGTATCTATCTATCTATCTATCTATCTATCTATCTATGTATATATATGTATATATATATATATATATATATATATATATATATATATATATATATATATATATATATATATATATAAATATATATATAAATATATATATATGTATATGTATATGTATATATATATATATATATATGTATATATATATATATATATATATATATATATATATATATATATATATATATAATTATATATATATATATATATATAATTATATATAGATATATATATAGATATATATGTATATGTATATGTATAAGATTAGCAAAGAAAACTGCTTTGTTCGCTTGACTACTTACATCCCATTGGCTGAGGCCCGACACGGGTCCGAAGACCTTATCAGAGCACTGGCTGTTAAAGTAGGATGTCAGACAGGGCCCATTGCTATCTGGATTTCTTAAACAATAATTATGACACTTCAACGCCTTGACAAAATTACCTCTTTGTTAGAGTTATTTTGATGTATCTATAGGTTTATTGTTTGATCCCGTTCTCCTTTGCCATGGTCTAGGTTTTAATTGACTGCATTATTTAACCTTAGTGCTGTGACGGCTAATTTGGCAATAGGAAATGATGCAAAAAACCTGAAAAATGACTAAAACCCTGGCAAATGGGTACTCATATGAGAGTACTCAGTGAGAGCTTTCCAATGAGTACCAACATGACATGGTTTAGATGGTTTTCAAAAATCTTTTCTTTCTTGTGCTTTGATGATAGTAGCCGCAGCATTTGAAGGGTTAAGAGCAGGTTCTGTGAATTTAGCCACCTGTTGCAGGAAGTGATGCATGTTATTCAAGCCACACCTGCGAGACTGAGGGGAATCCCAGCGGGACACCTGTGAGTCATAGAGCACCACCAGACACGATTATCAGACATACACGCAAAACACAAGACAACACATGCACACACTCATATTAGTCATATATATATATTATATATATATATATATATGTATATATATATATATATATATATATATATATATATATATATATATATATATATATATATATATATATATATATATTATATATATATATATATATATAAATATATATATATATATATATATATATATATATATATATATATATATATATATATATATATATATATATATATATATATATATATATGTGTGGGTATACATTAAAAGTAAAAAAAGACCTCAACTGGTCGTACAGGGCCAGGAAACATCTAGGGACATTCTTGTCAACAAGTTTCCCCTAAAAAAAGTGCCAAATGTTTTTGAAATAAATGAAGATGAAATGAATAAAAATAACTTGTCTATGGATTTTAAGCAGTGTTTTTTCTTTTTGTATTAAAGAAAAAATATTCGGACCAGTAAAAATTTTGCAGGACCAGTAGATCCTAGGTGGTACTGGACCTACGGGGCCAGTAACAGTTTGAGTTAGCATTGAGGCCTGTAATAACATTAAAATACCATTGTTATTCATTGGTATCGATATCGTACTGTACCGGTTATTGCTTATACGTACAGTACAGACATTTAATTCCTGCACCAGTCGACTGGACATCCTCCAGTGCCTGGTTGTACAAACACCCATGGATAACAAGTCAACAAAATAAGCCAATCACATAAATGACCCACAAAGTTTGCGAATCAAAGGTACGTTCAATTGTGAGGTCAGGGACTTGCGGTGGCCTCCATACCAAAAAAACTGGGTGGCAATCGGATGTTGGGTCGTATATCATGCCCGGCTGCCCACTCATTTAGTGCAGGAATTAAATGTCGGCACTGCATTCGTGGTGTCTAGCTACAATGTCCTAGACTGAAAACCAGATATGCATTATTATTAACCCTTCCGATGCTGAGGCCACTTTCGTCCTAAGTACATGTACAAGAACGCAAATATTTTGAATACCCTCTAAAGCCTGTCATGTTGGTATTCATTGGATAGCTCTCGCTGAGTACTCTCAGATGAGTACCCATGTGCCAGGGTTTCAGTCATTTTTGAGGTTTTTTGCATCATTTTGTATTGGGAACATCAGCTCATAGGTGAGCGTGCTATGATATCCTAGACTGCTATTCATTGGATAGCTCTCGCTGAGTACTCTCAGATGAGTACCCATGTGCCAGGGTTTCAGTCATTTTTGAGATTTTTCGCATCATTTTGTATTGGGAACATCAGCTCATAGGTGAGCGTGCTATGATATCCTAGACTGCTAACCAGATGTGCATTATAATAATGCTCAGGTAACCCATCTACATAGAGCATGTAATATGAGATAGGTAATTGTATGTGAATGGAAACCACAATCACTATGAGATCTGTCACATATTATGAGTTACGCATAGCCGCAGTCCCACACACACACACCTGCTCGTGATGCTATTATTAGAATTGCATTTTCACTCAAGGCTGTTTAGTGAAATTGCATCGGCTGTACTTGCTAATCATTAATGGTTGCCATTATGTGTGAGATTTATTGCATTGGAGAAGGCAGGACGAATTCTTGCAATAGCAGGAGGCTCTTATGCTGCTTATCAGCTGATGGTTTCTACCATGCTGCTATGTTCCATGTTCAAGATGGTGACGAATACGATATTCGTGATGACTTTGATGATGACTATACTGATACTGGTGATAATGATTGTATTATTGGTGATGATGACGATGGTTGTGATTATTATAATTTAGTACTAATTAAAATGATAACGATGAAGATGCAGATGATGAAAATAATAATAATAATAATGATTTTGATATTAATAATGATGATTATAATGATAATAATAATAATAATAATAATGATGATGATAATAATTATAAAAATAATATTAAAAATGATATTAATAATATTTATAACAATAATGACAATGATAATATAATCTTGATGATGATGATGATAGTAATAGTGATAATAACATTTTGATAATAATAATAATAATAACTAATAATAATGATGATGAAAATAATAATAATAATAATAATAATAATAATAATAATGATAATAATAATGATAATAATAATATTAATATTAAAGATGATGATGATGATGATAAAGGTATTAAAAATAATGATAATAATATGATTGAGGATGTCAGTGATGAAAATGACAATGATGATGATAATGATATAATTAAAAACAATGTAGGGAATGTAAAATTGCATAATCATTATGCAACTTGTTTTACAGTCCTGACATATTTAGGATAGATTGCTGGCCCATTTGAGATAAAAGGTAGCACATTAACCCATTGGCACTCAGAGCGGCCAAAAGAGGCCTGACAAATTTGGAAATATTTTACTTACGAAAGCATTTTTTTGAAAACTTTTGAAGGAGAAATGTTGATTAGAAGTCAAACAACAACTCTTCTTCAAATATTTTATGAAATTTAGCTTCGTTCACAAGTTATTTTCAAAAGTATGAAAGTAGCAGATGATACCTTCCAGAGAAACTCTGAGTGTCTATGGGTTAAGTAGCTTTGATCAGGTAAACACCTTTTACTCTTTTAGGGCAAGTAGATAATGAATTCCACTTGCCTAAGATTTCATGGTATACACCAGTAGTGGGTTGGTAAAGATTTAGTAAGACAAGTAATATTTTGAGCTAATTTTCCTTAATTAATACAGGTGAGATTAGCTTCTCCCTTGTCAAATGAAGCATGAATTCTTGGATTTTCCTGTGAAAATCTCAGCCTTTCGAAATATGTCTCAGCTACATTTGGTAAGGGTTAACCCTTCCAATTCTAAGGTTACTTTCTTCCAAGGCACAACAGCCCGAAAATCTTTGAAAGCCATCCAAGCCCTGCCATGTAGGTACTCATTGGATAGCTCTCGCTGAGTACTTTCGGATGAGTACCTATATGCCAGGGTTTCAGTCATTTTTCAGGTTTCTGCATCATTTTGTAATGGCCAAATTAGCAACCAACAGTATAAGGGTTAATACAGGTGAGGTTAGCTTCTCCCTTGTCAAATGTAGCATGAATTCTAGGATTCTCCTGTGAAAATCTCAGCATTTCTTAATATGTCTCAGCTACATTTGGTAAGTGTTAACCCTTATACTCCTGGAGGCTGATTTGGCCAATACAAAATGATGCAAAAACCTGAAAAATGACTGAAACCCTGGCATCATGGTCTTAGCCAGCCTGGGTGCCTTTTTGGACACCCAAACCCTTAAAAAGCACTCCTAAGGACACCCAATTTTTTTGTGAGGAATTTCTTTAAATGTCAATCTCAAGCATATAATTGAATTATTTTATTGTCATATAATTCCAATGATCTTGCATAAGGATATCATGCCTTATTTTGATAAATATAAACATGTTTATGGTTGAAATCTAAGTAAATAGTTGTACCCCTTAAAAATTTGGACACCCAAAACTTTTACAATGGCCAATTTTAGGCACCCAGTTTCTAATTCCTGGCTAAAACCCTGCCTGGCTTATAGGTACTCATCTGAGAGTACTCAGCGAGAGCTATCCAATGAGTACCTACATGGCAGGGTTTAGATGGTTTACAAAGATTTAATGCTTAAGGATTTTTTCAAAAATTGTCGTCTGGAACTCTGATACTTATAACTACAACTTTTGAATTAAGATTAATTTTACAAAATATTTGAAGGAGAGTTGTTATTAATATCCTGATAAACATTTCTCCATCAAATATTTTCCGGAATATGTTTTTGCCTGCAATATTTCATCAAAATCGTCAGGCTGTTTTAGCTGTTATGAGCATTGATGGGTTAAGTTAATGTTGAGCCCCAGTGTCTGTAACCTGGGAGCTGGTGTGTGTCCTTGATACCTATTTGATAGTGAGGGAGCACTCTTCAGCACACACTGACACACTCCCTCTGCTTATTTATGGCAGCCAGGAAGAATACTACTTGACCCATATGCACATGCACCTTGTGCAGCAGCACAATACTACATGTAACACATCAGCTGTTTTCATCTCATATAGTACATGGTTTGATACATTCATCTGTAACTCCCAAAATGCAATATCAAATATCAAATTTTATTTTTGTCTATGTTACCCTCATCAAGTAAAGATTATCATTATTATTATTATTATTATTATTATTATTATTATTATTATTATTATTATTATTATTATTATTATTATTATTGTTATTATTATTGTTGTTATTATTTTATTATTATTATTATTATTATTATTATTATTATTATTATTATTATTATTATTATTATTATTATTATTATAATTATCATTATTATTACTAGTACTTAGTAGTAGTAGTAGTAGTAGTAGTAGTAGTAGTAGTAGTAGTAGTAGTAGTAGTAGTAGTAGTATACTTTTTATCATCATCATTATTGTTATTATTATTATTATTAGTATTATTATTATTATTAGTATTATTATTATTGTTATTATCATTATTATTATTAATGGCTTGATTGATAGGGTCATATTTTTCTGGCTAATATTTTTATCAGAAAATATTTAGAGGGGAAATGATAATGAATTGCAATCAACACTTCTTGAAATACTGATCATGGTTAGTCATGATAAAAGACTTGAATGCTTGAAAAGTGTCATAACAAATTCTATTCCATGCAACGATGTTCCGCTGTTGACTGCATCACTGATTAACTGAATTTAGTCATGCATTTCTTTTATAATTAGAATAAAATGATTTAAGTAGTAATATATTTCTGAATTTGGACATGCTATGATGGCATGTGACTTCCTTGCCTGGCAACCATTTTTTCCTGCCATTATATGTTAACAAGCACTTAACCCTTGTGCTGCTGGTGGCTAAGTTGGTGAATGCAAAATGAAGCGTAAAAAGTTGAAAAATGACTGAAACCCTGGCAAATGGGTACTCATCTGATAGTACTCGCCAAGAGCTTTCCAATGCATACCAACATGCCATGGTTTATAAGGGTTTCAAAACTTTCTGCATTCTTGTGCCTTTGACGAGAGTAGTCTCAGATGGAAAGGGTTAACCCATTTACCCTTCCAATGCTCAGGCTACTTTCATTCAAAGCACACGGACGCCAAGTTTTGTTTAAATCATCTAAACCCTGTTGTGTTGGTATTCATTGGACTGGTTGCAATTGGTTGCTAGGGTTTGAGTCATTTTTCAGGGTTTTGCCATCAGAAGGACTTATACTCAGCTCCAAGGAGTGTATCCACTACTCAGTCATAATTTATGAGTCTTTAATCCTTTGAATTGATTCAGGGATTTCCCCGTTTGTGGTCCTTTGAATTAATTCAGGGATTTCCCCTTTGTGGGTGATGCAATCTCTAAATTTCCAATATGAAATCACCAACCACATTTACTCTAAATTTCCAACATTATGTCATCAACATTGTTTACCCATAGCAATGATGAGGTAACCTGTTTTGTTTCCGTCTTGTTGCTAAAATATTCCTATTGAAGCGCAAGGACTTTCTGGATTTTCCATTATTATGCTGAGGAGCAATTATTCTTCCTAATAAACGCACCTGCCCATAAATCTGCCACTGCCATGTTTGTGCACTCAGACCAGGGTTGGGTTATGTTAACCCTTCCAGTGCTGAGGCTACTTCCTTTCAAAGCATAAGGACGCAAAGATTTTTGAAAACCATCCAACCCTGTCATCGTGGTATTTATTAGATAGCTCTCACTGAGTACTCTCAGATGAGTGGACCATTCGTGTCTGAAATAACCCTTTGAATTGAATTGACCAATCAAATTTGTAGCGGAAAATTAAGCTCAGCCTTGGTGAAAGATAATACTAAGATTAACAATTTCTGAATTGAAAACGACAATTTTCTAAGAAATGTAGAACACTTTTCCATATAACAAAAAAACCTTGGCAACAAATCGTGCATGTGAGTCATCAGTTATGCAATTGTAAATACCTAACAACACAGGGTGCTTCTTAGGGTGAATACGGTACACTAGGTCAATGTATATGTAGCTGGTCATTGGTTGAGTAGGTCTTTAAGTGTAAGCCTGTGTAACAGACGGGAACAGTAGCTACAGCACCTATCAGTGTGTATTGGAGAATGTTGAAGAGGTACATGTATGCTCAAGGTAGGCTTCTTGGAATATCATCTAAACATCAAAATGTTACTGTGTATGGCTTTAATTTGGAGTGCTAAAAAAAATGAACGTCCGTGCTGGAGGGTATTTGTGCTACTTGAAATTTGTGCATTCAAGTACACTTACTATATATTTATTACTGGATAGATATTTATTTGAAGGATGTTATTTTCGCCCTACCATGGGGAGCGCAAAAATAGCGAAAATTAAATGCCTGTAAAAAATACCAGTTAAACTTTAGTTTTTCTTTGGACTAAATAGCTGATGAAACTTTGTTCAATTGTTACATTCTCAGGACTTGACATAAGGGCCTGCCCTGATGGCTGTGTAATCTAAGGCACTGCCACAGAAGACACTGAATGCTAGCTGTCTCTCATTACTGAGGGCCTGCCCTGATGGCCGTGTCGTCTAAGGCATTGCCACCGACTGTTAGCTGTCTCTCACTACTGCCCAGGTTCGAATCCCGACCAGAGTATGTGAGAAAGTCGCCAGTGACAGAGGTCAGGTGGTGGTTTTCGACGTGTACTCCAGTTCCCTTCACTACTTTCAACTGGCTAGTCACGACTTTGCTGCTATATGGTAGAGAAAGTGATGATAATTGAAATTCTGACTTGACATGAAGGCTGGTTCTAAAACAAGTTTTCTTATCATATAGATACCTCAGAATTCAGGTTTGGTTGTCTAAAGGACTGCTCATATTTATTACCACCAGTAATATTATACTCATCGTAAATGTAATCATTACATTACATTGACTTATTGTATAAATGTGTTTAATGAGATCTAATTCCAGTACTTATTATACTGTATTTATCCCAGTTTGGATTTATGATAACACACTGACTGCTATACATCAGTCAGCCAGATCAGGGCTCGAAATTAGCTGGAGCTGGGAGTTCAGGGCTCCCTTGAATTCTCTTGTGGCTCCTTAAATTTCTACAGGGAGCCCAAAGATTTACTGGTTTCTAATCTTTCTATGCAAAACACCTTTAAGTAACTTTTGAAGATGCAATTGACCCCCCTGGAAACAACATTAATTTCGAGCCCTGCAGATGTTTTTATTCTCATGCTTGAAAGGCAACAAGCAGCTGTCATAAAACCTTAATGTCAACCCCTGAATATTGAACAGCATCTCAGTTTTCAGCCCTCTCATAAATGTCAGCAGTCAGCCTATATGTGTTTATAGTAATGGAGATACACGTCTTTACAGGTGCAAGTGATGGCCATTCAACAGGTCAAAGTTCATAGTACTCTCTAATGTTCCAGTATTTGCTTGTTGATAAGTGTAGCACTATTGCTATAGGGAGTTGACCCTTCCGATGCTGAGGCTACTTTCGTCCAAAGCACAAGGATGCAAAGATTTTTTTGTAAACCATCTAAACCCTGTCATGATGGTATTCATTAGATAGCTCTTACCGAGTATTCTCAAATGAGTACCCATATGCAAGGATTTCAGTCATTTTTCATCGTTTTTGTGTCATTTTGTATTGGCAAAATTAGCCACCAGCAGCATAAGGGTTAAGGGCTTGACCTGGCTGCTACCCTGGGAGTAGACTAGTATTATATGGTTAATATTTCTATAAAATACAAAATTCAATTTTATTATATCTCTGCAGGTTTTCATATTTCTTGCTTATTGAATACTGAAACTTTCCCACAAACTACATTTGGCTTACATAAATTAGGAGTGTTCCCACACTCCCCAAATCTGTCTTAATTGTATCAGTTGACAAACCAGTGCGGTGTATTACCAGCAATGGTAGATAGATGGCACCACTTGGTCCGCCTACATCGAATGATTGTCTTACTCATACTCATTTGCATAAATGAATTATGATGCTATGATAGAGTTAGTGCTTTCCCTTTAATAATAAATTGCAATATGTTGACAAAAAGATTTCTTTATTGAAGCGTAACCAGGCACTATATAGTTATTTATTTAGATATCAGATGATCGTAGTAACCAGGAACTATAATTTATACAGCATGAATTAGAAGTTATTTGTGCTGGGTTCAAAGCAACAGGTTGCCCTAGAGGTGAATAAGCCTAGATTCTAACCTGTTATGCTTTACACATATGTATAATACTGATACGAAGTTCGTGAGTGCAATTATTTCGCGAATACGCAAACTAGTATCACCCTCGTGAATATATCACACGCAATCTATTGGGTGCTTAGTTACGCTATCCACCACTGGAAGTTATGGCGCGTCGGTCGGTGAATTTCACCTCTAGATGGTCTAGGCTGAAAAAAAGAAAAACATGTCCAATATCTTCACAAAACCATTATCATATGATATATTGGTAAATTAGTAAATAAGTTACCAATGTACCATATTATAATTCGCATACTTACCCGTCCACTTTTTAGGATACCTGTGCCAAGTTATGAATTTCTTACGAGAAGGAAGATGGCCGCCGTCATTGTACAATAGAAAGGGAGATGGCTGTTGCGATCGATATGATTGATAAATTATCAAAATAATATATATATATAAAAAAAAAAATGAAATTGTTTGCGCCGTGAATTGAATTTTTGCCTATTTACTGCAAGAATTCAATTTGCAGTTGGCTAGTATATACGGCTAAAGCGTGAAATTTACCCCTAGCCAGTCTGAGGCTGAAACGAAGAGAAATTCATGCAATAACTTTACAAAATCAGTATAATATGATACATTGGTAACTTATGAATAATTCATATTATAATTCTCATATTTACATATCCAATACTTGGGAAACTTACATTGCCAAGTTATGGCTGCAAGATGGCCGACAAATCTTTACAGTGCTTAATTCCTGTTTGGTTCAATAGATGGCGCTGTAGAACTCGCTCACTCGCGAAATAAGTACACACGAAAAAACGAAAAATGGGCTTTTCGTGACATTTTTGTAGTGCGATATATACCTATTCTACAGTATTTGTATACTGTAGAACACACAATGTTAGCGTCTGTTTATATAAAGCGTACATAGCGTGTGGTTCCGCTTCGCTATGTATAAAAACGCTGTACTTTTTTCTTACTGTACTGGCGCTGTCAGCGGCGGCTACCGTCGCTAACATAAAGATAAGCTATGATGCGAAAACTCCCCAATTCGCTATATTTGGGACACGCGTCATATATGTGTTCTACAGTATATTTTGTATTATATAACCTGATACAGCCAGTACATCAGGTGGGTGGGATCATTCATATCTTTATCACTTGGCAGCACCATTTTGTCATGTTTGAAATGACTTGAAATAGGTGAATTATATTGTTACAGGTCACAGCAGTGGATTAACTGATATACCCAGCTTGCAGCCAATGAGCATGCTCTTTTCCCTTCAGTGAGCCCCTTAATACCTGAGCTCAGCACTAATTACCCTGAGGGTGCTGAACAACCAGTTGTATCACTGTCACTGCACATTGGGCTTAACCCTTCCAATGCTGAGGCTACTTTCGTCCAAAGCACAGGGACGGAAAGATTTTTGAAACACATCTGGACCTTCAGGCCTGTCATGTTGGTATTCATTAGATATAGCTCTCACTGAGTACTCAGATGAGAACGCATGTGCCAGGGTTTCAGGTCTTTTGCGTCATTTTGTATTGGCCAAATTAGCCACCAGCAGGGTTAATATGATTGTATGGTTAGTGGCCCTTAGCGGCCATTCCCCTGTGTATATACCATATAGCTAGAGGTCGGACTCGCTGCTTAAAAACGGCTCGAGCAATATGCTGGAACCGCTGTGCGATTAATCGACATATTTCGAGCTTTACTACTTACATTGTAGTACAACGTCACTTCTAATAGATTGATAATTCCGGCGATCGGCACCGGTAGACAAACCGCCGTTTTAGACAACAAACCGCCATTTCGAAAATCACGTTGATGATCCTGCCATGAAGGGGATTGTGTTCAATTTCAAAATGGCGGCTTTGTTTATTGGAAGGCCTTAGGGGATCGTTTGGGCCAAATTCATTGGATTCTATTTCAGGTTTGTGTGTGGATATATTTTCGTCGAACTCGGTGAGTTGTAATGGCGGCTCGAGTGCTTGGAGGAAGCTGCGATACGAGCGTAAACTCGAGCTTCTGATGAATCGTAAGAGCACTACTTATAGCTCTCATATTTAAACCCTGGTTTGTGTTTGTTGTTTCAGTGGCTCACTAGGTGATGTCTGGGAGTCTACCTGTTAATGGTGGCCGCCGGTCAAGTGTCCAGCCTAGTCCGTCACACAACTCAGTAGTAGTAGCCACTCCCCCATGTATATAGCTCTCTGGTTAAAACCTTGTGTTTGTGTTTGTTGTTTCAGTGGCTCACTAGGTGATGTCTGGGAGTCTACCTGTTAATGGTGGCCGCCAGTCAAGTGTCCAGCCTAGTCCGTCACACAGCGCAGCAGTGACCACTCCCCCATGTATATAGCTCTCATATTTAAACCCTGGTTTGTGTTTGTTGTTTCAGTGGCTCACTAGGTGATGTCTGGGAGTCTACCTGTTAATGGTGGCCGCCGGTCAAGTGTCCAGCCTAGTCCGTTACACAGCGCAGCAGTGACCACTCCCCCATGTATATAGCTCTCTGGTTTAAACCTTGTGTTTGTTGTTTCAGTGGCTCACTAGGTGATGTCTGGGAGTCTACCTGTTAATGGTGGCCGCCGGTCAAGTGTCCAGCCTAGTCCGTCACATAGCGCAGCAGTGACCACTCCCCCATGTATATAACTCTCTGGTTTTAACCTTGTGTTTGTTGTTTCAGTGGCTCACTAGGTGATGTCTGGGAGTCTACCTGTTAATGGTGGCCGCCGGTCAAGTGTCCAGCCTAGTCCGTCACACAGCGCAGCAGTGACCACTCCCCCATGTATATAGCGCTCTGATTTAAACCTTGTGTTTGTGTTTGTTGTTTCAGTGGCCCACTAGGTGATGTCTGGGAGTCTACCTGTTAATGGTGGCCGCCGGTCAAGTGTCCAGCCTAGTCCGTCACACAGCGCAGCAGTGACCACTCCCCCATGTATATAGCGCTCTGATTTAAACCTTGTGTTTGTGTTTGTTGTTTCAGTGGCCCACTAGGTGATGTCTGGGAGTCTACCTGTTAATGGTGGCCGCCGGTCAAGTGTCCAGCCTAGTCCGTCACACAGCGCAGCAGTGACCACTCCCCCATGTATATAGCTCTCTGGTTTAAACCTTGTGTTTGTTGTTTCAGTGGCCCACTAGGTGATGTCTGGGAGTCTACCTGTTAATGGTGGCCGCCGGTCAAGTGTCCAGCCTAGTCCGTCACACAGCGCAGCAGTAGTAGCCACTCCCCCATGTATATAGCTCTCTGGTTAAAACCTTGTGTTTGTGTTTGTTGTTTCAGTGGCTCACTAGGTGATGTCTGGGAGTCTACCTGTTAATGGTGGCCGCCGGTCAAGTGTCCAGCCTAGTCCGTCACACAGCGCAGCAGTGGGCAGTACAGGAGGGAATAGTGACCAGTCCACCACGGCCACCGGCAACCAGCAAACTAATACAGGTAGGAGCTTTTGTTTGTTTGATTGTTTGTTTGTTTCAGGGCTCGACATTAAAGCTAGCCTGATAGATGGCCTCACATGGTCTTAGCCAGCAGGGCGCCTGGGTACCTTTTTGGACACCCAAACCCTTAAAAAGCACCCCTCAGGACACCCAAATACTTTTGTGTGGAATTTCTAAAAATCCCAATCTCAAGCTTATAATTGAATTTTTTCATCTCCTTGTAATTCCCATAACATTGTTTAATGATATCATGCCTTATTTTGATGAATTTATACATATTTATGGTTGACATATGAGTATATTGTGATCCCCCTTAAAATTTGGACGCCCAAAAATTTTACAACTGCCAATTTTAGGCACCCAGTTTCTAAATCCTGGCTAAGACACTGTGGCCTCAAGCTAGTTATTGAAGGTCAGGGGTAGTAAATTCTACTTGTGAGTAGCGCGAACTGGTTAGATTGAATAAAGATATCATCCAGTAAATAAGGATCAGAAGTTCCTTGGCTCTGCTCACCTGGATGATAATAACAATGAAATCTGCATCCTTTTTCATGTAATCAATTTTTCACTCAACAAGCTGTGGACATAGGAGTTGCTAGGCTGGAGGGCTGCCTCACTGACATATATACATGGATGTCACAAAACAAGCTAAAACTGAATGCAGACAAAACGGAAGTCCTAGTGCTAGGTACCCCTAAGCAGCGAGCCAAAATATCTGTGCCTAGCATCTCCGTAAATGGTGAGATTGTTAAGATTCTCAATATACCTATCGGCAATCTGGGCTCTGTTTTTGATCCAAGCATGAATATGGCCGCACATGTGTCAAAGGCAGTCAAATCTGCAAACTATCACCTTCGAAACATTGGAAGGATCAGAAAATACTTGACTGCAGAATCAACTAAAGGTGCTGTCATATCCCTGGTAACCTCAAGATTCGACTACTGCAATGGACTTCTCTGTGGAATACCTGAAGAGCTAATATGTAAGCTCCAGAGAGTACAAAATAATGCCGCCAGGGTGATCACACTCACAAAGAAGTATGACCATATCACTCCAGTACTAAAGGAACTTCACTGGTTACCAGTCAGGAAGAGAATTGAATTCAAGATTCTTCTCCTGGCGTACAAGTGTTTGCATGGAACTGCACCCTCTTACCTGAGGGAAATGCTGAAAGAGTATGTCCCACCACGGACACTGAGATCAACATCCAAGAACTTACTCTACGAGCCGAGAACCAACATGAAAACCTACGGTGACAGATCATTTAGTGCCTGTGCCCCAAAACTATGGAATCAGCTCCCAAATAATATTCGGGCAGCTGGGAGTGTGGCAATCTTCAAACGACAATTGAAAACACATCTGTTCAAAGATGTATTTATCAAATAACTATGTGGATATCAACATCTATCCTCTGACAATGAATGTAATGCGCCTTTGAGCATGTTTATATGGAAAGGGCGCAATATCAAATGACAATATTATTATTATTATTATTATAATCAATGAATGCTATGGGTAGGTCACTGACTGACAAACTGTTGATTGTGGTCACATTATGCACAGTTTATGTTATTGATTTTCAGGGCTAGCAAAAATATCTCTGGCTAGTGAAGGTTGAAATTTTTGCCCTGCTCCGCTTATTAATGTAAATGTTTTGGTAATGTTGGGTATTTGTTTGTTTTTGGTAAAAGTACCAGGGGGAAAACATCTTTTATTCTGGAATCTTAGGCAGTGGTTGGACAAAGTGATCGATTGGATATCAGGAACTAAGATCAACTGATTATCAGGAATAATGAACGATTATTTATAAGGAATAATGATCGATTGGTTATCATTAGTAATGATTGATTACTTATCAGGAATAATGATCAATTGGTTATCAGTAATAATAAATAGTTGGTTATCAGGAATGATAATCAATTAGTTATCAGGAATAATGATCAGTTGGTTATGAGGAATAATGATCAGTTGGTTATGAGGAATAATGATCAATTGGTTATCAGGAATAATGAACAATTGGTTATCAGGAATAATGATCAGTTGGTTATCAGGAATAATGATCAATTGGTTATCAGGAATAATGATCAGTTGGTTATCATGATTAATGAACAATTGGTTATCAGGAATAATGATCAATTGGTTATCAGGAATAATGATCAATTGGTTATCAGGAATAATGAACAATTGGTTATCAGGAATAATGAACAATTGGTTATCAGGAATAATGATCAATTGGTTATCAGGAATAATGATCAGTTGGTTATCAGGAATAATGATCAATTGGTTATCAGGAATAATGATCAATTAGTTATCTAATCAGGAATAATGATCAATTGGTTATCAAGAATAATGATCAGTTGGTTATCAGGAATAATGATCAGTTGGTTATCAGGAATAATGAACAATTGGTTATCAGGAATAATGATCAATTGGTTATCAGGAATAATGATCAATTGGTTATCAGGAATAATGATCAGTTGGTCATCAGGAATAATGATCAGTTGGTTATCAGGAATAATGAACAATTAGTTATCAGGAATAATGATCAGTTGGTTATCAGGAATAATGAACAATTGGTTATCAAGAATAATGATCAATTGGTTATCAGGAATAATGATCAATTGGTTATCAGGAATAATGATCAGTTGGTTATCAGGAATAATGATCAGTTGGTTATCAGGAATAATGATCAGTTGGTTATCAGGAATAATGATCAGTTGGTTATCAGGAATAATGATCAATTGGTTATCAGGAATTATGATCAGTTGGTTATCAGGAATAATGATCAGTTGGTTATCAGGAATAATGAACAATTAGTTATCAGGAATAATGATCAGTTGGTTATCAGGAATAATGATCAGTTGGTTATCAGGAATAATGAACAATTGGTTATCAGGAATAATGATCAATTGGTTATCAGGAATAATGATCAATTGGTTATCAGGAATAATGATCAATTTGGTTATCAGGAATAATGATCAGTTGGTTATCACGAATAATGATCAATTGGTTATCAGGAATAATGATCAATTGGTTATCAGGAATAATGATCAATTGGTTATCAGGAATAATGATCAGTTGGTTATCAGGAATAATGATCAATTGGTTATCAGGAATAACGATTGATTGGTTATCAGGAATAATGAACAATTGGTTATCGGGAACAATGATCAATTGGTTATCAGGAATAACGATTGATTGGTTATCAGGAATAATGATCAGTTGGTTATCAGGAATAATGATCAATTGGTTATCAGGAATAATGATCAATTAGTTATCAGGAATAATGATCAGTTGGTTATCAGGAATAATGATCAATTGGTTATCAGGAATAATGATCAATTGGTTATCAGGAAAAATGATCAGTTGGTTATCAGGAATAATGATCAGTTGGTTATCAGGAATAATGATCAATTGGTTATCAGGAATAATGATCAATTAGTTATCAGGAATAATGATCAATTAGTTAGCAGGAATAATGATCAATTGGTTATCAGGAATAATGATCAATTGGTTATCAGGAATAATGATCAGTTGGTTATCATGATTAATGAACAATTGGTTATCAGGAATAATGATCAATTGGTTATCAGGAATAATGATCAATTGGTTATCAGGAATAATGAACAATTGGTTATCAGGAATAATGAACAATTGGTTATCAGGAATAATGATCAATTGGTTATCAGGAATAATGATCAGTTGGTTATCAGGAATAATGATCAATTGGTTATCAGGAATAATGATCAATTAGTTATCTAATCAGGAATAATGATCAATTGGTTATCAAGAATAATGATCAGTTGGTTATCAGGAATAATGATCAGTTGGTTATCAGGAATAATGAACAATTGGTTATCAGGAATAATGATCAATTGGTTATCAGGAATAATGATCAATTGGTTATCAGGAATAATGATCAGTTGGTCATCAGGAATAATGATCAGTTGGTTATCAGGAATAATGAACAATTAGTTATCAGGAATAATGATCAGTTGGTTATCAGGAATAATGAACAATTGGTTATCAAGAATAATGATCAATTGGTTATCAGGAATAATGATCAATTGGTTATCAGGAATAATGATCAGTTGGTTATCAGGAATAATGATCAGTTGGTTATCAGGAATAATGATCAGTTGGTTATCAGGAATAATGATCAGTTGGTTATCAGGAATAATGATCAATTGGTTATCAGGAATTATGATCAGTTGGTTATCAGGAATAATGATCAGTTGGTTATCAGGAATAATGAACAATTAGTTATCAGGAATAATGATCAGTTGGATATATGGAATAATGATCAATTGGTTATCAGGAATAATGATCAGTTGGTTATCAGGAATAATGATCAGTTGGTTATCAGGAATAATGATCAGTTGGTTATCAGGAATAATGATCAGTTGGTTATCAGGAATAATGATCAATTGGTTATCAGGAATAATGATCAGTTGGTTATCAGGAATAATGAACAATTAGTTATCAGGAATAATGATCAGTTGGTTATCAGGAATAATGATCAGTTGGTTATCAGGAATAATGAACAATTGGTTATCAGGAATAATGATCAATTGGTTATCAGGAATAATGATCAATTGGTTATCAGGAATAATGATCAATTTGGTTATCAGGAATAATGATCAGTTGGTTATCACGAATAATGATCAATTGGTTATCAGGAATAATGATCAATTGGTTATCAGGAATAATGATCAATTGGTTATCAGGAATAATGATCAGTTGGTTATCAGGAATAATGATCAATTGGTTATCAGGAATAACGATTGATTGGTTATCAGGAATAATGAACAATTGGTTATCGGGAACAATGATCAATTGGTTATCAGGAATAACGATTGATTGGTTATCAGGAATAATGATCAGTTGGTTATCAGGAATAATGATCAATTGGTTATCAGGAATAATGATCAATTAGTTATCAGGAATAATGATCAGTTGGTTATCAGGAATAATGATCAATTGGTTATCAGGAATAATGATCAATTGGTTATCAGGAAAAATGATCAGTTGGTTATCAGGAATAATGATCAGTTGGTTATCAGGAATAATGATCAATTGGTTATCAGGAATAATGATCAATTAGTTATCAGGAATAATGATCAATTAGTTAGCAGGAATAATGATCAATTGGTTATCAGGAATAATGATCAATTGGTTATCAGGAATAATGATCAGTTGGTTATCAGGAATAACGATCAATTAGTTATCAGGAATAATGATCAATTGGTTATCAGGAATAATGATCAATTAGTTATCAGGAATTATGATCAATTAGTTATCAGGAATAATGATCAAATGGTTATCAGGAATAATGATCAATTGGTTATCAGGAATAACGATTTATTGGTTATCAGGAATAATGATAAATTGGTTATCAGGAATAACGATTGATTGGTTATCAGGAACAATGATCAATTGGTTATCAGGAATAACGATTGATTGGTTATCAGGAATAATGATCAATTGGTTATCAGGAATAATGAACAATTGGTTATCAGGAATAATGATCAATTGGTTATCAGGAACAATGAATAATTGGTTATCTGGAATAACGATTGATTAGCTATCAGGAATAATGATCAATTGGTTATCAGGAATTATGATCAATTGGTTATCAGGAATAATGATCAGTTGGTTATCAGGAATAAAGATCAGTTGGTTATCAGGAATAATGATCAGTTGGTTATCAGGAATAATGATCAATTGGTTATCAGGAATAATGATCAATTGGTTATCAGGAATAATGATCAATTGGTCATCAGGAATAATGATCAGTTGGTTATCAGGAATAATGATCTATTGGTAATCAGGAATTATGATCAATTAGTTATCAGGAGTAATGATCAATTGGTTATCAGAAATAATGATCAATTGGTTATCAGGAATAATGATCAATTGGTTAACGGGAATAATGATCAATTGGTTATCAGGAATAATGATCAATTGGTTATCAGGAATAATGATCAATTGGTTATCAGGAATAATGATCAATTGGTCATCAGGAATAATGATCAGTTGGTTATCAGGAATAATGATCTATTGGTAATCAGGAATAATGATCAATTAGTTATCAGGAATAATGATCAATTGGTTATCAGAAATAATGATCAATTGGTTATCAGGAATAATGATCAATTGGTCATCAGGAATAATGATCAGTTGGTTATCAGGAATAATGATCTATTGGTAATCAGGAATAATGATCAATTAGTTATCAGGAATAATGATCAATTGGTTATCAGGAATAATGAACAATTAGTTATCAGGAATAATGATTTATTGGTTATCAGGAATAATGATCAGTTGGTTATCAGGAATAATGATCAATTGGTTATCAGAAATAATGATCAATTGGTTATCAGGAATAATGATCAATTGGTTATCAGAAATAATGATCAATTGGTTATCAGGAATAATGATCAATTGGTTATCAGAAATAATGATCAATTGGTTATCAGGAATAATGATCAATTGGTTATCAGGAATAATGATCAGTTGGTTATAGGGAATAATGATCAGTTGGTTATCAGGAATAATGATCAGTTGGTTATCAGGAATATTGAACAATTGGTTATCAGGAATAACGATTGATTGGTTATCAGGAATAATAAACAATTATTTATCAGAAATAATGAATGATTATTTATCAGGAATAATGATCAATTGGTTATCAGAAAAAATGATCAGTTGTTTATAAAAAATAATGATCACTTGGTTATCAGGAAATAATAAATAGGCTTCTCATCTGAGAGTGCTCAGCGAGAGCTATCCCATGAATACCAACATGACAGACCTGTTTTAGATGGTTTCCAACAATATTTATGTCCTTGTGCTTTGGATGAAGTAGCCTCAACATTGGATGGGTTAAATTTTGGAACAAATTGGCTACTGAAATTAAGAACTGTTTGACCCTGAAACTGTATCAGCCATAACTATAACGAGCATTGTTCTTGATCTTCAAGAGTAGGCCGATGAAATTTGTTAGGGCCGCGTTGTTTCATTGCTGCATCTTAGATCATGCGCAACTAGGGTTGACACAGGATAATATAATTGCGAGAAATGATCTTGAAGAGTTATCTGGTGAAACCTGGTAGGGCGCTGTTGTTTCACTGCCGCATCTTAGATCATGCGCCACTAGGGTTGACACAGGATAACAGAATCGCGAGAAATGATCTTGAAGAGTTAGCCGGTGAAATTTGTTAGGGCCGCTGTTGTTACACTGCCGCATCTTAGATCATGCGCCACTAGGGTAAACACAGAATAATAGAACCGCGAGAAATGATCTTGAAGAGTTATCTGGTGAAACCTGGTAGGGCGCTGTTGTTTCACTGCTGCATCTTAGATCATGCGCCACTAGGGTAAACACAGAATAATAGAATTGCGAGAAATGATCTTGAAGAGTTAGCCGGTGAAATTTGTTAGGGCTGCGTTGTTTCACTGCCGCATCTTAGATCATGCGCCACTAGGGTAAACACAGGATAATATAATTGCGAGAAATGATCTTGAAGAGTTGGCCGGTGAAATTTGTTAGGGCTGCGTTGTTTCATTGCCGAATCTTAGATCATGCGCCACTAGGGTAAACACAGGATAATAGAATTGCGAGAAATGATCTTGAAGAGTTAGCTGTTGAAATTTGTTAGGGCTGCGTTGTTTCACTGCTGCATCTTGGATCACGAGCCACTAGGGTAAACACAGGATAATAGAATTGCGAGAAATGATCTTGAAGAGTTAGCTGGTGAAATTTGTTAGGGCTGCGTTGTTTCATTGCTGCATCTTAGATCACGAGCCACTAGGGTAAACACAGGATAATAGAATCGCGAGAAATGATCTTGAATAGTTAGCCGGTGAAATTTGTTAGGACTGCGTTGTTTCACTGCCGCATCTTAGATCACGAGCCACTAGGGTAAACATAGGATAATAAAATTGCGAGAAATGATCTTGAAGAGTTAGCCGGTGAAATTTGTTAGGGCCGCTGTTGTTTCACTGCCGCATCTTAGATCATGCGCCACTAGGGTAAACACAGGATAATATAATTGCGAGAAATGATCTTGAAGAGTTGGCCAGTGAAATTTGTTAGGGCTGCGTTGTTTCACTGCCGCATCTTAGATCACGAGCCACTAGGGTAAACACAGGATAATAGAATTGTGCGGCGGCGGCGACGTAGTTTTCTGCAGGTAGCTCTGGCGGCGATTGCATTACCCCAGGTGTGTCTCTCCCCCGAGAGGCGCTTTAGGAGGAGGACGCTCCGGGAACAGGTAGCGCTCTCGTCCTCCAAGCGATACTTCTCCAACGTCTTTTCTCTGATTAATTACTTGCTGCAGCGGCTTCATTGCGATATAAATCTTAATTTGGCGGCTGATTTGGCGTAATGAAGGTAGTTAGTGTGGTAAACGCCTGATGGCTCGCTGCAATCCCTTCGTCTTTGATGAAACGCCACGTAGCAATGGGGAGAATAAATCAATTAGTTTATAAGTTGTAAAAAGAAGCGTTTGTAAATATTGAGGAATTGCCATAAAAGTGAAGGTTTCGCAGTGATGTATTTGAGATGGGTATAGTAAATGCAGCTTGTGTGCGTGATGAATGTGGCCACCTTGCAGATAGGAGCCCTCTGAAAACTGTTACATCCAAGTATGGTAATGATCATTATATTGGTTATATTGTGACTGATAATGATGATGATGATGGTGATGGTGATGGTGGTGGTGGTGGTGGTGGTTTGGATTTTGATGATAATGATGATGATAATGATGATGTTACTTGTGGTGATGGTGGTTGTTGTGATGATGATGGTGATGGTAGTTTGGATGGTGATGATGATGATGATGATGATGATGATAATGATGAAGATGAAAGTGGGGAGGTTGTAGTTTTGATTGTGATGATGATAAGGATGAGGATGATGATGGTGATGGTGGTTTGGATGATGGTGATGATAATGATGATGTTGATGATGATGATGATGATGTTGGTGATGAAGGCGATAGTGGGGGAGGTTGTAGTTGTGGTAGTGATGATGATGATGATGATGATGATGGTGATGATGGTGATGATGATGATGATGATGATGAAGATGATGATGATGATGATGATGATGATGATGATGATAAAGATGATAGTTGGGGAGGTTGTAGTTGTGATAGTGATGATGATGATAAGGATGAGGATGATGATGGTGGTGGCAGTAGTTTTGATTCTGATGATAATGGTGATGGTGGTAGATATGATGATTATGATAAAGATGATGATGATGATGATAGTCATGATGAATATGCACACCATTTAGCACTGGCTCACTTCCTTTATTATCAAAAAAATTCCAGAATGATCATACCTTGTGTCTTTTCATTTTGTGATAGGAATAAATCTCCAAGAATCCCTTTTCTTGCATTTGACTTGAAAAATTTTAAGATCCCTCTTAGGGGTACAAAGTAGCTCAGTTGGTTAGGTGTCTGACGAGTTATCAGAGGGTTGCTGGTTCAATTCCCGGCCGGGGCACTTTGGTCTGTCCTTGGGCAAGACAGTTTATTCCATATTGCTTCAGTCTACCCAGCTGCAAAATGGGTACCTAGCATAAATAAGGCAGTGCTTAGAGCGTGTGCGCTATATGCTGCCAGTTGCTCTGGAATATCCCCTAGGGGATTGAAATGGTTTCTGTGTGTACAGGCCTGCTAGGGGGGAAGGTTGTGTGAGCGCTTCGGTGGATACAAGACTATAAACCGAATACCTTTATCTTTACTTTAGTATTAAGAATGTGATAAGTTGAAGAACACCAAGTTGACAAATCAGTTGTCCTTAAGTATAGCTCCAAAACATAATGATACAGTGAAAAGATAGCTTACAACCTCCAGAATTTTTTTGGGAAAGGACTACAGTGTGAATGCAGTATCAAGCAAAGCTAGGGGTATCAGATCTTATGTGGGGCTATGGCCGAATTGAGAACTCAAAGTCCTGCGTTCTCCAAGAGATTTTAACCAAAGTCTGACCCTAGTGACATAATAACTACAGAGCTGAGAATGAATCCCGTTTACATCATTCAGGGCTCAACATTAAGAAAAAACTTCATAAGCCCATCAGGGCTAGTAACCGTGACTTTTACTAGCCCTGAAATATTTTTGCTAGCCCTGATATTAATGACAATTTTTTTTCAAATAGTGACCTCTGTTGATAACATAGCCTCTGTTGATAACATGAAAAGAATACAGTGTATTTTGGTAAATTGAGTTATATTATCATTCAGGTATGCAGAGCCAAAGGAGGGCTTCATACCTTTTTAAACGCTGATATTCTAATTATATCTAGTCCCTCAGGGCTACTTACAGGTAGAATTTACTAGGCCTGACCTTCAATAACTAGCCCGGGGCTATGGGGCTAGCCTTAATGTCGAGCCCTGCCATTCTTTTCACCACTAGTCTTAACCCTGCCAATACTGAGGCTACTTTTGTCTAAAACACAAGAACCCAAAGATATTTGAAAATCATCTAAACCCTGTCATGTTGGTATTCAATGGATATCTCTTGCTGAGTACTCTCAGATGAGTACCCATTTGTCAGGGTTTCAGTCATTTTCAGGATTTTTTTGCATCATATTGTATTGGCAAAAATGAGCCACCAGCAGCATAAGGGTTAACCCATTAATGCTCACAGCGGCCAAAACCAGCCTGACAATATTGATGACGTTGTTTAGGCTAAAGCACAATTGGCAAAATATTTGAAGGAGAAATGCTGTTCAGAACATTACCAACAACTCTCCTTCAAATACTTTGCAAAATCATTCTCAATTCAAAAGTTATTGTCAAAAGAATCTTTGATCCAGACAACACTTTTTGGAAGAATTCCTAAGTATTAATGGGTTAAAGTATAGAAATATGAACTGACAATGAGGTCAATAGCAATACCTATTGCATAATTTAACCCATTCACACTTAGAGCTCCAACAGAACCTAACGTCAGCAACTTTCATACATT
>OZ012688.1:14202372-14214872 GCA_963942565.1 Maea johnstoni | reverse complement strand
CCCAAGTGTTTACAGGGAAGATTAAGGGGTGATACTCCTTATTGCACTTGTAGGTTCAATTGCAATATCATAGTGTTAACTGTTATCTCAATGGATACATGAATTGCTATTCCATAGCATCCATCACGGTACATGCATTGCAATTACAGTATGTTACATATTATACGCCTTTATAAATTCATACCAAATTACATATCTTGCCTGTGTAGCAGTGTTCTAATTGAAACAAGCACTAACAAGTCAGTCTATTACATGCTGCGGAACTGTTGTCAGCTATGCAGCTGGTTCTAGAGTTGGCATATATTTCAGCCTCCTTTCTGGTCCCTTTCAAATATAAAGTTCCTGGCAGTATGCAATGTTTCTAAATGTATGCAAGAAATCAAGATTTTCTCATTTTTTCTTGATCTTTTTGCTAAGTTGATTCTTCTGTTCTTACACAATGTTTCTCATGCAGTGTATGAACGGTTTTGCTTGGTTGACAGTTCCTAGATGCAATTGCCATGAGGCAACATTAAAAGAGAATTATATAAAAAAAAAATGCTGATTGACTTGAGACATTCACAATGTCTAATGGGCACCCAATTCTTCTCTCAGAGAAACTTGCGTGCCAACATGCACACAGTGCGACTTTTGGGCTATTCGCTGCAGCCATTTACTTGCAATTAGGCTACATTAATTTGCCACATTTACTTGCCATGTTTTTTCCATAGGCCGCATTAACTTACCATAGGCCACAGTTACTTGTCATAGGCAAAATTAAATTGCCACATTTACTTTCCATAGGCCATTTTTTCCAAAGGCCACATTTACTTGCCATAGATCACTTTTACTTGCCACAGGCCACATTTACTTAAAACATGTCACATTTACTTGCCATAGACCACATTTACTTAAAACATGTCACATTTACTTGCCATAGACCACATTTACTTAAAACATGTCACATTTACTTGCCATAGACCATGTTTAGTTGCCATTAAAGCCATATACATTTGCCATACATATTTGCCATGAGACACATACATTTACTTGCGTAGGCCACTTTTACTTGCCATAGGCCACATTTACTTGCCAAATAGACCTGCTGAAGGACATATACTTGCCCCATTTACCTGCCACATATTCTTGCCATGGGCCACATTTACTCGACACATTACTTGCCATAGGCCAAGCTATCATAAGGCCGCATAGTCATATTCTTCCCATCAGCCACATTTACTTGCCATAGGCCAAGCCACGAGCCACAATTACATGTCAAAGGCTGCATATATTTACCATAGCACCTCTGTCACAGTGAGTGCCTGTGCTTGCAACATATTGCACAATCTATGTGTGTGTGTGTGTAGTTCAGCACCTACAGGCCAGGATCTCTCTCCTCTCTCACATGAAAAGGAGAATTTCTATTGACAGTATGAAGCAGCCTGTCAATATAAGGCTGAGGCAGGCTGTCTGGTACAGTGCGGTATCCATAGTGCACCGGCGTGAATCCTTTTCTGTACTCCCATATCTCACCCAGACGGCACGGTATAGCACATACCTGTCAACTAGCACCATTAGGCTAACATCAAGCAATTACACTAATGGAATGTCTGATTGAGCCAAGGAATGTTGGATTACAGTAAAGTGATTATCACTTAAAAATCAGAGTTTCTACATTTCACTATTAAGTGTCTCTGCTATGGAACACTTTTAGAATGTGATCTTGCTTGTGTTATATCATATCAAATCAGAAAAGGCCCTGCTGCTAGGCTAGACTGGAGTAAATTTGAGGCCTGTAAGGTTTCGTTCTAGATCTGTTACAATTACCAAACACCTGTCAGACCTCTCCCTAATATGCTAGACCACTCTGGCTATTAGAGAGAGGGCCTAGCTGCTAGATAAACCAGGAGAGAGAGAGAGAGAGAGAGAGAGAGAGAGAGAGAGAGAGAGAGAGAGAGAGAGAGAGAGAGAGAGAGAGAGAGAGAGAGAGAGAAAGAGAGAGGGGGGAGGAGGGAGGGAGAGAGACAGAGAGAGAGAGAGAGAGAGAGAGACAGACAGATAGTGAGAGAAAGAGAGAGAGAGAGAGTTACGCGAGAGAGAGAGAGAGGGAGACAGAGAGAAAGAGAGAGAGAAAGAGAGAGAGAGAGAGAGACAGAGATCGAGAGAGAGAGAGAGGGGGGGAGGAGAGAGAGAGAGAGAGAGACAGACAGACAGATAGTGAGAGAAAGAGAGAGTTACGCGAGAGAGAGAGAGAGTTACGCGAGAGAGAGAGAGAGAGAGAGGGAGACAGAGAGAAAGAGAGAGAGAGAAAGAGAGAGACAGAGATCGAGAGAGAGAGAGAGAGGGGGGGGAGGGAGAGAGACAGAGAGAGAGAGAGAGAGAGACAGACAGACAGTGAAAGAGAAAGAGAGAGAGAGGGATAGAGAGAGTTAAGCGAGAGAGAGAGGGAGACAGAAAGATAGAGAGAGACGGAGACAAAGAGAGAGGGAGAGAGAGAGAGAGGGAGACAGAGACAGAAAGAGACAGATCACAAGATCACAATGCAGAATGAGAGGATTCATACTAGACCACACTGCGGCAAGCTGGGCGGCGGTGGATTTATTGTCTGTCGCACTGTCAGTACTGTATAGCTGGTTAAGCAACATGACTTGTTTCATGTAGCTGGTGATAAACGAGCAGAATGCAGGGGAGGAGGCTATTCCTACTGTTATTGATGTCTCTATGCTCCCTGCCTGACAACATGCAATAAAACCTCATCCTTTTATGCTGAGCTTTATAACTTTTCTCATGTTGAGAGTTGAGAGTTTCCATAAAACACGACTGGCCCTACATAACGCCAAGAAAAAAATATTTTGTTTCCTGTAACGGTTTAAAAAAAAATTCATAGGGTAGGTAGGTCGGTATAATTTTTTTTCTTTTTCATTATTTTTTGGTCAAAAATGTGTGTTTTATGCATGTTTTACATTGATTTGGAGTTGTGAGGGTCGAAAAAAATTTAGGGTAGGGATTTTTTGGAATAAAAACTTGATAGGGTAGGGTTACAGGAAACAAACAACTTTTTTTTTAGGCCTAATAGAAGATCAACAGCTAGGTCTGACCTGGATTGACAAATGTCATGTCACTCATGTGATGGCTGATAGTAAGTATATAAGGACACACCTGACTGTATTGTCTGGGTCTCATTAGATAATACTGCCTGTGCCATGTTACAGTTAATTGTCAATCACTGATTAACTATGTAGCATATTCAAGATGTGATTGCAATGTGTACTAAGATGAGTTGCATATATGCCATAATCACAATAATTATTTCATGTTTTGCCATAATCATGATAATTATTTCACGTTTTGAACTTAATTAATCAGTGATCATTACAAGATTGGCATAGATGTGTTAATCCAGATCATCAATCAACGTGAATTTGCTAATCTAATATCATTCCCAGAGAAACAGAGCCAGGAGCTGTTTAACCCATTAATACTTAAAGAGTTCCTTCAAGAATTGTCGTCTGGATCTTTGATACTTTTAGTAATAACTTTGGAATTGAGCATGATTTCATAAAATATTTGAAGGAAAGTTGTTGATGATGTCCTGAATAACATTTCTCCATCAAATATTTTTCTAACTTTGTGCTTTTGCCTACAAGATTTCATCAAAATTGCTGGGCTGCTTTTGGCCGTTGTGTGCACACTGGTCAGTCAGAGTGAAGACACTGGAAAAATCTCACTGGGTCACCTGGTGAGCAATATAAGAACTAAATCAGGGTAGACACAGTTTTGTGTTGGTACAGTTTTCATGTCAAATATGTAAACCCATCTGAGAGTACTCTGGGAGAAGTGAATGAATACTGAATGAATGAATTAATAACAAGATGACAGGGTTTCGATGGCTTTCAAAAAAAATTTCCTTCCTTGTTCTTTGGACGATTTAGCCACAGCATTGGAAGTTAAGTTAAGTGATAAGAATTATACTAGGACTAGGCTAAGATGTAGTGTAGTAGTAAGGAAGCCTAAGGGCTAGACTAGCCTCCTAGTCCCTAAAGGGTTCACATTCCCTTCTGTGTTGACCAAGCACTGTGGTGTAGTACCAGGTATGATAGATAGATGGCACCACCAGTTCCTCAGATCTATATTTTTGTAATTCCGACAACATTGTTAATGGTTATATTTTTTCTAATGATATTATTGTATTTCCTCTATGTACCGTAGATTGCGGTTAGAGAGTAATAAAGTTTGTATTCGTATTCGTATCTCTATAGGTTTGTCACAATCAAACTGAATCCTGGTGAGACAAATGTTGACTAAATTTGCCACTATGGCCACCTAGACTATTTGGTGCCTGGTAACAGAAACAAATGACAGAAAAAATATATATGACAGCCTAGAAATCTAGGCTACATGAGGGCATGACTGGGCAGTTTCTGGCCTCGCCGGAGTGAGACTGAGGGGAGTGGGCGCGCTGCTCGTTAGAAGGAGAGCCAGGCACGTCATTGACGCGGGAATTACAGTACTCTAGAAGTGCAGGAATTTCTCAATAGTAGCAAGGAATGCAAAGTAAAAAATTGGAATATTTTACGGGCTCAGTGCCCTAGGAAAGGGGATAGGTGGAAAGAAAATTAACAAGTTTAACCCCTATGTTGCTGGTGGCTGATTTTGCAAATACAAAATGATGCAAACACCTGAAAAATGACTGAAACATTGGCAAATGGGTACTCATCTGAGAGTACTCAGTGAGAGCTATCCAATGAATACCAACATGACAGGGTTTAGATGGTTTTTAGAAAATCTTTGCATTATTGTGCTTTGGATAAAAGTAGTCTCAGCATTGGAGGGGTTAAGGGGCTATTGCTACTTAACCCATTGATCCCCAGAGTGGCCAAAAGCAGCCTGACAAATTTGAGGAAAATTTGCATGTAAAAGGATAGTTGGAAAATTATTGATGGAGAAATGTTGATCATAACATTACTAAAAACTCTCCTTCAAATATTTTGTAAGATCAGTCCCAATTCTAACGTTATTGCCAGAATTATTTTTGATACAGATGACATTTTATAGGGGAACTCTATAACCCATTAATGGGTTAAAACTTCTTAGGGTTACTCAATATGTTTTATTTGATCGCTTGAATTAGGTTGCAGGATATAGAAGGAAAGAGGTTATAATGTTTCAAGCGAGGGGTCTTGTTTTTAGGCAAAATCAGTGTAGGATTTGATTTCTCACATGAATTTCTTCTTCCCCTACCCTTTTTGTATCTGCAATGGCAGACTGACTGCAGGTCATTGATGTTAACCCATCAATACTCAAGATTTACTCTTGCAAATATTGTCTGGATCGTTGATAATTATAACAAAATCTCGGAAACTTAGTTTGATTTTACAAATTATTTGAAGGAGAATTGTTGGTAATGTTCTCATAAACATTTCTCCATCAAGCATTTTCCATTTTTGCTTTTGCCTGCAGGATTTCTTCAAAATTGTCAGGCAGCTTTTGGCGGCTGTTAGCATTAATTAGCTAAAACGCTACAAAAATCTGACAAAATTTGTTGTGTTTGACGTAGGAGTGTTTTATGTCCCAAGTCAGAGTGACACAGCACCCCACGTTACTGTGCCACCACCCTTGGCCCCTGTCAGGGGTGGTGGGTACGTAGATGGAGCGCCCCGCTCAGGGGTGGTGGGTACATAGATGGGGCGGCCCTGTCAGGTGAGGTATGGAATGTCATTACCCCATGTAACATTTCACTGGGCTCAAGGTGTGAAGAAGGAAAGATGATTTCCTTTCAGCAGATGATTTATGACCTACTATTAACCCTTTAACGCCTGTAGTAGTAGCACAAAAACATTTGACATTCTTTTAGATAACTGCATATTTTGCATATTTTGGAAAATATCGAAGAAAAGAAGTAGTCTCCAAAAGTGCCTCTTACTTTCTCAGGTGAAAAAACCTGTACCAATATATACTAGCCCCATATCATAGGGTAGGTGAAAAACATGCATCAAAATATACTAGCCCCATATCACGGAGTAGGTGAAGAACCTGTACCAATATATACTAGCCCAATTTTGTGAAGTAAGTGAAAAACCTGTAGCAATATATACTAGCCCCATATGGTAGAGTAGGTGAAGAACCTGTACCAATATATACTAGCCCCATATGGTAGAGTAGGTGAAGAACCTGTACCAATATATACTAGCCCCATATCATAGAGTAGGTGAAAAACCTGTACCAATCTATACTAGCCCCATATCGTAGAGTAGGTGAAAAACCTGTAGCAATATATACTAGCCCCATATGGTAGAGTAGATGAAAAACCTGTACCAATATATACTAGCCCCATATTGTAGAGTAGGTGAAAAACCTGTACCAATATATACTAGCCCCATATCATAGAGTAGGTGAAGAACCTGTAGCAATATATACTAGCCCCATATTGTAGAGTAGGTGAAAAACCTGTACCAATATATACTAGCCCCATATGGTAGAGTAGGTGAAGAACCTGTAGCAATATATACTAGCCCCATATTGTAGAGTAGGTGAAAAACCTGTACCAATATATACTAGCCCCATATGGTAGAGTAGGTGAAGAACCTGTAGCAATATATACTAGCCCCATATCATAGAGTAGGTGAAGAACCTGTAGCAATATATACTAGTCCCATATAGTAGAGTAGGTGAAAAACCTGTAGCAATATATACTAGTCCCATATAGTAGAGTAGGTGAAAAACCTGTAGCAATATATACTAGTCCCATATAGTAGAGTAGGTGAAAAACCTGTAGCAATATATACTAGCCCCATATTGTAGAGTAGGTGAAAAACCTGTACCAATATATACTAGCCCCATATGGTAGAGTAGGTGAAGAACCTGTAGCAATATATACTAGCCCCATATCATAGAGTAGGTGAAGAACCTGTAGCAATATATACTAGTCCCATATAGTAGAGTAGGTGAAAAACCTGTAGCAATATATACTAGTCCCATATAGTAGAGTAGGTGAAAAACCTGTAGCAATATATACTAGCCCCATATGGTAGAGTAGGTGAAAAACCTGTAGCAATATATACTAGTCCCATATAGTAGAGTAGGTGAAAAACCTGTAGCAATATATACTAGTCCCATATAGTAGAGTAGGTGAAAAACCTGTAGCAATATATACTAGTCCCATATAGTAGAGTAGGTGAAAAACCTGTAGCAATATATACTAGTCCCATATAGTAGAGTAGGTGAAAAACCTGTAGCAATATATACTAGCCCCATATGGTAGAGTAGGTGAAAAACCTGTAGCAATATATACTAGTCCCATATAGTAGAGTAGGTGAAAAACCTGTAGCAATATATACTAGTTCCATATGGTAGAGTAGGTGAAAAACCTGTAGCAATATATACTAGTCCCATATAGTAGAGTAGGCAAAACCCTCTACCAATATATACTAGCCCCATACACTAGTAGTAGAGTAGGTGAAAACCCTCTACCAATATATACTAGCCCCATACACTAGTAGTAGAGTAGGTGAAAACCCTCTACCAATATATACTAGCCCCATATAGTAGAGTAGGCAAAACCCTCTACCAATATATACTAGCCCCATACACTAGTAGTAGAGTAGGTGAAAACCTTCTACCAATATATACTAGCCCCATACACTAGTAGTAGAGTAGGTGAAAACCCTCTACCAATATATACTAGCCCCATATAGTAGAGTAGGCAAAACCCTCTACCAATATATACTAGCCTCATACACTAGTAGTAGAGTAGGCAAAACCCTCTACCAATATATACTAGCCCCATACACTAGTAGTAGAGTAGGTGAAAACCCTCTACCAATATATACTAGCCCCATATAGTAGAGTAGGCAAAACCCTCTACCAATATATACTAGCCCCATACACTAGTAGTAGAGTAGGTGAAAACCCTCTACCAATATATACTAGCCCCATATCGTAGAGTAGGTGAAAAACCTGTACCAATATATACTAGCCCCATATCGTAGAGTAGATGAAAAACCTGTACCAATATATACTAACCCTATATCATAGAGTAGGTGAAAAACCTGTACCAATATATGCTAGCCCTATATCATAGAGTAGGTGAAAAACCTGTACCAATATATACTAGCCCCATATCGTAGAGTAGATGAAAAACCTGTACCAATATATACTAGCCCCATATGGTAGAGTAGGTGAAAAACCTGTGCCAATAAATACTAGTACTAGCCCCATATTGTGGAGTAGGTAAAAAATGTGCACCAATATATACTAGCCCCATATGGTAGAGACTAGGTGAAAACCAGTACCAATATATACTAGCCCCATATGGAAGAGTAGGTGAAAAACCTGTACCAATATATACTAGCCCCATATGGTAGAGACTAGGTGAAAAACTTGTACCAATATATACTAGCCCCATATGGTAGAGTAGGTAAAAAACCTGTACCAATATATACTAGCCACATATCGTAGAGTAGGTGAAAAACCTGTACCAATATATACTAGCCCCATATGGTAGAGACTAGGTGAAAAACTTGTACCAATATATACTAGCCCCATATCATAGAGTAGGTGAAGAACCTGTACCAATATATACTAGCCCCATATCGTAGAGTAGATGAAAAACCTGTACCAATGAATATACACTAGCCCCATATCGTAGAGTAGATGAAAAACCTGTACCAATATATCCGAGTACTAGCCCCATATTGTGGAGTAGGTAAAAGACGTGCACCAATATATACTAGGCCCACATCATAGAGTGGGTAAAAACCTGTACCAATATATACTAGCCCCATATGGTAGAGTAGGTGAAAAACCCGTTCCAATATATACTAACAACATATCATGGAGTAGGTAAAAAAACAACTGAACCAATATAGTGCAAGGAGTGCACTTTGGACCTCATTATGAATTGAAGAGATGTTTTTAGATTCTACTTGGTGTTGGTGATTACCTAAGCGATGAATCGACTCATTCATTCCTGCACTTATCCTAAAAGCTCGGCTATTTTTCCGCATTCTAGTTGAAGCCTGTTTTTGAGTGTTTTTAGCCCGATTTGGATCTTCGTCTACGGTATCCCTGCGGGACCACCTGCTGAAAGGCGCCATGTGTTTTTATTAACCCATCAGAGCTTGGAACAGTTCCATGAGAAATTGTCGTCTGGCTCCACCTTATCTTTGACAATAACTCGTCAATCAAGAATCTTTTTAGAAAATATTTGAAGGAAAGTTTTTAGTAGTGATCTAATCAAAATTTCTCCTCCAAATATTTTCCCAAAATTGCTGTCGGTTAAAAGATTTCATCAAAATTGTCAGGCCGCTTTTGGCTGCTGTGAGCATTAATGGTTTAATCCCCCCAAAGAACAAGAAAATAGTATTTTACTAGGTAGGTTAACCCATTTACACTCAGAGTGGCCAAAAGAGGCCTGACGATTTTGGAAATATTTCCCTTACGAAAGCATTTTTTTTTAAACATTTGAATGAGAAATGTTGATCAGAAGACAAGCAACAAATCTTCTTCAAATATTTTGTGAAATTTCGCTTCATTCCCAAGTTACTTTCAAAAGTATGAAAGTAGCAGACGATATTTCAAGAGGAACTCTTGAGTGTGAATGGGTTAAAACCCATTCATACCTAGAGATCTACTTGACAAGTGTTGTCTGCACCTTTGATACTTTTGAAAATAATTCTGGAATTAATCTTAAATTCACAAAATATTTGAAATAGAGTTGTGAGTTTGACATTGTTCAACAATTCCCCTTCAAATACTTTTCTGAAAATTGCTTTTCTTAGAGAGATATCACCAAAATCATCAGGGGGTTTTGGGCGCTGCAGGCATGAATGGGTTAAACCACCTGTACCCAGAGACCACCTTCATTTCTCCCCAACATTTGTATTTATAACAAGAGTTTAGGGCAAAAAAAAAATTGCTTGTTTCCTGTAATGGTTTGAAAAAAAAAAATTGCATTAGTTTTTTCGTCAAAAATGTGTGTTTTACGCATCTCTTGCTTGATTTTGAGTTGGGAAGGCTGAAAAAAAACTTAGGAAGGGGGGTTCACACTTAAAGTTCTGTGGTTGACCCCCTGGTGGTCGAAGGTATAAGTTCAGGAGTTGAACATAACTTTTGCAAGGATGTAAATTTATTTACCTTTTATTTCAAATTACAATTGAAATTAAATTGCAATTCAGCTAGGAAAACACAATTATAGTTCCAAATTTGACCACTGGTGGCGTGGTGGTGCAAAAGGTGTCACCTAAAAGGGGTGTGCATGCGAAGTTTGCTTTTTCTTGAAATTTATCAGGCTGTTTTTGACTACTGTGGGCATTAATTGGTTAACCCATATACACTCAGAGCGGCCGAAAGAGGCCTGACGATTTTGGAAATATTTTCTTTACAAAAACATTTTTTTGAAAAAAATTAAAGGAAAAAATCTTGATCAGAAGATAAACAACAACTCTCCTTGAAATATTTTGCGAACTTCCGCTTTATTCCCAAGTTATTTCCAAATGTATGCAAGTAACAGATGATGTTTCTAGAGGAACTCTTGAGTGTGAATGGGTTAATACAGACTGCACAGTAGTAGTGCCAAGGGGCTCCAGGTACCTCGGCAGTCATAATACTTCTGGATATATGATACTTTTGACTATAACTTTCAAATCAAGATTGATTTTACAAAATATTTGAAGGAGAGTTGTGGGTAATGTTGTGATTATTATTTCTCATTTAAATGTATTCCCAACTATGCTTTTTCCTGTAAGATTTCTTGAAAATTATTCAGGTGCTTTTGACTGCTGTGAGCATTAAGGGGTGAACCCTTACAACTCTGAGGCTACTTTTGTTCAAAACAAAAGAACACAAAGATTTTTGAAAAGCATCTAAACCCTGTCATGTTGGTATTCATTGGATAGCTCCTGCTGAGTATTCTCAGATGAGTAACCCCTGTTCCTGGATTTCAGTCAATTTTTAAAAAATATTTTGCATTATTTTCTATTGACCAAATAAGCCACCGGCAGCATAACAGTTAATATAATACAGGCTGCAGAATAGTACATGTATATAGTGTATAGTGCTACGGGGTTAATATAATAAAGGCTGCAGAATAGTATATAGTGTATAGTGCTAGGGGGCTAATATAATATAGGCTATATATAGTTTATAGTGCTAAGGGGCTCCAGTTACCTCAGCGGCAGTCACAATACGTCTGGCAGTTTGTGCAGCCGATATAACAACGAGCGACCGAGGTAACGTAGGTGCAACGTGGGCGCATTCCATCGATACGATACAGTGTCTGCCGCCGTCACCTCCGCCGCAGCTAGCGGTGGTTGGCTCGTAGTAAGCGTAAGGTTGTGCGTAGTAAGGTTGCGCCAGGGCCCCTCAAACATCTATTGAGCCTATTTGTGCCGCAACACAATAGAGCCACTGCTAGGAGGAGCTCTTACGGGCTCAGTGCCCCTAGAGCATACTAACCACTGGATGGTGGCTGCGATTTCCAGGGTTGCGGCAGACTCCACCTACACACATCCATCGCACGGTATCCATGTTACCCGGCACCTCATGTTATACTATTAATAGCAGCATGGATATTGATAGAAGTATTACCACTGCTTAGGTGTGTTTAGATACTGTGTATTATAGGGTCGCTGGTAGTATATTAATCAGCGTGGTGTCCTGAGCCGAATGCCAGGGAGATGTATATATTCCCGGTAAGTGGAGGCACACTCGTCTGTTGTTTAAGGTCAAAGGGCAAAGTTCAGGGGTCATCTTGTCTGGGCACACACCGCATAATACACAAAATACTAGGAGGATTTTTTTGCGGCGCATAGTAATCGTAATCGGGAGGAGCACTAGAGAACGCGGCTGAGTGATGGGTTCTTTATGGTTCGAGTTATAAATAGTCGGAGCTCCTTTATTTCTGGAGTCTATTTGAACTAGCGTGACACCTAAATATTTTGCCGTGGGTGTGTACATGTAATATACAAGCAATAGAGAGAATGCTACACAGGAATGCATGGGTACATACCTTACCTGGCCCCACACGTAATATTAACGGAGGAGAATACAGACCTGCTGTCTGGTTTATGATCGTGTGGGGGCCCCACTGAATACATCAAAACAGGTTTGGGGAACAGTTCACCAGTGTCTGGTGCTACTAAATACTTACTGCCCACATTCGTGGCCCAGCAAAAAAAAAAAAAAAAGAAATCCTCACACCTCTTGGCCTGTTATTCATGTTTTTATTATCATCCTCAAAGTTGAGTGATCAATTATGTAAATAAGTACCATTGTCGTCATCATCATCATCATCATCATCATCATCATCATCATCATTATCGTCATCATCATCATCATCGTCGTCATCATCATCATCATCATCATCATCATCATCATCATAATCATGATTATGATGATGATGATCATCAGCAGCAGCATCAGGCTTAAAAAGAGTTATTTGTTTCCTGTAACCCTACCCTAACAAGTTTTTATTCAAAATAATTCCTGCCCTAAAGTTTTTTCTGCCCTCCCAACTTCCAATC
>OZ012688.1:14175662-14202172 GCA_963942565.1 Maea johnstoni | reverse complement strand
GGTCTGGCTAGCTGATACTATTGTCAGAAATTGGGTAATAATGCATGCATTATTGAAAATTATTTAATTTTCTAAACTTTCAAAGCATGTGGATTTATCCAATAATGTCCTTGACTTCCCCCCCCCCCCCCCCCCCCCCCCCAAATTTTCCCCTATCTATGGTACTTTTCTGTGACTTAAGAATCACGAACAATTTTACAAAATACTTGTAGGATATATTTGGTGTATAAGTACCAGATATGGTTAATAGATGGCACCTACTGGCGATCCTATCTCTAAAGGTTCAAACTGATTCCTCTATTCACCTGGTGAGATAATGTGAACTAATTTGGCCACTGTGACCACCTTGACCACTTGGTGCCTGGTATCAGAAAAAGATAGAAAAAATACATATAACAACCTAGAGATCTAGGCTAGGCTTAGACCCATGGATCACTGGTAGTATCGCCCACACCATCGCTGCCCTGTCTATGACCTCTTAGCCAATTGCTCCCCTGCAAAGAAAACAATGGGCGGATTGTATTTCAAACATAGGGATGAATTAATAACTGCAGGTAAATACTCGGCTCTCTTCGGCAGGTCAGTGAGCAGTCAGGTGTCAAAGAGTGAGTTATTACAGGCAATACTACATGATTATTAATAACCCACCCAATAAGCAAAAGTTGAGAAATGGATTGATTTTTTTTTTTTTTTGGGGGGGGGGGGGAGATGTACTTGCATGCAGGTGTCTGTCAAGGCCATCAAAGACGTTTTTTCTATATATAGGTTTTTTCTGTTAACGGGCACATAATGGTCAAGGTGTTCTGGGTAGCTAAAATTAACAAGCCACCTAATGAGGAAAAGTGCGGAAGTATATCTATTATTCTTTTTTTAGGGGGGGGGGGGAGGGTTGTAGCTGTATGCAGGTCTCTCTCTCTCTCTCTCTCTCTCTCTCTCTCTCTCTCTCTCTCTCTCTCTCTCTCTCTCTCTCTCTCTCTCTCTCTCTCTCTCTCTCTCTCTCTCTCTCTCTCTCTCTCTCTCTCTCTCTCTCTCTCTCTCTCTCTCTCTCTCTCTCTCTCTCTCTCTCTCTCCCTCCCCCCATCTCAACCCTTGTGACTTGCCCTAGGGCGGGGACAACTCACTTCACCCCTCAAATACACATAGCTATGATTGAACACCATGCCGTATTTACCTTAGAGTCTCAGCTATCTGCAATATGTTTGCCCGGTTATCTTCAGGGAGTGACACCTGCTCTTTCTATTTCGCCAATTTTAACCAAAACCGTGATTATATC
This sequence comes from Maea johnstoni, assembly GCA_963942565.1. Taxonomy (NCBI): domain Eukaryota; kingdom Metazoa; phylum Annelida; class Polychaeta; order Spionida; family Magelonidae; genus Maea; species Maea johnstoni. Next base: position 14,200,899 of record OZ012688.1, on the reverse strand, counting down.
GATGCCAAGCTTTAACAGCAAGAATTCCAAAGGTTTGTGGGCAAGCTGGTTTCCATGACGATAGACAAGCATTGTTTACCTACCGTCTGAGTGGAGGCCCATTGGATTGGGGAGGGTTGAAATGGTTGCAGTGCTCGCTATAAGGGAGGTTTGTTCAGGCAATATAGCATAGCGTTTAATAAGATAATGGAGGCAGGTTTTGTTTAGTGAGCTCTCTGGCTGGGAGTGGATAACCCATGTAATATATTTGGATACTTGTACTTTGCCATACCCACTACTAGCTGTTTCCCTAGCTGAGATATGCCTGAAAGTGAAACTGAGTCTTGATGATTCACCATAAGAATACAATCATAGGTGGTCACCCTAGAGGGAGAGACAGAGGGAGACAGAGGCAGACAGACTGACAGACAGACAGAGGGAGAGAGAGAGAGAGAGGGAGGGAGGAGGGAGAGAAAGAGAGAGAGAGAGAGAGAGAGAGAGAGAGAGAGAGAGAGAGAGAGAGAGAGAGAGAGAGAGAGAGAGAGAGAGAGAGAGAGAGAGAGAGAGAGAAAGAAAGAAAGAGACGGACGGACAGACAGACAGATAGGCAGAGGGAGAGAGAGATAGATTGACAGAGAGAGAGAGAGATACGGACAGACAAACAGACAGACAAAGAAAGTGAAAGAGAGAGAGAGAGAGAGAGAGAGAGAGAGAGAGAGAGAGAGAGAGAGAGAGAGAGAGAGAGAGAGAGAGAGATGAGAGAGAGAGAGAGACCATATTTGGATGTGCCAACTATTTGATTATGGTTGTTCGGCAGATATATTGCTGTGTTAGAGATGAGGAGGGTGGCGGCTGTGATGATGATGATAATGATGATGATGATGATGATGGATCTGCACTATTAAGGGGACATGTAGGGTTTGTTACCCAGCCTGTGGTTCCACACTGTAAGAGGTCATATGTCACCTCCAATGGCCACTCTGTCAGGCAGGCAGTGGCCTTGAAGTGCTGAAAATACCCCATCAGACGCTACCGGATACCTACACACAGGTACATAGTGGGCTACTCAGCCTAGAGCTCACACCAGAGACGCCCATCCCCCCTGATACCTACACACAGGTACATAGTGGGCTACTCAGCCTAGAGCTCACACCAGCGACGCCCATCCCCCCTGATACCTACACACAGGTACATAGTGGGCTACTCAGCCTAGAGCTTACACCAGCGACGCCCATCCCCCTGATACCTACACACAGGTACATAGTGGGCTACTCAGCCTAGAGCTTACACCAGCGACGCCCATCCCCCCTGATACCTACACACAGGTACATAGTGGGCTACTCAGCCTAGAGCTCACACCAGCGACGCCCATCCCCCCTGATACCTACACACAGGTACATAGTGGGCTACTCAGCCTAGAGCTCACACCAGCTACGCCCATCCCCCCTGATACTTAGACACAGGTACATAGTGGGCTACTCAGCCTAGAGCTCACACCAGCGACGCCCATCCCCCCTGATACCTACACACAGGTACATAGTGGGCTACTCAGCCTAGAGCTCACACCAGCTACGCCCATCCCCCCTGATACTTAGACACAGGTACATAGTGGGCTACTCAGCCTAGAGCTCACACCAGCGACGCCCATCCCCCCTGATACTTAGACACAGGTACATAGTGGACTACTCAGCCTAGAGCTCACACCAGAGACGCCCATCCCCCCTGATACTTAGACACAGGTACATAGTGGGCTACTCAGCCTAGAGCTCACACCAGTGACGCCCATCCCCCCTGATACCTACACACAGGTACATAGTGGGCTACTCAGCCTAGAGCTCACACCAGCGACGCCCATCCCCCCTGATACCTACACACAGGTACATAGTGGGCTACTCAGCCTAGAGCTTACACCAGCGACGCCCATCCCCCCTGATACCTACACACAGGTACATAGTGGGCTACTCAGCCTAGAGCTTACACCAGCGACGCCCATCCCCCCTGATACCTACACACAGGTACATAGTGGGCTACTCAGCCTAGAGCTCACACCAGCGACGCCCATCCCCCCTGATACCTACACACAGGTACATAGTGGGCTACTCAGCCTAGAGCTTACACCAGCGACGCCCATCCCCCCTGATACCTACACACAGGTACATAGTGGGCTACTCAGCCTAGAGCTTACACCAGCGACGCCCATCCCCCCTGATACCTACACACAGGTACATAGTGGGCTACTCAGCCTAGAGCTTACACCAGCGACGCCCATCCCCCCTGATACCTACACACAGGTACATAGTGGGCTACTCAGCCTAGAGCTCACACCAGCTACGCCCATCCCCCCTGATACTTAGACACAGGTACATAGTGGGCTACTCAGCCTAGAGCTCACACCAGCGACGCCCATCCCCCCTGATACTTAGACACAGGTACATAGTGGACTACTCAGCCTAGAGCTCACACCAGAGACGCCCATCCCCCCTGATACTTAGACACAGGTACATAGTGGGCTACTCAGCCTAGAGCTCACACCAGTGACGCCCATCCCCCCTGATACCTACACACAGGTACATAGTGGGCTACTCAGCCTAGAGCTCACACCAGCGACACCCATCCCCCCTGATACCTACACACAGGTACATAATGGGCTACTCAGCCTAGAGCTCACACCAGCGACGCCCATCCCCCCTGATACCTACACACAGGTACATAGTGGGCTACTCAGCCTAGAGCTTACACCAGCGACGCCCATCCCCCCTGATACCTACACACAGGTACATAGTGGGCTACTCAGCCTAGAGCTTACACCAGCGACGCCCATCCCCCCTGATACCTACACACAGGTACATAGTGGGCTACTCAGCCTAGAGCTCACACCAGCGACGCCCATCCCCCCTGATACTTAGACACAGGTACATAGTGGACTACTCAGCCTAGAGCTCACACCAGAGACGCCCATCCCCCCTGATACCTACACACAGGTACATAGTGGGCTACTCAGCCTAGAGCTCACACCAGCTACGCCCATCCCCCCTGATACTTAGACACAGGTACATAGTGGGCTACTCAGCCTAGAGCTCACACCAGAGACGCCCATCCCCCCTGATACCTACACACAGGTACATAGTGGGCTACTCAGCCTAGAGCTCACACCAGCGACGCCCATCCCCCTGATACTTAGACACAGGTACATAGTGGACTACTCAGCCTAGAGCTCACACCAGAGACGCCCATCCCCCCTGATACCTACACACAGGTACATAGTGGGCTACTCAGCCTAGAGCTCACACCAGCTACGCCCATCCCCCCTGATACTTAGACACAGGTACATAGTGGGCTACTCAGCCTAGAGCTCACACCAGCGACGCCCATCCCCCCTGATACCTACACACAGGTACATAGTGGGCTACTCAGCCTAGAGCTCACACCAGCTACGGCTATCCCCCCTGATACTTAGACACAGGTACATAGTGGGCTACTCAGCCTAGAGCTCACACCAGCGACGCCCATCCCCCCTGATACTTAGACACAGGTACATAGTGGACTACTCAGCCTAGAGCTCACACCAGAGACGCCCATCCCCCCTGATACCTACACACAGGTACATAGTGGGCTACTCAGCCTAGAGCTCACACCAGCGACGCCCATCCCCCCTGATACCTACACACAGGTACATAGTGGGCTACTCAGCCTAGAGCTCACACCAGCGACGCCCATCCCCCCTGATACCTACACACAGGTACATAGTGGGCTACTCAGCCTAGAGCTTACACCAGAGACACCCATCCCCCCTGATACCTACACACAGGTACATAGTGGGCTACTCAGCCTAGAGCTCACACCAGCGACGCCCATCCCCCCTGATGCCTACACACAGGTACATAGTGGGCTACTCAGCCTAGAGCTCACACCAGAGACGCCCATCCCCCCTGATACCTACACACAGGTACATAGTGGGCTACTCAGCCTAGAGCTCACACCAGCGACGCCCATCCCCCCTGATACCTACACACAGGTACATAGTGGGCTACTCAGCCTAGAGCTTACACCAGCGACGCCCATCCCCCCTGATACCTACACACAGGTACATAGTGGGCTACTCAGCCTAGAGCTTACACCAGCGACGCCCATCCCCCCTGATACCTACACACAGGTACATAGTGGGCTACTCAGCCTAGAGCTCACACCAGCGACGCCCATCCCCCCTGATACCTACACACAGGTACATAGTGGGCTACTCAGCCTAGAGCTCACACCAGCTACGCCCATCCCCCCTGATACTTAGACACAGGTACATAGTGGGCTACTCAGCCTAGAGCTCACACCAGCGACGCCCATCCCCCCTGATACCTACACACAGGTACATAGTGGGCTACTCAGCCTAGAGCTCACACCAGCTACGCCCATCCCCCCTGATACTTAGACACAGGTACATAGTGGGCTACTCAGCCTAGAGCTCACACCAGCGACGCCCATCCCCCCTGATACTTAGACACAGGTACATAGTGGACTACTCAGCCTAGAGCTCACACCAGAGACGCCCATCCCCCCTGATACCTACACACAGGTACATAGTGGGCTACTCAGCCTAGAGCTCACACCAGCGACGCCCATCCCCCCTGATACCTACACACAGGTACATAGTGGGCTACTCAGCCTAGAGCTCACACCAGCGACGCCCATCCCCCCTGATACCTACACACAGGTACATAGTGGGCTACTCAGCCTAGAGCTTACACCAGAGACACCCATCCCCCCTGATACCTACACACAGGTACATAGTGGGCTACTCAGCCCAGAGCTCACACCAGCGACGCCCATCCCCCCTGATGCCTACACACAGGTACATAGTGGGCTACTCAGCCTAGAGCTCACACCAGCGACGCCCATCCCCCCTGATACCTACACACAGGTACATAGTGGGCTACTCAGCCTAGAGCTCACACCAGAGACACCCATCCCCCCTGATACCTACACACAGGTACATAGTGGGCTACTCAGCCTAGAGCTCACACCAGGGACGCCCATCCCCCCTGATACCTACACACAGGTACATAGTGGGCTACTCAGCCTAGAGCTTACACCAGCGACGCCCATCCCCCCTGATACCTACACACAGGTACATAGTGGGCTACTCAGCCTAGAGCTCACACCAGAGACACCCATCCCCCCTGATACCTACACACAGGTACATAGTGGACTACTCAGCCTAGAGCTTACACCAGAGACGCCCATCCCCCCTGATACCTACACACAGGTACATAGTGGACTACTCAGCCTAGAGCTCACACCAGAGACACCCATCCCCCCTGATACCTACACACAGGTACATAGTGGACTACTCAGCCTAGAGCTCACACCAGAGACGCCCATCCCCCCTGATACCTACACACAGGTACATAGTGGGCTACTCAGCCTAGAGCTCACACCAGCGACGCCCATCCCCCCTGATACCTACACACAGGTACATAGTGGGCTACTCAGCCTAGAGCTCACACCAGCGACGCCCATCCCCCCTGATACCTACACACAGGTACATAGTGGGCTACTCAGCCTAGAGCTCACACCAGCAATGCCCATCCCCCCTGATACCTACACACAGGTACATAGTGGGCTACTCAGCCTAGAGCTCACACCAGCGACGCCCATCCCCCCTGATACCTACACACAGGTACATAGTGGGCTACTCAGCCTAGAGCTCACACCAGCGCTGCCCATCCCCCCTGATACCTACACACAGGTACATAGTGGGCTACTCAGCCTAGAGCTCACACCAGCGACGCCCATCCCCCCTGATACCTACACACAGGTACATAGTGGGCTACTCAGCCTAGAGCTCACAACAGCGACGCCCATCCCCCCTGATACCTACACACAGGTACATAGTGGGCTACTCAGCCTAGAGCTCACACCAGCGACACCCATCCCCCCTGATACCTACACACAGGTACATAGTGGACTACTCAGCCTAGAGCTCACACCAGCTACACCCATCCCCCCTGATACCTACACACAGGTACATAGTGAGCTACTCAGCCTAGAGCTCACACCAGCGACGCCCATCCCCCTGATACCTACACACAGGTACATAGTGGGCTACTCAGCCTAGAGCTCACACCAGCGACGCCCATCCCCCCTGATACCTACACACAGGTACATAGTGGGCTACTCAGCCTAGAGCTCACACCAGCGACGCCCATCCCCCCTGATACCTACACACAGGTACATAGTGGGCTACTCAGCCTAGAGCTCACACCAGCGACGCCCATCCCCCCTGATACCTACACACAGGTACATAGTGGACTACTCAGCCTAGAGCTCACACCAGCGACACCCATCCCCCCTGATACCTACACACAGGTACATAGTGGGCTACTCAGCCTAGAGCTCACACCAGCGACGCCCATCCCCCCTGATACCTACACACAGGTACATAGTGAGCTACTCAGCCTAGAGCTCACACCAGCGACGCCCATCCCCCTGATACCTACACACAGGTACATAGTGGACTACTCAGCCTAGAGCTCACACCAGCGACGCCCATCCCCCTGATACCTACACACAGGTACATAGTGGACTACTCAGTCTAGAGCTCACACCAGGGACGCCCATCCCCCTGATACCTACACACAGGTACATAGAGGGCTTCTCAGCCTAGAGCTCACACCAGGGACGCCCATCCCCCTGATACCTACACACAGGTACATAGTGGGCTACTCAGCCTAGAGCTCACACCAGCGACGCCCATCCCCCCCTGATACCTACACACAGGTACATAGTGGGCTACTCAGCCTAGAGCTCACACCAGCGACACCCATCCCCCTGATACCTACACACAGGTACATAGTGGGCTACTCAGCCTAGAGCTCACACCAGAGACGCCCATCCCCCTGATACCTACACACAGGTACATAGTGGGCTACTCAGCCTAGAGCTCACACCAGCGACGCCCATCCCCCCTGATACCTACACACAGGTACATAGTGGGCTACTCAGCTTAGAGCTCACACCAGCGACGCCCATCCCCCTGATACCTACACACAGGTACATAGTGGGCTACTCAGCCTAGAGCTCACACCAGCGACGCCCATCCCCCTGATACCTACACACAGGTACATAGTGGACTACTCAGTCTAGAGCTCACACCAGGGACGCCCATCCCCCTGATACCTACACACAGGTACATAGTGGGCTACTCAGTCTAGAGCTCACACCAGCGACGCCCATCCCCCTGATACCTACACACAGGTACATAGTGGACTACTCAGTCTAGAGCTCACACCAGCGACACCCATCCCCCCTGATACCTACACACAGGTACATAGTGGGCTACTCAGCCTAGAGCTCACACCAGCGACGCCCATCCCCCTGATACCTACACACAGGTACATAGTGGGCTACTCAGCCTAGAGCTCACACCAGCGACACCCATCCCCCCTGATACCTACACACAGGTACATAGTGGGCTACTCAGCCTAGAGCTCACACCAGGGACGCCCATCCCCCTGATACCTACACACAGGTACATAGTGGGCTACTCAGTCTAGAGCTCACACCAGAGACGCCCATCCCCCTGATACCTACACACAGGTACATAGTGGGCTACTCAGCCTAGAGCTCACACCAGCGACGCCCATCCCCCTGATACCTACACACAGGTACATAGTGGACTACTCAGCCTAGAGCTCACACCAGAGACGCCCATCCCCCCTGATACCTACACACAGGTACATAGTGGGCTACTCAGCCTAGAGCTCACACCAGCGACGCCCATCCCCCCTGATACCTACACACAGGTACATAGTGGGCTACTCAGCCTAGAGCTCACACCAACGACACCCATCCCCCTGATACCTACACACAGGTACATAGTGAGCTACTCAGCCTAGAGCTCACACCAGAGACGCCCATCCCCCCTGATACCTACACACAGGTACATAGTGGGCTACTCAGCCTAGAGCTCACACCAGCGACGCCCATCCCCCCTGATACCTACACACAGGTACATAGTGGGCTACTCAGCCTAGAGCTCACACCAACGACACCCATCCCCCTGATACCTACACACAGGTACATAGTGAGCTACTCAGCCTAGAGCTCACACCAGAGACGCCCATCCACCCTGATACCTACACACAGGTACATAGTGGGCTACTCAGCCTAGAGCTCACACCAGCGACACCCATCCCCCCTGATACCTACACACAGGTACATAGTGGGCTACTCAGCCTAGAGCTTACACCAGAGACGCCCATCCACCCTGATACCTACACACAGGTACATAGTGGGCTACTCAGCCTAGAGCTTACACCAGAGACGCCCATCCCCCCTGATACCTACACACAGGTACATAGTGGGCTACTCAGCCTAGAGCTCACACCAGCTACGCCCATCCCCCTTGATACCTACACACAGGTACATAGTGGGCTACTCAGCCTAGAGCTCACACCAGCGACGCCCATCCCCCTGATACCTACACACAGGTACATATTGGACTACTCAGCCTAGAGCTTACACCAGCGACGCCCATCCCCCTGATACCTACACACAGGTACATAGTGGGCTACTCAGCCTAGAGCTCACACCAGCTACGCCCATCCCCCCTGATACCTACACACAGGTACACAGTGGGCTACTCAGCCTAGAGCTCACACCAGCGACGCCCATCACCCCTGATACCTACACACAGGTACATAGTGGGCTACTCAGCCTAGAGCTCACACCAGCGACGCCCATCCCCCCTGATACCTACACACAGGTACATAGTGGGCCACTCAGCCTAGAGCTCACACCAGAGACGCCCATCCCCCCTGATACCTACACACAGGTACATAGTGGGCTACTCAGCCTAGAGCTCACACCAGTGACGCCCATCCCCCCTGATACCTACACACAGGTACATAGTGGGCTACTCAGCCTAGAGCTCACACCAGTGACGCCCATCCCCCCTGATACCTACACACAGGTACATAGTGGGCCACTCAGCCTAGAGCTCACACCAGAGACGCCCATCCCCCCTGATACCTACACACAGGTACATAGTGGGCCACTCAGCCTAGAGCTCACACCAGAGACGCCCATCCCCCCTGATACCTACACACAGGTACATAGTGGGCTACTCAGCCTAGAGCTCACACCAGAGACGCCCATCCCCCCTGATACCTACACACAGGTACATAGTGGGCTACTCAGCCTAGAGCTCACACCAGAGACGCCCATCCCCCCTGATACCTACACACAGGTACATAGTGGGCTACTCAGCCTAGAGCTCACACCAGTGACGCCCATCCCCCCTGATACCTACACACAGGTACATAGTGGGCTACTCAGCCTAGAGCTCACACCAGAGACGCCCATCCCCCCTGATACCTACACACAGGTACATAGTGGGCTACTCAGCCTAGAGCTCACACCAGAGACGCCCATCCCCCCTGATACCTACACACAGGTACATAGTGGGCTACTCAGCCTAGAGCTCACACCAGAGACGCCCATCCCCCCTGATACCTACACACAGGTACATAGTGGGCTACTCAGCCTAGAGCTCACACCAGTGACGCCCATCCCCCCTGATACCTACACACAGGTACATAGTGGGCTACTCAGCCTAGAGCTCACACCAGAGACGCCCATCCCCACTGATACCTACACACAGGTACATATAGTGGGCTACTCAGCCAGATACATGTCTATGAAGGGACCATGTAAATCAATTGGCCTCTTTTTCCTGCACCCTTATGTGCTCAGGAAGTACTCTTATCAGTAGAAGAATCGATCGAGTGAATTGTTTTTTTCCAACCAAAGGGAAAAAATATGTCAATAAAAGAATCACCATGGTCTTTCAGATGTTATCATCGTTTGTTTGCCATTTTAGCCAACACTGGTAAGTATTTTGAATAGAAACTCAAGTTTTCACTCAAAAATGATGAGAAAACTTTAATATTGACGTTGTATCTTAGGAATCATAGGATCATAGCAACAAAAATATAGTGTGATACAAGTGTAAATGATAAATCTCGCATGCTTCATTCAGTTCTCCAAAATCTAATCGAAATTGAATTGAAATCATTGGAATCTAAAGGGGAAGGAGAGAGAGAGAGGGGGCAGGAGAGAGAAAGAGAGAGAAAGAGAGAGAGAGAGAGAAGAGAGAGGAGAGAGGGAGAGAGAGAGAGAGAGAGAGAGAGAGAGAGAGAGAGAGAGAGAGAGAGAGAGAGAGAGAGAGAGAGAGAGAGAGAGAGAGAGAGGGGGGGATAGAGAGAGTGAGAGAGAGAGAGAGACAGAGAGAGAGAGAGAGAGAGAGAGAGAGAGGGGGGGGTGTTTCCTCCACTTGTTACAACTGGCTAGTCACAGTCGCAGTATGGTAGAAAAAAGTGACAAAAAAAACCCACACAGGTACATAGTATAAATATAGTACCTATTACTAGTGTGAGTGTTTTTCAGGTAGTTCTCTTATCAGTCTGGGTGAGAAGGATTTATTCGAGCAATCTTTGATGGTGCAGTAGCCAGGGAACACGGGCTGAGAGCAAACGTACACATCTTGAGTGCAGCTCCACAGCAGAGAGAAGCCTTTGATGAAATATTCACCACCTGCTTATTGACTCTTCACAATGCGTTCGATGGCACCACCTCACTCGGGACTAGACTAGCTACAAGTCTGTGATATCTGGCTCTTTCTGGTAGGGCTGTCATTGATAACGCCTGTATTGATAAATGGACAAAAAAACCTTATCGATTATCGATATCGAAGAAGGCACAACATATCGAATCATATGCAAATTAGGTAAATAAGCTATTTTTTAAGAAAACACAGCTTGAACAACACATAAACTCCCCACTACAACTGTGTGCGTCCTTTCCATCCATCCTTGAATTCACACAGATGAATGTGTATGTGTTAGGGCTGTGATCAATAGGTCAAAAAATCACTCCACAAGGTAACTACAACCATTCCTCATAAGCACATTGCTGGTTTTCATTCATTTTGAATTTTATACGCTGAATCGAATCGAAGTAGCGTGTTGGTAATAATTTTGTCGATTATCGAATCGATAAATATTTCTGATCAATGACAGCCCTACTTTCTGATGATCTAACCTGAGTTGATTTCACTCCAGGTTTAGTTTAGAATAAATCCTCTAGGGGGACACACTTGAGCTGTAGTCGTATCATCAACCGCAACACATGAAAACAGTGCTGCCATCTCTAGTTTGAGAGAGACATCAAACCTACTTAGTATATATAGTGGTGGGGGCATTGTACCTGAGAACCAGGCTATCTCGGTACTAGCCCCGGTACGTTCTACACTCGCCGTTCTTCACTCGCCGTTTTTTACTCGCCGTTGCGCCCACCCTAAAATCCTTCAGAGTATCCTACAGACAATATTATAGTTGTTTATAAACCCTTTCTATTAAAGGCAGTTGTGGCTGAGGAATTTTTCTGATCTGTTAACACAGGGCAGGTAGAAAACTATCAGGGAAAAACTGAAGCACACTTTACTTACCAGGAAAATATGCCCCTATACATAGAATTGATACCCCCACCCTCCAATCGCCAAGGAGGGTGGATGCACTTTTTCTAGATAGTTTGCCTCCCCTTTCTTCTTTGCCTGGAAGAATTTATTTTGCAATTTCAATTGGTTTATTTGGTTAGGTACAAAAGGGCCATATGAATCTCATTAAAAAAAATTCAATCTCTTTTTTGTAATTTAAGTTTGGGGGAGGGGGGGGGGTGATTCTGTTCCACCTGAAGAGCGCAGGTACACAGCCCATGTCTGTCTGTGTGTCACAGAGCACCCTGCGCATATACAACAGCTCATTATATGTTTATGTATTCAGAACCCCAACGATTAGATCACAGCTATTTACACTAGCAATATGGTACTTATATCGTGGATTGGTGTCCTAGCTAACAGTATGTAATGTATAACAATTTCCATAGCGTACGTTACTTAGTCAATGGCAGCATAGCAATGTCAATAGCATACATTGCTTTGTATACTTTATCGAAACGCATTGTTGAATACTGAATTTATTATGTATATTCAGCTGTGCATTTTGTAAGTATATTTACATCATGTAGTAGAGGATAGAGTAAGGTTGAATTACTAGATCGATGTGTAGGGGACTTATAGAAGTGATCAGCCCCATTTTCTATCTCAGTTTTAATTCCATTTGTATCAATTAGTGCATTGTTACAATTTGATACAATATTCAAAATGTTAGGGATGAGAACTTTCCAACAAATCCAGAAGCTTTCAAAACTCAGACAGATTACTGTAAATCCTGTAATTCTACCTGTAATAATATATATATATATATATATATATATATATATATATATATATACATATATATATATATATATATATATATATATATATATATATATATATATATATATATATATATATATAATAATATATATATATATATATATATATATATATATATATATATATATATATATATATATATATATATATATATATATATATATACACACATTAGGGCTGTGCTCATCAGCCATTTTTTTGCGATCCGATTTATTGCCTAATTTTTCTCGATTCGATTCTGTCGCGTGCGGTAGTGCTTGGAAAAGTGTGGTGGGGGCCGGACCATGGACCATGTAAAATACATTGCGTGGCCCTCTCCACACTTTTCCAAGTACTACCGCGCGCGATAGTATCTATCGTAGTGCAGTTACAATGGCGGCCGTCTGTGGCCGGCTCAGCGCCGCGGTCTTTTTAAAGAATAGGGTAGGCTCTTTTGTATTGTTGGGGGTAGGGAAAATAATGGAGGTAGGGGGGGGGCCGTATCGAGTTCGGCAATCGATGTCCTCTCATGTTGAACATCGATCTTACGACTTTGCCGATCCATCGATGTCGTGCCTATCGAGCCACGCCCTAATATACATACATATATATATATATATATATATATATATATATATATATATATATATATATATATATATATATATATATATATATATATATATATATATATATCAATGAATAGTGTACAGATACGTTGAGATACTAGATAGGGTTTTACTTGGCCTTGACTAGTAGTGCTTGGAAAACCTATGACAATGACCAATCAGAGTCACATAGGTTCAGCACAGGATCTTATCTAGGATTTCAAAAATGCCTGTCTCTAACATCAATTTCAAAAAAATTGCCCTTCCATATTTAGCTACTTATCTACTTCAAATCCTTATATCAGCTACAATTAACAGCCTAGTGTGTCATAAAGGGCAATTTACACTTCAGCTTTGTCCTAGAATATGGTTTATTAGGAAAATATTTGGTTATTACCCCCCAAAAGTCAAAATTGAAAAATCATCACAGAAATTTCTGCCTGTCCAAACAGGAGGTTTTCAGAAAATACCTGTCCAGTGCTGAAAACAGTTTGCTAAGCCTTGGTGGTCAAACTGTCCATCAAAATGAATAGTCTAGTGGTCCACCAGAAAAATGAACGGTCCATATCACTCTCATAACCACAATGGTAGCCAACAGCCATTTCATAACTGAACATTCATGGTTAATAGTGCTAGATTTATGAATTCTGACATTTATAATATAATGAAGAAGACAGGTGAAACTGGATGTGATGCTCACTTTTAGCTGACTATCTGGGCAAGTAAACTTGGGCTTTTACTAGCCCATTCAGATTTTTGGTAGAAACGGACCGGTGGGCTACTGTCTATTTTCACCACTGCCTGTCCAAAACACAGGTAGGACGGGTCCTGGCTAAGTCCCTGGTTCAACATCCAAAAAATGTATCAATTACATACTTTTATGACTCACAAGTTGGGTCTGCTTTTGGCCCAGTGGTACAGGCTGTAGAGAAATTGCCAGAAATAGTGTTTTGGCTGATGATTGACAGAGTGCATTATAGATGGCAGCACTGCATATAATGTTTGTTTGATATCAGAGTAAGAGGATTCAGAGCTAGTACATTGTACAGCAAGGCATGACGTTAACTTTTGCAGCCACTTGCCCTGTAGGGCAAGTGAGATTCAATTTTCGTTTGCCCTACTCCTACTATCACTTGCCCTTGAAAAATACTATGTTTTATAAAATTTCATTTAAAACCAAGTAAAACATGGTTCTTGCATGTCAAAGCATATTTTCTAGGACAAGCTTGGATGCCAGACCACGAAACTTGCACACATTCTCAAAAGGAAACCTGAAATTACAAAGCGTACCTTCCCAGTGGGGCAAGCAAGATGTAGTTTTCACTTGCCCCACAGCTATAATTTACAAATTCTACTTGCCCGGGGCAATGGGGCAAGCACCAATGTCGAGCCCTGTACAGTGAAATAATGAAGCTGAACTGAAAAGCTTCAATTTCTTTTTGGAATATACCTTTAATATACCTTTGGAATATACATTTAAAGAAGATCACAATGTAACCCTGGGGCCCCCAATCTACTTGTATACATGCCTGGGGGCCTCAGGGAAAATCCTTGCCTTTTGGGCTGTGTTACATTCTTAAAATAAAGATAATTATTATTAGTAGTAGTAGTTGTTGTAGTAGTAGTAGTAGTAGTAGTAGTAGTAGTAGTAGTAGTAGTAGTAGTAGTAGTAGTAGTAGTAGTATTGTTATTATTATTATTATTATTATTATTATTATTATTATTATTATTATTATTATTGTTATTATTATTATTATTATTATTATTATTATTATTATTATTATTGTTATTATTATTATTATTATTATTATCATTATTATTATTAGAAGTAGTAGTAGTAGTAGTAGTAGTAGTAGTAGCAGTAGTAGTAGTAGTAGTAGTAGTGGTATGAATGCTATTATTATTATTATTATTATTATTATTATTATTATTATTATTATTACTATTATTATTATTATTATTACTGTTATTATTATTATCATTATTATTATTATTATTATTATCATTATTATTATCATTATTATTATCATTATTATTATTATTATTATTATTATTATTATTATTATTATTATTATTATTGTTATTATTATCATTATCATTATTTGGTGGGGGGAGGGTATTTGAAATGATTCTTTAGCTTTATTTTCCTTTTCTGTTTCAGCTTTAACTGATGACCATGTAAACTGTGAATTTATTGGTTTGAAATTTCACTGTGCAGCTCACAATTCCACCATTCCTTTATGCAGACACGTGTGCTGAAAATAAATCTGGATTAATAATACTTGGTCCATAGCCAACAATGTATTAAATAATTGCCGCCACAATCCAATTTGACTTGGCACTGCATCAATATGTGTAGCATCTAGTAAAGTGCCCTGAATCCTGGCTAAGAAGCATGTACTTAAAATAGTACTGAGACTGAGGCGCTATATATGGGGCAAAATTAGCATAACCCTTGACCCCTGTGACCTTAGGGTCATTAGCACGACTTATAGGTCAGTGTGACATGGATGGTGGGGTGAGATATTGGTCGACTGCTGCCTGAGCTCGGGAGGAGGGGCCAGTGGCCGGGTGAGATACCAGTTAGAGTTGATACAATTCTCGCTACAATCTCAAGAATGCGGAAAGCAAAGCACACTCTCGGAATGTATACACGGCATGTATACACGCATGCGAAATGTGCACTCACTTATGCCTGAACGAGCTTAAACACACACACACACACACACACACACACACATAATTTCAAGCATATTTAGCTTGGTTACATACATCTGCATATTGATATATGAGTATGCATATTTCATGGTCTCTGACATGACAGAATTTGAGGTAGATGCATATTTTGTCTTTGATACATTTTAAGGAGAAGCACAGAGAGAGAGAGAGAGAGAGAGAGAGAGAGAGAGAGAGAGAGAGAGAGAGAGAGAGAGAGAGAGAGAGAGAGAGAGAGAGAGAGAGAGAGAGAGAGAATGAAAGAGAATGAGAGAGAAAGAGAGAGAGACGGAGAGAGAGAGACAGAGAGGGGAGAAGTGCAGGATCTGTGAAGTAAGTCTACTGCCAATGACCATCCATGACCCACTTTACTGCCAGGACCCACTACCCTATTTCTGACTCGCATCTCTTAGAGGGGTCACAGAGTGCAAATTTAACCCTGCACACAAACATTCAAGCATGACCTGTTATCAGCCTTATGATGTCATTGGGGGGAGGGGGGATCATGTAAATCTTTCAAAGATATTTTTTCACAATTTTCAGAGACATATATTCATTTTAATATTCAGACATTTTCTTATGAAGCGGTGATGAAATTTTTGTTTGATTTATAGTTTTTTAGGATAGTAGTTTTCATTTAAGTAATATTATTATTATTATTATCATCATTATTATTATTATTAATATTATTATAATTATTATTATTTTTGTTATTTTTGTTATCATTTTTATTGCTATTATTATTATCATTATTATTATATAATAGTAGTAGTAGTAGTAGTAGTAGTAGAAGTCGTAGTAGTAGTAGTAGTAGTAGAAGTAGTAGTAGTAGTAGTAGTAGTAGCAGTAGTAGTAATAGTGGTTGTAGTATCAGTATTATTTATTGTTATTATTATTATTAATTATTATCATTATTATTATTATTATTAATATTATTGTTATTATCATCAGTATTATCAAAGGCAGACTATCTGCCCTTTTTAGTATTGTATGTGGAGCTTATAGCTATAGACCTATTTTTTCCAATAATTCGCACTGATCTTCTTAGTTAGAAAAAATCCTAGGATAAAGTTTCCATTATCCGGTAGATATCTCCTACACTGCTGCACTGTTTATCTGGTGCTTTAACCCTTCCAATGATAAGGCTACTTTCGTCCAGAGCACAAGAACGCAAAGATGTTTGAAAACCATCTGAACCCTGTCATGTTGGTACTCATTGGAAAGCTCTCGCCGAGTACTTGCGGACGAGTACCCATATGCCAGGGTTTCAGTGATTTTTCAGGATTTTTTGCCTTATTTTGTATTGGCCAATTTTTAGCCACCAGCAGCATCAGGGTTGATAACTGTATCCTGAAGCAGTATCATCGCGGTAGGATTCTCCCACGGCCATTTTAGCTCACACCTTATCGAGGAGCGAGGAGGAGCGGGAGTTCGCCTATATTAATCTCTACAGCTGAAATGCGAGTAATGTTACATAATCTCTTTCACAGGCCTCCATCGGGGATCCTCCATATAGCATGATGCTGATGCAACCCGGAGTAAGCGCCCAGAAAGATACACCTTCCATAAATTACTCTCCCACTTACACAGCAAAGTATTAGGTAACCTAGTCTTAAGCCGAGAATTTTCTTATCTCTGTTTTTAACTATACCAACTCTAAACTGTGTCTTCCCCGATTTAGTTCTTAAATTGCTCACCAGCTGGTTCACAATGAGATAATGATGATGATAATTATAATAATAATAATAATAATAATAATAATTATAATAATAATAATAATAATAATAATAATAATAATGACAATAATAATGATAATAATAATAATAATAATAATAATAATAATGATAATAATAATAATGATGATGATGATGATGATGGTGATGATAATAATAATAATGATAATGATAATGATAATAATGATAATGATAATAATAATAATGATAATAATAATAATGATAATAATAATGATAATAATAATAATAGTAATAATAATGATAATAATCTTTATTTAAAGAGGGTTACTTAGTCCCATGGTAAGGATCTTCCCTGAGGCCCTCCTGTTTCTATATGATTCGGACTGACCAGTGTGACCACCCTTGACGCCATCTATCACCAGCCACAGGAACCATCCCCTAGACATAAAGCATAATATAGAGACCAGAACAGAGTAAAAGCATTATTTAATGAAATCATGGACTAGGAGCTAGTCTAGGTATTAGGGAGTCACAGGTGTAAAGTTACCAGCATTGAGAGTTATCATATTCATTGTATGGTATAGGGTGTTTTAGCAACAGAACCAACATTTACTCACAAACACAGTTATCATTATTTCCCTTATTTTCAACTGTAGATATAATACTATCAGCCATTAGAAAGCCCATATTACTTTCATTGATCGACAGTCTTTCTGTGAAATTCAAACTTCTGTCACCTATTCAACCTGGTTCTATTTATCACACCACCAAGACTAAATCATCGATGTTTAACCCAATATTTTTCAGATATTGTATTTTGCATTTATAGGTATTTACATACTAGTATGTCAGTTGGCTAGGAAACTAAATCATTTAGTTGCTTAAGTGTACCTCTTAAAATTGTTTCCAGACATTCTCGGTAAGACCTTGGGAATTAAGAAAAAAATATTTGAAGAAGAGTTGTTGGTAGTGTTTTGATTTACATTTCTCTTTCAAATATTTTTTCCAAACATCCTTTCATCTAAAAGAGTTCACCAAAATTTTCCAACTGCTTTTGACTGCCCTGGACTTTGATGATAGGTAATGAGGCAACAAGTCCTTGGGTAACTTTATAAATGAAATATATAAAAAAAATTACTCTTTATTTAAAGTCAGTATATCATTTACAAGAAACACGAGCTACCAATGTTCTTGGCCGACTGGACCGACGGCTTATAGTGCCCTCCGAAGCACTGGAAAGCAGCAAGGAAATAAATTTCCTTTTTCGCACCCCCACCGGAAAACAAACCCGGATTGACCATGCTGCAGTCAGGCGTCCGAACCACTTGACCAACAAGCTGCTTGTAACTTATAACTTATGTAACTTATATGGTAACTTATAATTTCTAAATTGATATTTATGCCTTCCAACTCATTATTGTGCAATATAAACCAATTACTTGCCTTCAGTTTTTACTATATTAAATTCAAAACCTGAAAGAATGGCTACCTATGACCATACCTAATAAGGAAAGAAAAAGAAAATATCTCTGTTGTTATCCATTCAGTTACATATAGTTCAATCTTAATTATTTACATCAGTCTTTCCCCCTAAATATGTATGTGAAAGTAGAACGAATATAATGATGTGAGAGGGCAAATATTAGAATTTAAATGATAATTATTCTTGCGGTGATGGTAATGAAAATAATGGTATATCTTATTGTTATCATTAATTTGCATTAAAGAGGAATATAATTTTGATGAATCACCCCCTCTTTTGTAATTCTCACATTATATAGCCGTTTGATTCGACTCTGAGACGGAATCCCTGGTATTTCTAAAGAGGGATTTTGAGTTGTTGGTTACCGTTTTATTGCCTCAGAAAGGTCACGATTCATGGCTTATTTTTGTCGTGAGGATAAGAGGAGCCGGGCTCCCCAGTCAGACATATGGTGGGCTGTCAGCTTGCATCATCCAAGAGGCAAAGAAGGGGGGGGGGGGGGGGGGGGGGGGGGGGGCTTTTAACCCTCTCAATGCTGCAGCTATATTCGTCCAAAGTACATGGACACAAACATTTTTGAAAACCATCTAAATCATGTCATGTTGGTATACATTGGATAGCACTTACTGAGTACTCTCAGATGTCTCAGTACCCATGTTCAATGCTGGAGTTATTTTTGTCCAAAGCACAAGGACGCAAAGATTTTTGAAACCATCTAAACCCTGTCATTTTGGTATTCATTGAATAGCTCTCGCTGAGTACTCTCAGATGAGTACCCATGTTCCAGGGTTTCAGTCATTTTTCAGCTTTTTTGCATCATTTTGTATTAGCCAATTTAGCCACCAGCAGCATAACGGTTAACCTTTTCACTACTGGCGGCAAAATTCATCAAAACAAAATTATGCAAAAAATGCTTAAGGATAACTGAAACCATGACATTAGATCATTTGATAGTACTCGGCAAGAGCTTTCCGATGAATACCAATATGATAGGGCTTAGCTTGTTTTCAAACATTTTTGCAGTCTTGTGCCATGGAAAAAGGTAGCCTCAGAATGGAGAATGTAGAGTTAACCCTTATGCTGCTGGTGACTAATTTGATCAGTACAAGATAATGTGAAAAAAGCTGAAAAATGACCGAAACCATGGCAAATGGGTACTCATCTGAGAGTACTCGATGAGAGCTTTCCAATGAATACCAAGATGATAGGGTTTAGATGATTTGCAAAGATTTTTGAGTTCTTGTGCCTTAGACAAAAGTAGTCTCAGCATTGAAAGGGTTAAAGGTAGACAGAGCCATGCGAGTAGTAAACAGTTCAACTAAGTTGCAGCCGCAGCAGCATCTCGCGTTTATTTACTCGGGAGCTTTTTGAATTGCTGCTTTAACGAAACCCGTCCTTGAACTGGCTTTTTCCCCCTCCCTCGGTGGTGCAGGCGAGAGCTCCTCATCAAAGGGAGGAGGGTTAGTGAGTGACTACCTGATGAGTGCGTGCCGCTCTCGCTCTCGGTCTCGGTCTCGGTCTCGACTACTCCCAGCATTCCCGGGGAGACCTTGCGCCCCAGACACCCTGGTATTTTCATCCCAAATGCCAACAGGTTCTTGACGGCGGCCCTATCGTGGCGGTGGCGGCGGCGCTGGTGGTGGTGTCGGTGGTGGAGCGGCGGTATTAAGTGGCATCCTGCACAGCCTTCAGGCAGAGCTGCCACCTCAGCCTGCCGCCGCCTGGTTTTTAGACTGAGTTAGATTACATAGGTATGATAATGTCACCATTATACTTAAGTGCTTTTCAACATTGTAGGTGGAAAGGGTACTTTATTATTATTATTATTAATATTATTATTATTATTATTATCATTATTATTATTATTATTGTTATTATTGTTATTATTATTATCATTACTATTATTATTATTATTATTATTATTATTATTATTATTATTATTATTGTATTATTAATATTATTATTATCATTATTATTATTATTATTATCATATTAGTATTAGTATTATTATCATCATCATTATTAGCTCCTCCTATGGGGATAATCCAGTACTAAACCTGGAGTGAAATCGATATTGAGGGTTAAGATCATTGATACTCAGGAGAGTGCTATTTAACACAGACTTGCAGCAGTTTAGTCTGAGCTGCACCATAACAGTCCTAATGATCGCCCCTGCAGAAGCCATGTGTGCTGCACATATCCCAGTCCAACCTCTGTGGGGGCCAGACCAGAGATAAGACAAGGTACTTTTAACCCTTATGCTGCTGGTGGCTTAACTTTGCCCAATGCAAAATGATGCAAAAATCCTGAAAAATGACTGAAATCCTGGCACATGGGTACTCATATTAGAGTACTCAGCAAGAGCAATCCAATGAATACCCACATGACAGGGTTTAGATGTTTTTCAAAAATCATGCGTCCGTGTGCTCTGGATGAAAGTAGCCTCAGCATTGGAAGGGTTATGGGCCCCACTAATGCCTATCTAGTCGGGGAATCACACTCCCTGGACTGCCTACTACTAGCCTAGATTTCTAGGCTCTCATATGTATTTTTTCTGGCTTCCAAGTATTTCTGTTACGGGGCACTAAGAGGTCAACGTGGCCAGTGGCCAAATTAGTTCACATTTATCTCACCAGGTGAATAGAGGATTCGGTTTGAATATGACTAAATCATAAACATCCAAACCGGTGCTCACTGATAAATTGAATGTGGTCTTTCGGTTGCTGCATCGATTGATTGATTAATGTTAATTGAGGTATAGAATACAAAGTAGGTAAAAATACATGCAAATACATACAAATTTTCGATTGTTGACATATGAGTATTTAATTGGCACTTTTAGGAAATTTTCAATTGTTGATATACAAGTATTTAATTGGAACTTTTAGGAAATTAGCAATTTGTAAACACAGGTAGTGAATTTACAAGTCGGTATAATATCACAGATAGAATACATTAAAAATGAATATTCTCAGGGTGACTTTTAGGATTGTTATTGCTTATCATTTTTCAAAATGATACAAAATGTGAGATTGCCCGGTGGCCAACCTCACATTTCAGAGACAATGAATTCAGTAAGATATATCAGTTTAAGTACAACTTTGCAACAATTTTAAAGGTTAATATTTTTGTTTACATCCACCATGCAATGACATTTCTAATGACCAGTCCAATGCGCCATATGTGCTGCATGTACCTTTAGGTCTATGCACTTAGGGGCACTCAGAAATTAAAAAGGGCTATCCCTTTTCCTCATTCAATTGCACAAAGTGCAATCTAGAAAAATACTAAAACTTGAACCCTGTAGTTTCCAGAGGTTATATGACCTATGCATGGGGTACATACATGCTCTAGTCGAGGACACAAACCTCTTTCTCATGCTAGCAGTGGTCAAAAGCAGCCTGACAATTTATAGAAATCTTCCTGGGGCAAGCATGATTTGAAAAAGATTCAATGGTGAAATGTTATCCATAACTTCACCAACAACTCTCCTCTAAATCTTTTTAAAAAGCTCCTCAGGCAGAAATGGGTTAGGCATGTTAAAGCTAGGCTAGTTGGCGAGTGACAACTCTCTGGATAAAATTCAAATTAAGGATAGGTACTGTTACTTGATACCATGCCAAATATCTATATAATGGGGCAAAACCTCTGTATTGTATTGAACAAGCTGTATCGTATTTCATTGTTAAGATTTTGAATATTTATAAAATTGACTTAATTGCTACATGGCCATCTCCATATAAAGGTAGTTGACTATATATTAGTGTTTTTTCCATAGCTGACAGTGCTAGATTTAACAAAATTAGGTCCCTAGGAGACAGGGACTATTGTTAAAGATATTGTGAATGTATTATATTGGTAAGGAAATATTGATATTGTATTTATCGTGAAAATTTCTAGGGTGCCAATCCCTAATTCAAACATGATCAATACCTCACATATTTTTTTGTGTACCAGTGTTCATTGAGGACTGAGGATAATAATGATGCACAATCTTCATTTAAATTATTTTTACAAATATTATTTGTAGATGCAGAAAATTTAAAATCTCCCGTGTAAGGAAACCTATTAATATGAAGAGCCACCATAAAAGGACAGATTCTATTGTGGATACTTCCTCTCTAGTGAAAGCCTTATTGGAAAATTTTCTGAGTAGACTTAAAGAATTCTGGAGAATATTTTCCATATGCGTATTGCATCCATACTTTCATGGCGATGTCTATGCATTAAGTGGTTAACCCATTAATGCTCGCAGCCGCCAAAAGCAGCCGGACAATTTGGGCGAAATCTTTCAGGCAAAATATTTCTTTCGGTAAAATATTTGATGGAGAAATGTTAATAAGGACATTACCAACAAATCTCCTTCAAATATTTTGTTTAATCATTCTTGATTCCGTAGTTTATTTCAAAAATGTCTTAGATCCAGACAACTTTTTTGAGAGGTAGTCTTTAGCATGAATGTGTTAAACCGGCTCATGTAAAGCGTTGATATGTCTTTTCATTGGTTGCCGATTCCCTCCCTCCCTTAAGATGCCTGGGAAGGGTCGCTTTAGGCACGTACGGGTTATATGGCAATTCATTTAGTGCGATTTTATCAGATTGCAAAATAACTGGAATTTGGTGGCTAATTATGAGCTGGTTTTCCCACGGATAGACTCGCTTCCCAGATAAGAAGCAGTTAACAAGTTCCCTCGGTGAGCCGACTTCTGAGATATGACGTCCAAACAAGCAAATATTCTAGAAATGTAACATCTCTGTAAAACAAACTTGTTCCTCACAAAGAATCTTGTTTGTCGTAGTCTTTCATGGTTTATGCATGAAATATTCTTGATTTCATGTTTAAGAGGAAGATATTTTCCTACTTGTATAATTTTATTTTTTGAGTGTGGGTGCCAAAAGGTTAGTGGGATGAGGGCAAGATATCCTGCTTGAGCACTCTTGAAATTCTCAAGTAAATACTTCTAGGGGCCATAGTTTTGTAGAGTGTAGGGGATTTATTCAAAACAGGCTGGGATATACAGTAGGTAGATCCTGAATAATTTGAACAGTTTTTAGATAAAAAAATTGTATTTGTATGATATTCATTTGCATATTATATGAAAATTAAAGTAGCCGGAATTTTCTGTTTGTTTTTGGTAATCACTATTTCTTTTTCTCTTTCTTTTGTTGTTCTTCTTTACTTCCTTTTCTTTATTATTTTTCATTTTAATTGTTATCATCATCACTGCAATCTAGAACTGCCAATTTTCAAACATTTATTGGGGGGGTTTGTGTTTAAACATGTTTAATCAACGATTCCAATGCCTATCTAATTCTTGGTGTTTCCTTTTTCTTCAATTTTCAATTTGGTTTTAATTTTCTTAAACTTATTTCTTGCAAATCATCTTTCCTTCTTGTGTTAGTTTTATGACGTAACAGACACTAACCATCATTATTATTATTATTATCATTATTATTATCATCATCATTATTAGTATTATTATCATTATTTCTATTATTATTAGTATTATTATTATTATTATTGTTATTATTATTATTATTATTATTATTGTTATTTCTTTTTTAAATTTATTATTATTATTATCATTATTATTATTATTATTATTATTATTATTATTTTTATTATTATCATCATCTTTTTTGTCATTATAAACTTTTTTTATTATTATCACCTTTACTCTTTGTTAAGATGTCAATATTAAGGAAATATTTTACATGTGTAAGTGAGACAGATAAAATGACCACAACTTCTATTAGTTCAATTGGTACATATATAGCTTTCTTTCTGGTGTCTGTTGTATCTCTCTTTGAAGTTTGAAATGTAGATTTTCATGGGAAAATTGTAGACAAGCAATTTACACCAACCTTTTACATAGGGGCCTCTATTAGTATATTTTCTGTTTAAGACAGGTGAAATTTAGGTGAAGTAAAGTATTTTTACATTTTTACTGAACAGGCGATATAGACATATCAGTTAATGTTGAGCCCTTATATATATATATATATATATATATATATATATATATATATATATAGATATATACATATATATATATATATATATATATATATATATATATATATATACATATATATATATATATATATATATATATATATATATATATATATATATATATATATATATATATATATATATATATATATGCTTTTGAAATTTATATGTGGAATGGGCCCTATATCAAATATCAATGAGTAGTATAGTAGTAGTAGTATGAGTAGTAGTAGTAGTAGTAGTAGTAGTAGTAGTAGTAGTAGTAGTAGTGTGTGCTTATGTCTAATTTATATATGTATGTATACATATTTGCATATAATATGTATTTGTGTATTTGATATGAGTATGAGTGTGTGTGTGTCCTCTATGAGGCCAAGTACCATCGATGATAGTAGCAGTGGCATCGGCAGCAGTGTCGGCAGTGGAGGCAGC
>OZ012688.1:14152867-14175462 GCA_963942565.1 Maea johnstoni | reverse complement strand
GCTACAAGTCTGTGATATCTAGCTCTTTCTGGTAGGGCTGTCATTGATAACGCCCGTATCGATGAATGGACAAAAAAAACTTATCGATTATCGATATCGAAGAAGGCACAACATATCGAATCATATGCAAATTAGGTAAATAAGCTATTTTTTAAGAAAACACAGCTTGAACAACACATAAACTCCCCACTACAACTGTGTGCGTCCATTCCATTCATCCTTGAATTCACACAGATGAATGTGTATGTGTTAGGGCTGTGATCAATAGGTCAAAAAATCACTCCACAAGGTAACTACAACCATTCCTCATAAGCATGTATTGCTGGTTTTCATTCATTTTGAATTTGATACGCTGAATCGAATCGAAGTAGCGTGTCGGTAATAATTTTGTCGATTATCGAATCGATAAATATTTCTGATCAATGACAGCCCTACTTTCTGATGATCTGACCTGAGTTGATTTCACTCCACGTCTAGTTTAGAATAACTCCTCAAGGGCGGCACACTTGAGCTGTAGTCGTATCATCAACCGCAACACATGAAAACAGTGCTGCCACCTCTAGTTTGAGAGAGACATCAAACCTACTTAGTATATTTAGTGGTGGGGGGCATTGTACCTGAGAACCAGGCTATCTCGGGACTAGCCCCGGTACGGTACGTTCTTCACTCGCCGTTCTTCACTCGCTGTTGCGCCCACCCTAACATCCTTCAGAGTATCCTACAGACAATGTTATAGTTGTTTATAAACCTTTTCTAAGACAGTTGTGGCTGAGGAATTTTTCTGATCTGTTAACACAGGGCAGGTAGAAAACTCTCAGGGAAAACTGAAGCACACTTTACTTACCAGGAAAATATGCCCCCATACAGACTTGATACCCCCCACCCTCCAATCGCCAAGGAGGGTGGATGCACTTTTTCTTGATATTTTGCCTCCCTTTTCTTCTTTGCCTGGAAGAATTTATTTTGCAATTTCAATTGGTTTATTTGGTTAGGTACAAAAGGGCATATGATTCTCATTTAAAAAAAAATGAATCTCATTTTTTTAAATTTAAGTTTGGGGGGGGGGGGGGTGATTCTGTTCCACCTGAAGAGCGCAGGTACACAGCCCATGTCTGTCTGTGTGTCACAGAGCACCCTGCGCATAAACAACAGCTCATTATATGTTTATGTATTCAGAACCCCAACGATTAGATCACAGCTATTTACACTAGCAATATGGTACTTATATCGTGGATTGGAGCCCTAGCTAACAGTACGCAATGTATAACAATTTCCATAGCGTACGTTACTTAGTCAATGCAGCATAGCAATGTCAATAGCATACATTGCTTTGTATACTTTATCGAAATGCATTGTTGAATACTGAATTTATTATGTATATTCAGCTGTGCATTTTGTAAGTATATTTACATCATGTAGTAGAGATAGAGTAAGGTTGAATTACTAGATCGATGTGTAGGGGACTTATAGAGTTGATCAGCCCCATTTTTCTATCTCAGTTTTAATTCCATTTGTATCAATTAGTGCATTGATACAATTTGATACAATATTCAAAATGTTAGGGATGAGAACTTTCCAACAAATCCAGAAGCTTTCAAAACTCAGTCAGATTACTGTAAATACTGTAATTCTACCTGTAATTATATATATATATATATATATATATATATATATATATATATATATATATATATATATATATATATATATATATATATATATACATATATAATATATATATATATACTATATATATATATATATTATATATATATATATATATATATATATATATATATATATATATATATATATATATACATATATATATATATATATATATATATATATATATATATATATATATATATATATATATATATATATATATATATATATATATATATATCAATGAATAGTGTACAGATACGTTGAGATACTAGATAGGGTTTTACTTGGCCTTGACTAGTAGTGCTTGGAAAACCTATGACAATGACCAATCAGAGTCACATAGGTTCAGCACAGGATCTTATCTAGGATTTCCAAAAATGCCTGTCTCTAACATCAATTTCAAAAAAATTGCCCTTCTAGATTTAGCTACTTATCTACTTCAAATCCTTATATCAGCTACAATTAACAGCCTAGTGTGTCAGAAAGGGCAATTTACACTTCAGCTATGTCCTAAAATATGGATTATTATGAAAATATTTGGTTATTACCCCCCAAAAGTCAAAATTGAAAAATCATCACAGAAATTTCTGCCTGTCCAAACAGGAGGTTTTCAGAAAACTACCTGTCCAAAATACAGGTAGGACGGGTCCTGGCTAAGTCCCTGGTTCAACATCCAAAAAGTGTATCAGTTACATACTTTTATGACTCACAAGTTGGGTCTGCTTTTGGCCCAGTGGTACAGGCTGTAGAGAAATTGCCAGAAATAGTGTTTTGGCTGATGATTGACAGAGTGCATTATAGATGGCAGCACTGCATATAATGTTTGTTTGATATCAGAGTAAAATGATTCAGAGCTAGTACATTGTACAGTGAAATAATGAAGCTGAACTGAAAAGCTTCAATTTTTTTTTGGATTATACCTTAAATATACCTTTGGAATATACATTTAAAGAAGATCACAATGTAAC
Source organism: Maea johnstoni (assembly GCA_963942565.1). Classification (NCBI taxonomy): domain Eukaryota; kingdom Metazoa; phylum Annelida; class Polychaeta; order Spionida; family Magelonidae; genus Maea; species Maea johnstoni. The sequence goes on along the minus strand of OZ012688.1, from coordinate 14,172,823 downwards.
ACTGGGGCCCCCAATCTACTTGTATACATGCCTGGGGGCCTCAGGGAAAATCCTTGCCTTTTGGGCTGTGTTACATTCTTTAAATAAAGATAATTATTATTAGTAGTAGTAGTAGTAGTAGTAGTAGTAGTAGTAGTAGTAGTAGTAGTAGTAGTAGCAGTATTGTTATTATTATTATTATTATTATTATTATTATTATTATTATTATTATTATTATTATTATTATTATCATTATTATTAGAAGTAATAGTAGTAGTAGTAGTAGTAGTAGTAGTAGTAGTAGTAGCAGAATTATTATTATTATTATTATTATTATTAGAAGTAGTAGTAGTAGTAGTAGTAGTAGTAGTAGTAGTAGTAGTAGTAGTAGTAGTAGTAGTGGTATGAATGCTATTATTATTATTATTATTATTATTTATATTACTGTTATTATTATTATTATTATTATTATTATTATTATTATTATTATTATTATTATTATTATTATCATTATTATTATCATTATCACTATTATTATTTTTATTATTATTATTGTTATTATTATTATTATTGTTATTATTATCATTATCATTATTTGGTGGGGGGAGGGTATTTGAAATAATTCTTTAGCTTTATTTTCCTTTTCTGTTTCAGCTTTAACTGAGGACCATGTAAACTGTGAATTTATTGGCTTGAAATTTCACTGTGCAGCTCACAATTCCACCATTCCTTTATGCAGACACGTGTGCTGAAAATAAATCTGGATTAATAATACTTGGTCCATAGCCAACAATGTATTAAATAATTGCCGCCACAATCCAATTTGACTTGGCACTGCATCAATATGTGTAGCTTCTAGTTAAGTGCCCTGAATCCTGGCTAAGAAGCATGTACTTAAAATAGTACTGAGGCTGAGGCGCTATATATGGGGCAAAATTAGCATAACCCTTGACCCCTGTGACCTTAGGGTCATTAGCACGACTTATAGGTCAGTGTGACATGGATGGTGGGGTGAGATATTGGTCGACTGCTGCCTGAGCTCGGTAGGAGGGGCCAGTGGCCGGGTGAGATACCAGTTAGAGTTGATACAATTCTCGCTACAATCTCAAGAATGCGGAAAGCAAAGCACACTCTCGGAATGTATACGGCATGTATACATGCATGCGAAATGTGCACTCACTTATGCCTGAGCAAGCTTAAACATACACACACACACACACACACACACACACACACACACACACACACACATACATACTTTCAGGCATATTTAGCTTGGTTACATACATCTGCATATTGATATATGAGTATGCATATTTCATGGTCTCTGACATGACAGAATTTGACATGACAGAATGCATATTTTGTCTTTGATACATTTTGAGGAGAAGCACTGAGAGCTGAGAGAGAGAGAGAGAGAGAGAGAGAGAGAGAGAGAGAGAGAGAGAGAGAGAGAGAGAGAGAGAGAGAGAGAGAGAGAGATGGGAGAAGTGCAGGATCTGTGAAGTAAGTCTACTGCCAATGACCATCCATGACCCACTTTACTGCCAGGGCCCACTACCCTATTTCTGACTCCCATCTCCTAGAGGGGTCACAGAGTGCAAATTTAACCCTGCACACAAACATTCAAGCATGACCTGTTATCCACCTTATGATGGGGGGGGGTTCATGTACATTTTTCAAAGACATTTTTCATGTACATTTTTCAAAGACATTTTTTCTTTTTTACAATTTTCAAAGACATACTTTTTGATATTCAGAAATTTTCTTTTGATATTAAGTGGTGATGAAATTTTCGTTTGATGTACATTGTTTTTTAGAAAAGTAGTTTTCATTGAATTATTATTATTATTATTATTATTATTATTATTATTATCATTATTATTATTATTATTATTATTATTATTATTATTATTATTATTATTATTATTATTATTATTTTGATCATTATTATCATCATTTTTATTATTAGTATTAGTATTGTTATTATCAATATTAGTATTATTATCATTAGTATTGTTATCATTATTCTTCTTATTATTATTATTAGTAGTAGTAGTAGTAACTAGTAGTAGTAGTAGTAGTAGTAGTAGTAGTAGTAGTAGTAGTAGTATCATTATCATTTATATTATTATTGTTATTTTTATTATTATTATTATTATTATTATTTTTAGTATTATTATTATTATTATCATCAGTATTATCAAAGGCTGACTATCTGCCCTTGTTAGTATTGAATCTGGAGTTTATAGCCATAGACCTATCTTTTTCCATAATTCACCCTGATCATTTCAGTTAGAAAAACCCTAGGATAAAGTTTCCACTATCGGATAGATTTCTCCTACACTGCTGCACTTTTTATCTGGTGCTTTAACCCTTCCAATGATAAGGCTACTTTCGTCCGGAGCACAAGAACGCAAAGATGTTTGAAAACCATCTGAACCCTGTCATGTTGGTACTCATTGGAAAGCTCTCGCCGAGTACTTGCGGATGAGTACCATATGCCAGGGTTTCAGTGATTTTTCAGGATTTTTTGCCTTATTTTGTATTAGCCAATTTTTAGCCACCAGCAGCATCAGGGTTGATAACTGTATCCTGAAGCAGTAGTATCATCGCGGTAGGAGTCTCCCACGGCCATTTTAGCTCACACCTTATCGAGGAGCGAGGAGGAGCGGGAGTTCGCCTATATTAATCTCTACAGCTGAAATGCGAGTAATGTTACATAATCTCTTTCACAGGCCTCCATCGGGGATCCTCCATATAGCATGATGGTGATGCAACCCGAAGTAAGCGCCCAGAAAGATACTCCTTCCATAAATTACTCTTCCACTTACATAGCAAGGTATTAGGTAGCCTAGTATTAAGCCGAGAATTTTTTCATCTCTGTTTTTAACATGAAAACTATACCAACTTTAAACTGTGTCTTCCCCGATTTAGTTCTTAAATTGCTCACCAGTAGGTGCACAATGAGATAATGATGATAATGATAATAATAATGATAATAATAATAATAATAATAATAATAATGATAATAATAATAATAATAATAATAATAATAATGACAATAATAATGATAATAATAAAAATAATAATAATAATAATAATAATAATTATAATAATAATAATAATAATGATAATAATAAGGATGATAACAATAATAATAATAAAAATGATAATAATAATAATAATATTGATAATAATAATAATAATAATGATGATGATAATAATAATACTAATAATGATAATGATAATGATAATAATGATAATGATAATAATAATAATGACAATGATAATAATAAAAATAATAATAATAATCTTTATTTAAAGAGGATAACTCAGTCCAATGGTAAGGATCTTCCCTGAGGCCCTCCTGTTTCTGTATGATTCGGACTGACCAGTGTGACCACCCTTGACGCCATCTATCACCAGCCACAGGAACCATCACCTAGACATAAAGCATAATATAGAGACCAGAACAGAGTAAAAGCATTATTTAATGAAATCATGGACTAGGAGCTAGTCTAGGTATTAGGGAGTCACAGGTGTAAAGTTACCAGCATTGAGAGTTATCATATTCACTGTATGGTATACGGTGCTTTTAGCAACAGAACCAACATTTACTCACAAACACAGTTATCATTATTTCCCTTATTTTCAACTGTAGATATTATACTATCAGCCATTAGAAAGCCCATATTACTTTCATTGATCGACAGTCTTCCTGTAAAATTCAAACTTCTGCCACCTATTCAACCTGGTGCTATTTCTCACACCACCAAGACTAAATCATCGATGTTTTACCCAATATTTTTCAGATATTGTATTTTGCATTTGGCCACTCCAATTTAATTACTTGTCTTACAAGCTTTTTTTGGAAAAAAAATCCTGTCAGACTCCAAAAAAAAAGAAAAAAAAGGTCACCTTTGGTGTCTTACGGACGAAAGTGGTTTTGAAATTTTCTGTCAGACTCCAAAAAAAAAGAAAAAAAAAGTGCAAGTTTTAAGAATATTCTTTGTAAGGGTGATTCATTCAAATACAGGAAGCTATCATTGCTGTAGTAGAGCCTCAGACTTGAGGAGGTATACCTCCCACCCTTCAGGTTACAGGGATTAATAGATTGATTGATTTTATTTAGTTGAGAATAGGCTGGTAGAAACATATCGCTACCAGTCCTAGTCGGCAGACTCTAAAAAAAAATTTAAAAATAAAAAAGTCACATTTTTCAACTTTTTTTTTATTCCAAAATGGCTCATTTCCTACCTCCTGAGCACGTAAGATAAGTAAATAAATTGGAGTGACCTTATAGGTATTTACATACTAGTATGTCAGTTGGCTAGGAAACTAAATCATATTTAGTTGCTTAAGTGTACCTCTTAAAATTGTTTCCAGACATTCTCGGTAAGACCTTGGGAATTAAGAAAAAAATATTTGAAGGAGAGTTGTTGGTAGTGTTTTGATTTACATTTCTCTTTCAAATATTTTTTCCAAACATCCTTTCATCTAAAAGAGTTCACCAAAATTTTCCAGCTGCTTTTGACTGCCCTGGACTTTGATAGGTAATGAGGCAGCAAGTGCTTGGGTAACTTTATAAATGAAATATATAAAAAAATTACTCTTTATTTAAAGTCAGTATATCATTTACAAGAAAGACGAGCTACCAAGGTTCTTGGCTGACTGGACCGACGGCTTATAGTGCCCTCCGAAGCACTGGAAAGCAGCAAGGAAATAAATTTCCTTTTTCGCACCCCCACCGGAAAACAAACCCGGATTGACCATGCTGCAGTCAGGCATCCGAACCACTTGACCAACAAGCTGCTTGTAACTTATAACTTATGTAACTTATATAGTAACTTATAATTTCTAAATTGATATTTATGCATTCCAACTCATTATTGTGCAATATAAACCAATTACTTGCCTTCAGTTTTTACTATATTAAATTCAAAACCTGAAAGATGGCTACCTATGACCATACCTAATAAGGAAAAAGAAAATATCTCTGTTGTTATGCATTCAGTTACATACAGTTCCATCTTAATTATCTACATCAGTCTTTCCCCCTAAATATGTATGTGAAAGTAGAACAAATATAATGATGTGAGAGGGCAAATATTAGAATTTAAATGATAATTATTCTTGCCGTGATGGTAATGAAAATAATGGTATATCTTATTGTTATCATTAATTTGCATTAAAGAGGAATATAATTTTGATGAATCACCCCCTCTTTTGTAAATCTCACATTTTATAGCCGTTTGATTCTTTGAGACGGAATCCCTGGTATTTCTAAAGAGGGATTTTGAGTTGTTGGTTACCATTTTATTGCCTCGGAAAGGTCACGATTCATGGATTATTTTTGTCGTGAGGATAAGAGGAGCCGGGCTCCCCAGTCAGACATATGGTGGGCTGTCAGCTTGCATCATCCAAGAGGCAAAGAAGGGGGGGGGGGGGCTTTTAACCCTCTCAATGCTGCAGCTACATTCGTCCAAAGTACATGGACACAAACATTTTTGAAAACCATCTAAATCATGTCATGTTGGTATACATTGGATAGCACTTACTGAGTACTCTTAGATGTCTCAGTACCCATGTTCAATGCTGGAGTTATTTTTGTCCAAAACACAAGGACGCAAAGATTTTTGAAACCATCTAAACCCTGTCATTTTGGTATTCATTGAATAGCTCTCGCTGAGTACTCTCAGATGAGTACCCATGTTCCAGGGTTTCAGTCATTTTTCAGCTTTTTTGCATCATTTTGTATTAGCCAATTTAGCCACCAGCAGCATAAAGGTTAACCCTTTCACTGCTGGTGGCAAAATTCATCAAAACAAAATTATGCAAAAAATGCTTTAAAAGGATAACTGAAACCATGACATTACATTATTTGATAGTATACTCGGCAAGAGCTTTCCACTGAATACCAATATGATAGGGCTAAGCTTGTTTTCAAACATTTTTGCAGTCTTGCGCCATGGAAAAAGGTAGCCTCAGAATTGAGAATGTAAAGAGTTAACCCTTTCGCTGCTGGTGGACAATTTGGAAAATACAAAATGTTGCATAAAACCTTAGAAATTACTGAAACACTGGCAAATGGGTACTCATCTGAGAGTACTCAGCACGAGCTTTCAAATGAATACCAGCATGACAGTGTTTAAATAGTTTTCAAGGATTTTTGCATTCTTGTATCTTGGACGAAAGTAGTCTCAGCATTGAAAGGGTTAAAGGTAGACAGAGCCATGCGAGTAGTAAACAGTTCAACTAAGTTGCAGCAGCAGCAGCAGCATCTCGCGTTTATTTACTCGGGAGCTTTTTGAATTGCTGCTTTTACGAAACCCGTCCTTGAACTGGCTTTTTCCCCCTCCCTCGGTGTTGCAGGCAAGAGCTCGTCATCAAAGGGAGGAGGGTAAGTGAGTGACTACCTGATGAGTGCATCCCGCTCTCGGTCTCGGTCTCAGTCTCGGTCTCGACTACTCCCAGCATTCCCGGGGAGACCTTGCGCCCCAGACACCCTGGTATTTTCATCCCAAATGCCAACAGGTTCTTGACGGCGGCCCTATCGTGGCGGCGGCGCTGGTGGTGGTGTCGGTGGTGGAGCGGCGGTATAAAGTGGCATCCTGCACAGCCTTCAGGCAGAGCTGCCACCTCAGCCTGCCGCCGCCTGGTTTTTAGGCTGAGTTAGATTACATAGGTATGATAATGTCACCACTATACCTAAGAGCTTCTCAACATTATAGGTGGAAAGGGTACTTTATTATTATTATTATTATTAATATTATTATTATTGTTATTATTATTATTATTATAATTATTATCATTATTATTATTATTATTATTATTATTATTATTATCATTATTATTGTTATTATTATTATTATTATTATTATTATTATTATTATTATTATCATCATCATCATTTATTATTATTGTTATTATTATTATCATTATTATTATTATTATTGTATTATTATTATTATTATTATCATCATCATCATTTATTATTATTGTTATTATTATTATCATTATTATTATTATTATTGTATTATTATTATTATTATTATTATTATTATTATTATTATTATTATCATCATCATCATTATTATCTTCATCATCATTATTAGCTCCTCCTATGGGGATAATCCAGTACTAAACCTGGAGTGAAATCGATATTGAGGGTAGATCATTGAGACTCAGGAGAGTGCCATTTAACACAGACTTGGAGCAGTTTAGTCTGAGCTGCATCATAACAGTCCTAATGATCGCCTCGCAGAAGCCTTCTGTGCTCATTCTATCCCAGTCCACCCTCTGTGGGGCCAGACCACAGATAAGACAGAAGGGTCAAGGTACTTTTAACCCTTATGCTGCTGGTGGCTTAACTTTGGCCAATACAAAAATGATGCAAAAATCCTGAAAAGAGACTGAAATCCTGGCACATGGGTACTCATCTGAGAGTACTCAGCGAGAGCTTTTCAATGAATACCAATATGACACGGTTTAGATGTTTTTCATGTTGCGTCCTTGTGCTCTGGACGAAAACAGCCTCAGCCTTGGAGGGTTATGGGCCCCACTGATGCCTATCTAGTCAGGGAATCCCTTTGCCTACTATGAGCCTAGATTTCTAAGCGGTCATATGTATATTTTCTGGCTTCCAAGTATTTCTGTTAGCGGGCACCAAGAGGTCAGCGTGGCCAGTGGCCAAATTAGTTCACACTTATCTCACCAGGTGAATAGAGGATTCAGTTTGAATATGACTAAATTATAAACATCCAACCTCACATTTCAGAGACAATACATTCAGTAAGATATAACAGTTTAAGTACAACTTTGCAACAATTTTAAAGATTAATATTTTTGTTTACATCCACCATGCAATGACATTTCTAATGACCAGTCCAATGTGCCGTATGTGCTGCTTGCAAAGGTGTGTGCACTCAGGGGCACTCATGAATTAAAAAGGGCAATCCCTATTTCTCATTTGATTGCACAAAGGTCAATCTAGAAAAATACTAAAACTTGAACCCTGTAGTTTCCAGAGGTTATATGACCTATGGGGTACATACATGCTGTAGTCAAGGACACAAACCTCTTTCTCATGCTAGCAGCGGTCAAAAGCAGCCTGACAATTTATAGAAATCTTCCTGGGGCAAGCATGATTTGAAAAAGATTTAATGGTGAAATGTTATCCAGAACTTTACCAACAACTCTCCTCTAAATCTTTTTCGAAAAGCGTCTCAAGCGTAAATGAGTTAGGCATGTTAAAGCTAGGCTAGTTGGCGAGTGACAACTCTCTGGATAAAATTCAAACTAAGGATAGGTACTGTTACTTGATACCATACCAAATATCCATATATCGGGGCAAAACTTCTGTATTGTATTGAAAAAGCTGTATAGTATTTTATTGTTAAGATTTTAAATATTTACGAAATTAACTTAATTGCCACCTGACCATCATCATACAAAGGTAGTTGACTATATATTAGTGTTTTTTTCCAAATCTGACAGTGCTAGATTTGACAAAATTATTTCCCTGAGAGGTAGACAGTATTGTTAAAAATATTGTAAAGGTATTATATCGGCGAGGAAATATTGATATTATATTGTATCGTGAAAATTTTCAGGGTGCCAATCCCTAATTCAAACAAGATCAATATCTCACATATTGTTTTTGTGGACCAGTGTTCATTGAGGACTGAGGATAATAATGATGCACAATCTTCATTTAAATTATTTTTACAAATATTATTTGTAGATGCAGAAAATTCAAAATCTCCTGTGTAAGGAAACCTATTCATAGCAAGAGCCACCATAAAAGGACAGATTCTATTGTGGATTCCTCTCTAGTGAAAGCCTTATTGGAAAATTTTCTGAGGCGACTTAAAGAATTCTGGAGAATATTTTCCATATGCGTATTGCATCCATACTTTCATGGCGATGTCTATGCATTAAGCGGTTAACCCATTAATGCTCGCAGCCGCCAAAAGCAGCCGGACAATTTGGGCGAAATCGTTCAGGCAAAATATTTCTTTCGGTAAAATATTTGAACGAAAAATGTTATTAAGGACATTACCAACAACTCTCCTTCAAATATTTTGTTTAATCATTCTTAATTCCTAAGTTAATGTCAAAAATGTTTTAGATCCAGACTACTATTTTCAGAGGTAGTCTTTAGCATGAATGTGTTAAACTGGCTCATGTAAAGCGTTGATATGTCTTTTCATTGGTTACCGATTCCTTCCCTCCCTTAAGATGCCTGGGAAGGGTCGCTTTCGGCATGTACAGGTTATATGGCAATTCATTTAGTGCGATTTTATCAGATTGCAAAATAACTGGAATTTGGTGGCTAATTATGAGCTGGTTTTCCCACGGATAGACTGGCTTCCCAGATAAGAAGCAGTTAACAAGTTCCCTCGGTGAGCCGACTTCTGAGATATGACGTACATACATGAAAATATTCTAGAAATGTAACATCTCAGTAAAACAAACTTGTTCCTCACAAAGAATCTTGTTTCTCATAGTCTTTCATGGTTTACGCATGAAATATTCTTGATTTCATGTTTAAGAGGAAGATATTTTCCTACTTGTATAATTTTATTTTTTTGCGTGTGGGTGCTAAAAGGTTAGTAGGATGAGGGCAAGATATCCTGCTTGAGCACTCTTGAAATTCCCAAGTAAATACTTCTAGAGGCCATAGTTTGGTAGAGTGTAGGGGATTTATTCAAAACAGACAGGGATATACGATATGGTAGGTAGATCCTGAATGATTTGAACAGTTGTTCGATAGAAATTTGTATTTGTATGATATTCATTTGCATATTATAGTAAAATTGAAGTACCATGAATTTTCTGTTTGTTTTTAGTAATCACTATTTCTTTTTGTTGTTCTTCTTTACTTCCTTTTCTTTATTATTTTTCATTTTAATTGTTATCATCATCCCTGCAATCTAGAACTGCCAATTTTCAAACATTTTCATGGGTTTATTTTTAAACGCGTTTATTAAATGATTCCAATGCCTAATTCTACTTCTTGGAGTTTCCTTTTTCTTTCATTTCCAATTTGGTTTTAATTTTCCAAAACCAATTTCTTCCAAATCATCTTTCCTTCTTGTGTTAGTTTTATGACGTAACAGACACTAACCATTATTATTATTATTATAATTATTATTATCATTATTATTATTATCATCATCATTATTCGTATTATTATCATTATTATTATTATTATTATTATTATTATTATTATTATTATTATTATTATTGTTATATCTTTTTAAAATTTATTATTATTATTATTATTATTATTATTATTATTATTATCATTTTTATTATTATCATCATCTTTTTTGTCATTATAAACTTTTTTATTATTATCACCTTTACTCTCTTGTTAAGATGTCAATATTAAGGAAATATTTTACATGTGTAAGTGAGACAAGAATGACCACAACTTCTATTAGTTCAATTGGTACACATATAGCATTCTTTCTGGTGTCTGTTGTATCTCTCTGAGTTTGAAATGTAGATTTTCATGGGAAAATTGTAGACAAGCAATTTACACCAATCTATTACACAGGGGCCTCTTTTAGCACATTTTCTGTTTAGGACAGGTAAAATATAGGTGAAGCAAAGTATTTTTATATTTTTACTGAACAGGCGATATAGACATATAATTTAATTACCTATATCAAATATCAATTAGTAGTATATTAGAAGAATTAGAAGTAGTAGTAGTAGTAGTAGTAGTAGTAGTAGTAGTAGTAGTAGTAGTAGTAGTAGTAGTAGTAGTAATAGTAATAGTAGTAGTAGTAGTAGTAGTAGTAGTAGTAGTAGTTTAGTGTGTAGTAGTAGTAGTAGTAGTAGTAGTAGTAGTAGTAGTAGTAGCAGCAGTAGTAGTAGTAGCAGTAGTAGTAGTAGTAGTAGTAGTAGTAGTGGTAGTAGTAGTGTGTGCTTATGTCTAAACTATATTTATATGTATACATATTTACATATAATATGTATTTGTGTATATGTGATGATATGAGTGTGTGTGTCCTCTATCAGGCCAAGTCCCATCGATGATGATAGTAGCAGTGGCATCGGCAGCAGTGTCGGCAGTGGAGGCAGCCATTGATGCGGGGAGGAGTGCACTGTTACGATGATGATCAGCTGGTTTCTGGCCAGCAGCTTGTGTTCCGAATGCCTGCCATTCCACCTAGTGCTGCCAGAGTCATGTGACCTTCAGTCACATCCCACTGCTGCTCTCGGCTCTCGGCTCGGCTCGGCTGCGGCTGATCATTTGGTAAATCAGAAGCAAGACAGCTGATGGCCGGTCCACTATACCGAGGGGGGTGCAGGCGCTGATCTCAACAGCCGTAAAACACTACCGTCCCAAGATCGCGATTGTCATCCCAGTATTTTATATGCGGAGGAAAGTGGAGATTACCGTCTAAATAGGGGTAGACTGTGTGGGTTTGTGGTAGACTGGAGGAGGTATCTATTTTTGATTCTACCTCCCACCCACCCCTCCTCGCGGCCAGACATTTGACAGCTGATTTTGATGGCTGCTGTACAAGGCTAGAAGCCTGATGAATTACCTTCTATCAACAACCACGCAGGCTGACTGACTGTCTGTGATCAAACTACTAGCTAGCGAGGAGCCTACCAATGACTTAACCTGGACTATCCGTGTGTGTGTGTGTGTGTGTGTGCTCCGCGATCTCGTCTTAAAGCCACCTGCAGGGGGGTGTCACCCTAAACCCAGGGGTCGGGTCGCTGCCCGGGTACTGTGGGCCAGTACTACAACTACCAGTGAATACGTACGTCCTGCCCACTACCATACCATACCATACAGGCATAAGGCGTACGTAACCCATGACATACATACTCTCCGTAAGTACACACTACTAGCCAACTACGTTTCATTAACAGGGGCATGCCTCATAGCGTTTGTTTTGGTTTCCTGCTGGAATTTGGAAAGTTTCCATCTATTGGCGGTGATCGTTGTATGAATAATTTAGGTTATTCACAGCTTGTGTGCACCTCCGGGCTCAGTTAGTGGAGCGCAAAGGGTAGTCCAAGGCAACTGGTGAGTAGGAGTACGAATAGTAGTATGTAGACTAGAAGCAAGGGGACTGTTGAGGGAGGTTCGAGTGATTGTGGACTCATTACTTGCTCAGATTTCTGTAACCCGCGCGGGACAGCTTGCCAGGACAGCCATCTTTAAATAGCTAGATGATCAGGATGATTTTGTCGAGGAAACTTTTCACTGTGTTTGGCGCATGAGACAGTTGTGGTACATCTACGTATGAAGGGAGGGTAATGATATTTCTCGGGTGATATCTTTTCTGTTTGGGTAGGGCGTTTGGGCTGTGGTGCTAGGGTGGGATTGTTGGGTGTGATATAAGGGTACGTTCCTCAGGCCTGGTTAGGGTAGATAATTCTGAATTCTGCCGGCTAGATTCCTATGTTTACTCTCTTGCTATATATAGTTTTATGCAGTTGTACAGGCGCTTAGAGTGAAGGCCTCACTACTTCGCTCTATCCTCCGTGGCGGCCAACGATCTCGACTTGACCTCTCCGTGGGTGGCCCTTATCGTCATCATCATCATCATCATCACCGTTATTAGCTCGAGAATTTCTCCATTTGATCATATTGTGTATTATTCATATGCAATGATTGCATCACTGCTGCTGCTGTAGCCTACACAGGGTTTATGTATGGGGCTGACATAGATACTACAGCATAGAGTCTCAAACAGATGCTGAGCGCTAGCTATACAGTATTCCGGCTTCCACAGTGATATTTGTGGCCCTGGGAGGCTGCATCCCGGCAACCAACACTAGTGGGACAGAATACTGTTTGTATACAGGATATTTGGGACTTGCTACCATACACACATTCAGGGGCCGCAATGAAGCAAGCTGTCTGCAGGACCATGGATATTAGCACATCCATTCATGGATGAGTGGAAATCAATACTGGGCTGGCCCCTTCTGATGAATCTAGTCGCTGCAAATACCACAGCTATCTTATAGGGAACTATACCGAGTAATATACGTGAATGAGGACTGAAAAAATGCTCATTGAATGAACAAATTTGTAAAGAGTAAAGCTGTCTGTGTGGGTTGGATCCCTAGGGCTGCGGGCTGCTGGCTGCGGCGGGCAGGGCTGGTTGTGAGATGCTATCTCCCTCGCCTAGTCTCTACTGAGTGAAGCTGGACTACTCATCAGTCTGCTGTTTGACAGGGGCCAAGGTAACTACAGTAGACTTGCTGCACGTCTCCGTTAAATGGTGCTTTCCTGTCTGTCAATTATCTACCCAGATAGGGCCCCGTTGAAAGAGGTACTGGGAGGACAGTATAATTACAGAGAAGGGGGAAGGCAAGTGTTGCGGCAAGGCGCTAAAGGCCGCAGGAGGAATAGAAAGTGGCGGTGTAGTAAGGATCCGTGCGCCCAAAAAGTGAGTGGCGGGCGCACGGATCCAAGCCCAAAGTACAGGTGGAAGGTGCATGGATAGGGCACTGATGATCACGTGGGGACGTGTGAAAGGGCAGATAGAAGGTAGATGGGTGGGAGTTGCATAAAGTAATGCCTTATAGTTAAGTGCTGGACTCATGTCAGGAGTACCACATAAGCCATCAGCGCGGGCTCACGTGGGAACAAGGACCAATCAGGGCTCTCGCATCGATTACATTACTGAGACACCTTATCTCCACCACCAGCTGGGGGTGCCCAAAGCACCAATTTCTGGCCTATTAGCGGCTATTAGTTGACATTAGTTGAGGCTTGCATGTTCATGTTGACCGGCTGGTTTCGAATCCACTTGTGTTTGGTGATCTAAGGTAAAGTCATGTGCAGCAAGTGTGCATGCAAGTGTCCTTCATCAACAGATATAAATTAATACTTACACCCATTAAACTTCACAGATCTCAATTTTTATATGAAGGCTAGGCATTACTTGCATCCATTAAACTATATATTTTCTCGAAGAAATCCCTAACTTCACAACTGTGGAAATGTTTATTATAATAAATCAAAGATAAAAGATTGTTTTTAGTCTAAGCCCAACATAAAGTCATCGGCCCTTATAGCGAACGGCAATTCAGGCAGACGTCTTTTCTGGGATCAACGGTTTTGACCAACAATTCATTTTAGCAAAGTTAATTAAAAAAAATACTAGAAATTAAGCCACCGTTATTTTGAGTATGAAATATTTCTAAGTACTACACGAAGCACTGGGCGGGTGGAAAAAAATTGCACGATCGAGAGATGGAATCGAACCCGCGACCCTGGGATCGGGAGTCACGGAGTCGACAGTGCTATCAATCAAGCTATTCCTTCTATTGTGTGGGATGGAGTGAAAAGAGAACCATATTGATGAAATCCCGTAAGTCTATTTGGGATCGTTCCTTGTATTCCGAGTCATTCTTGTCATTTACGTGACTGACAACCGTAGTAGATCTTTGTTAGGTACATGTACCACTAAGCCACTTTTATAAATGACCCCACACATTTACATACGGCCCGAAACTGATTATGACCTACCTTCGTCACCTTCGGTAAATAACCAAATCAAATATGGCGCCTGTTGTCTAACAGACGGCTCGCCATCACCCGAATGTCGTTAGAACCCAATAAGGAGCGCCAAAATAGCTGAAAAATTGTATTTGATCTTTTAATCTAATGCCTTTTCAAATAGATAAAAAATAATGATTATATCAATACGCCTTTACATGTCGTTAACTTTATGGCATCGCCAGTTTCGCAATCCAATTTTCCTAGTGTTATGAACTTGCTATTCTGAGGTTCAATTAGTTACATCTGCTGCCGTTTCACTTTTTGGGGGCGCTACGCGCTGCATGAACATTTGCGTCTAGCCTGCTAGTCCTAGGCCAAGGGTTTTTTAAAATCTCGTTTATATATATCTTTTTATGAAAACTATACCAACTCAACATTTGTCTACCCTGATTTGGTTTGTTAATTGCTCACCAGGTGGCCTTGAAGCTATGCTCTCCTTCCACCACCTCCTCCTCCTCTCCTCCCTTCCTCTCCTCCCTATCTTCTTTCTCCTCCTCCTCTTCCTCCCCCCCTTTTCCTCCTTCCTCCTGACCTCTTCCTCCTCCACTTTTCCCCTCTTCCTCCAACACCTTCCTCACCAGGTGGCCTTGTAGAGCTATATTCTCCTTCTACCTCCTCCTCCCCTCCTCCCTTCCTCTCCTCCCTATCTTCTTTCTCCTCCTCCTCCTCCCCCTTTCCCCTCCTCCTCCTACACCTTTTTATCCTCCTCTTCCTCCTCTCCTTTTCCTCTCTTCCCCCTACACTTCTTCATCTTCCTCCTTCACCTCTTCCTCCTCTTCCTCCACCTCCTCACCCTCCCCTTTTCCCCTACACCTCTTCCTCCTACAGCCCTTCCTCCCCCTCCCCCTTTCCCCTCCCTTTTCCCCCTCCTACACCCCTTCCTCCTCTTCCTCCACCTCCTCACCCTCCCCTTTTCCCCTACACCTCTTCCTCTTACAGCCCTTCCTCCCTCTCCCCTTTTCCCCTCCTCCTTTCCCTTCCTCATTCTACACCTCTTCCTCCTCTTCCTCCACCTCCTCACCCTCCCCTTTCCCCCTACACCTCTTCCTCTTACAGCCCTTCCTCCCTCTCCCCTTTTCCCCTCCCCCTTTCCCTTCCTCATTCTACACCTCTTCATCCTCTTCCTCCACCTCCTCACCCTCCCCTTTTCCCCTACACCTCTTCCTCTTACAGCCCTTCCTCCCTCTCCCCTTTTCCCCTCCCCCTTTCCCCTCCTCCTTCTACACCCCTTCCTCTTCCTCCTTCCTCCCTTTCCTTCTCCCCTTTTCCCCTCCCCCTTTCCCCTCCTCCTTCTACACCCCTTCCTCTTCCTCCTTCCTCCCTTTCCTTCTCCCCCTTTCCCCTCCTCATTCTACACCTCTTCCTCCTCTTCCTCATCCTCCTCCTTCTTCCCTCCCTTTCCTCCTCCCCTTTAGAATATTTTCCAACTATGCTTTCGTCACCAAAATTGTCAGGCTGCGTTTGGTTGCTGCCAGCATTAGTGAGTGGGTTAACTAGATGATGTAGTATGTATGTGAGGACCTGTGTACCGAGAGGAAGTAGTGTAGTAGGCAGACAAGTGACTGTCTGCATAGACACAGGCAGCTAGTAGTATCCCCTTGCAGCAGCCTGGCCGCTGGCAGCCCATCACCAT
This sequence comes from Maea johnstoni, assembly GCA_963942565.1. NCBI lineage: Eukaryota > Metazoa > Annelida > Polychaeta > Spionida > Magelonidae > Maea > Maea johnstoni. Next base: position 14,156,660 of record OZ012688.1, on the reverse strand, counting down.
TCCCTGTGCACAGTACAGCCCGCCCGACTGCTTGCTAGAATAGGAGTTACGGTCATATCTCAACCCTCCTACTACTACTACCCTTGCTACTTTTATTTCTATATCCCCTAATCAGGGTTCGACTTTCCCAGGGGCCCAGGGGCATATGCCCCTAGATTTTGCTGTGGGCCCCTAGATTTTTCAGACTAGGGGCCCGAAATAGTGTATATAGAAATCCTGTTGTTGACCACTAAACTTATCAAAAGAGCTTTTCGGGCCCCTAGCCTGAAATCTAAGTGTCACACCCTGCCCTTTCTGGTAGTTCATGACATTCTCACTAGGTGGCCCGAGGTCTACCCTTGCTATGCTCCATATCCCCTTTCTGGTAGTTCTGGTTATTCTAGCCTAGTTACAAGGCCCTACTCTGTTTTAGTTTATTATATATAAATGCCTGCACCTGTACTTCATAGGGACTTGCGGCCCACTGTTGACCATTAAGTTCACACAATTGCCACACGAGGGCTATGATGGGCAAGTGAACTCCTAGTATACCGCAGTGCTATCTATCCACAATGGACGACATTTAAATATGGCCTTGGAGGCTATGGTTATTCCTGTTCTGGTCTAATTTTTGCTACACTCTATACCCCCTTTCTGGTAGTTCATGTTATTACCACCAGGTGGTACATACTCGCTTTCTGATAGTTCATGGCATTACCACTAGGTGGCACTGGTGTACCCCTGCTACTTTCTATATTCCCTTTCTAGTAGTTCATGGCATTACTACCAGGTGGCACATGCTCACTTTCTGGCACTGGTGTACCGCTGCTACTTTCTATATCCCCTCTCTGGTATTTTATGGTATTACCACTAGGTGGTACAGGTCTACCCTTGCAACTTTCTATATCCCCTTTCTGGTAGTTCATGGCATTCTCACTAGGAGGCTTTGTTGTACCCCTTGCCACATTCTATATGCTTTCTGGTAGTTCATATTATTTCCAGTATGTGGCACTAGGTCTGCCCTTGCTACTTTGTATATAGTTGGCACATGTCTACCCTTGGTACTTATTATATTCCCCATCCAGAGTTTTTCGGAACTAGGATTGGATGCCATGTGTCGGCAGTAGAATGGGTGTAGTAAGGGGGGGGGGGGGGGGTTGACTGGAACGTGTTCGTGTTCTGCGTTCCTTTACACTACAGGTCTGTAGTGTAAAGGAACGCAGCTAAAGAATCGCGTGCCGCTACGCGTCGCCACCGAGTCGCGTATTATAATATTATAATTACCTTCCAATTACTTGTGACGTCATCAAAACTATAAAATCGCTAATTTCACCGATTTAAAAAAGGTTTTTTAATTTCCTAAAAGTGTATTCTTAGTATAATTGGTCCATTGAATGTATCCATGCTGTTTGATCAAAACAGAGTGGACGCTATCATACATAACTGGAAGAACCAAGTTTTCAGTAATGAAACAATCCAAGGCGTTCCACAAAGGCTTTCGACGTGTTTGACGCCGCCTATCGGCGGGTTCCGGAACCTCGCGTCTAGTAGTTCATGACATTCCCACTGGGTGGCAGTAGGTCAAGATGCCTAGATTGGGGGGGGGGGGGGGTGTAGTGTTGGACTGCTGGTCGGCCGGATAGGCTGGTGATAGAGGGACAAGGGCTGGTCAGGGCAGCACATTGCTATCAATCACACTAGAGAACCAGTTCACAGAATACTTAGCTACTCCAACATGCCACCAAAGGACTCAAAGAGAAAAATCTCCATTGATATCAAGCTCCCTTAACCCTTTTGCTGCTGATGGCTTATTTGGTCAGTACAAAATGATGCAAAAATGCTGAAAAATGACTGGAACCCTAGCAAAATGCTACTCATCTGATAGTTCTTAGCAAGAGCTTTCAAATAAATACCAACTTGACAAGGTTAGGATAGATTTTAACCCTTTATAAGCTGCGGCTTGTGGCTTGTGGCTAATTTGGTCAATACAAAATGATGCAAAAAGCTGAAAAATGATTGAAACCTTGGCACATGGATATATACTCATCTGAGAGTACCCAGTGAGAGGTATCTAATGAATACCTACATGACAGGGTTTGGAAAGATTTTAAGCATTATTTGGTCAAAAAATATGGTTCAAAAAAAGCTTATAAATGACTGGAACCCTGGCAAATGGGTACTCATCATATTCAAATGAATACCAACATGACAGGATTTGGATAAGTTTTAAGCATCATTGCGGTTGTGTGTCTCAAAAAGAAAATAGCCTCAGCATTGAAAGGGTTAACCCTTCCAATGCTGAGGGTACTTTTTTCCAAAGCACAAGAATGCAAAGATTTTTGATAGCCATCTAAACCCTGTCATGTTGGTATTCATTTGAAAGCTCTCACTGAGTACTCTCGGATGAGTACCCATTTGCAAGGGTTTCAGTCATTTTTCATTTTTTTTGCATCATTTTGTATTGGCAAAAGTAGCCACCAGCAGCATAAAGGTTAATGCAGAATTCCTCCACCCTCCCCCAGGGGCAGGTGGTGGTCAATGGTGTGGTGGTGTTGGTGCAGAATGTTGTTGTGTGAACAAGGCAAAGCTACTCGCTGTCCCCGCCGCCGCAGCTATGATGATGTAGTAGAAAGAGGCAGATCAATAGACGCACAGTTAATTATTCATCCTGGCTTCCAACACCTCCATTAATTTTCTAATCTCTAGTCACAAATGCGTCGTGGGCTGCCGCCATTGCTGTACACAGCCGGGGAATGTACTCTACGCTGAGCCAGTCAAACCTGTATTAAGAGACCACCCAAAGGAAGACCAAGATATGGTCCCTTAATAGAGGTGGTCTCTTAATAGAGGTGATCGCTCGGGCTGGTTTGACTGAATATAGTAAAGTCTGCAACTAGGTCCCTGACTACTATTTTCTTATCTCTAGTAGGCCGCCAAAGCTGAACATAGTCAGGGAATGTACTCTACGCTGAGCCTTGTATCTATATAGTGAAGTCTGTGACTAAGGTACCTGACTACTATTTTCTGATCTCTATTCATAAATGTGTCGTAGGCCGCCGCCATTGCTGAACATAGTCAGGGAATGTACTCTACGCTGAGCCTTGTATCTATATAGTGAAGTCTGCGACTAGGTCCCTGACTACTATTTTCCAATCTCTAGTCACAAATGGCCGCCGCCATAGCTGAACACAGCTAGGGAATGTACTCTACGCTGAGCCTTACACATATCTATATAGTAAAGTCTGTGACTAGGTCCCTGACTACTACTTTCCAATCTCTAGTCACAAATGGCGGCCGCAATTGCTGAACACAGCCAGGGAATAAACTCTACCCTGAGCCACGCATCTATATAATAAAGTCTGCTACTAGGTCTCTGATTTCTACTAGGTCATAGTATCCTCATACTAGGAGTTAGTGTACCACCAGCCAGTCAACCTCTCTGTTGTGGGTACCGGGAATCCAGGTTTACAGTGATCCTCCACTATTTATTTTCGATGTTGAAAAGTCACTGTGATACAGGTAGAAACAGAGAAAAAACATCGGTTCCCCTTATGGGCACCCTCTCTGCAGGGTCATCACTATAGGGTTCTGGTAGGGTGACTGGGCATTTTTGAAATCCCATAGGAGAAGTCATTACAAGATTCATTCATTCTTTCTTCCCTGTTTTTTTTTGAGGCCGGGGGGGGGGGGGGGGGGGGGGTGGTCACCTGGTGCAGAGAGATGAGAGTACTGAAAAATGTAGATGACACCCTTATCAGAATTTGAATTGATAGCAATCTCTTTGGTGAAGGGGTGAGGAGATACTGAAATTAGT
>OZ012688.1:14142867-14147867 GCA_963942565.1 Maea johnstoni | reverse complement strand
CTTAGTATCATGAGTCAGTCATTTCTAAAGGTCTCCTGGTAGTGTCTTCTGAATCTACCATACTTAAAGGATAACATGAAAACAAAACTAAATAACAGAACACCTTTGAAAGAGGGGAGTAACTAGAAAATTGAATTGAACTCTATTTCCTCTTAAGATATTTTAAAGATGTCATTGTTGCAAAGATATAACCCAAAGCCCCATTTTGGGTGCTACAGACATATTAACCCTTCCAATGCTTAGGCTACGTTCGTTGAAAGCACAAGAAGGCAAAGATTCTAAATCCCTGTCATGTTGGTATTTATTTGATAGCTCTCACTGAGTACTCTCAGATGAGTACCCAAAATCAGGGTTTCAAGCATTTTTTTGCTTTTATGCAAATTGCATCGTTTTGTATTGGCAAAATTAGCCACCAGCACTGAGGGTTATTTCAGTTCATTTTAGAGAATAGATGTAAGATTAAATTGTGCTTACAAGTATCATGTCTGCACTACATACCAGGCCATCTAGTGGCGTATTCCTTAACTAAAGTGCTGATGTCAAGGTAATCATTTGTAATATACTTTTGAACCACTATGTTTTTCGGTGATCATCAGAATTTTCCCATAAGTGGGAAAGATTACACTGCAAATAGACTTTTATTTCTCTTTTATAAAACCTTTCATCGAAGTCCTAAACTATGTTTATTCTTTCATTCATGAGGTTTCTTCATATTTGTTTTTCTTGGGACCTTTGTCCGGAGTGGACAATGTGGGGATGATGTTCTGAATGGGAAGGAAAATATGTTTATTGGCGATGCACATTCGATAGATCTTTTGAATAAATCTTTAGAAATAGAACAGCTATATTTGATTGGTACAATTGATTTGTACAATTGTTTGTACAATTGTTTGTACAATTATGAATATTGCTAGGTTAGGAGTGCCTGTTATTTTATTATTATATATATCATCTTATTATTCTTTTTACAATTGAATCGTTTCAAGTATCAAATGATATGTACAGGTTATATTCAAGGTATACATAAGCATAGTTATACATTTCTCACTTATAAATCATTTGCTCACCACAACAATTCTGTTTGAGTTTCTTGAGGGGTATGGGTTGGTTATATACTTGGGTAAGTTTTCTTTGAAGAATTATAAAGAGGACACCATCAGACGAGTACCCATTTGCCAAGGTTTCAGTCATTTTTCAGTTTTTTTGCATCATTTTCTTTTGGTCAATTTAGCCACCAGCTGCATAAGGGTTAAATAGCTGTATATGAGAAAATACCACCCGTGAATTGAGCAGCTTACTGTGAGGGTTCTGCTAAGTGGGTCAGTGGACAATCAGTGAGACAAGACGAGACTGAGAAGAGACAAGACTGAGACAAGATTCAGACGAGACAGATGAGATGAGATTAAGACGAGACTGAGACGAGATGAGACAAGACTGAGATGAGACGAGACTGAGATGAGATGAGACGAGACTGAGATGAGATGAGACGAGACAGATGAGACGAGACTGAGATGAGACGAGACTGAGACAAGACTGAGATGAGGCGAGACTGAGACGAGACTGAGATGAGATGAGACGAGACTGAGATGAGACAGATGAGACGAGACTGAGACGAGACAGATGAGATGAGACGAGACTGAGATGAGACGAGATGAGACGAAACTGAGATGAGACGAGATTAAGACGAGACTGAGACGAGATTAAGACGAGACTGAGACAGACAAGACTAGACTGAGACAAGACAAGACGAGATGAGACAATGAGACTAATGAGACTACATGGAGAGTAGCACTATACTATAGTAGAGTGTTCGCTGGTCGACGAGGCAAATGAGATGGTTATTTGTATAAGTGTGGCTATACTATAGTAGAGTGTTCGCTGCCGCTGGTGCGAAGGTATTTGTGTGGGGTGTATTTATGGGCGAGCGAGGTCTGGGAGTCGTGGGTGTCATTAGGTTTACATGCCCAGCAATGTGGCGGGGTTGACAGCTGACTCCTCGCTCTCGCTTGCTGCCGGCCCGGCCCGGGATGTTACATAGCTCGGCCCGCTGCTGGGTTTTCAGCAGCCAAACACAGCACTGCAAATAAATACGCCCTAAAGGGCTCTGCACTGACCGCAGGTCATGGGCTGCTCCTTCTCCTCCTCTTCCTTGTCTAATCCTGCTCCTCCACCATTTAAATATATATATATATATATATATATATATATATATATATATATATATATATGTATATATATATATATATATATATATATATATATATATATAAATATATATATATATATATATATATATATATATATATATATATATATATACACACACATGTATATATATATATATATATATATATATATATATATATATATATATATATATATATATATATATATATATATATATATATATATATATATATATATATATATTATATATATATATACAAATGCCACATGATGGGATTGTACTGGCAGTATTTAGAACTACCCTTCTAGCATACTGCAGTGCCATCTATCCGCAATGAATGTCACCTAAATATGGCCTGGTAGGCGGTTTAGGATAATAGCAGCATGTTGCATCAATAACCAGGACACAGGAAGGTACTCATCCAAATTACACACTTAGCAACTTCACTTTTTTTACCTAATGTTTCAAGGATTGACCTTAGAATTTTCAGGCAGACCATATTTTGCGCCTAGGATCTTGAATTTATATTTTAAAAAATACTGGTGTGCACAATGCACCAATACGAATGTAGGCTATTTGGGGACATGCTCCCCTAGAATTTCTTTTTGGCCAAAGTAGCCACCAGGAGCGCAAGGGCTAAATGGCCAACAGTAGGCCACAAGCCCTTATGTAGTAAGTATAGGTGCAGGCATAAATTCAAATTAGTCATAAAAGAAGTGAGGCCCAGGAGCTAGTCAGTTATTATCCTTTTCCAGGTGAGCAGCAGGATGATGAAGATAATGATGATGATGATGATGATGATGATGATGATGATGATGATAAAGATAGAGGATGAGGAGGAGGGTTAGGAGAAGCTGCAGGGCTAAGACGATGCTGAATTATGCCTTGTAGCTTCTGTTATCCTTACCCAGGTGAGCAGCAGCAGCATGATGATGATGATGATGATGATGATGATGATGATGATGATGATGATGATGATGATGATGATGGTGATGATAAAGATGAGGATGAGGAGGAGGGTCTGGGGAAGCTGCAGGGTTAAGACAATGCTGAATGATGGCTTGTAGCCAGGCTTCTGTTATCCTTACCCAGGTAAGCAGGAGGATGAGGATGATGATGATGATGATGATGATGATGATGATGATGATGATGATGATGATGATGATGATGATAAAGATGAGGATGAGGAGGAGGGTCTGGGGAAGCTGCAGGGCTAAGACGATGCTGAATGATACCTTGTTGCTAGGCTTCTGTTATCCTTACCCAGGTGAGCAGCATGATGATGATGATGATGATGATGATAAAGATGAGGATGAGGAGGAGGGTCTGGGGAAGCTGCAGGGCTAAGACTTTGCTGAATGATGCCTTGTAGCTAGGCTTCTGTTATCCTTACCCAGGTGAGCAGGAGGATGAGGATGAGGAGGAGGATGAGAGGGTCAGGAGAAGCTGCAGGGCCAGTTGGCAGTGTGTCATATTGTCCTGCCTGCAGGCGGCGCTGGTCACAGGCCACCTCACTCTCATCATCATCATCATCCTCATCATCATCATCTTCCAGGACAGGGCACCTAGTGCACAACACAGCACTCATTGTTCCTCTGGGCAGCCACCTCATTCTCATCATCATCATCCTCATCATTCTCATTATTCTCATTCTCATCATCATCATCATCTTCATCCTCCTCAGCCTGGAAAGGCACCTAGTGCACAGCAGCACTCATTTTTCCTCTTGGCAGCCACCTCGTTCTCATTCTCATCATCCTCATCATTCTCATCATCATCATCATCCTCATCCTCATTATCTTCATCATCATCATCTTTCATCATCATCATCGTCATAACCTCAGCCTGGACATCTAGTGCACAACAGAACCCTGTAATTAATCCTCAAGGGGGACACACTTGAGCAGTCATCAGTAACAGTTAAACTGCAACTCATGAAAACTGTGCTGCCATCTATAATTTGAGAGAGTCATCATACCTAGTTAACACCTAGTATATGTGGTGGTGGGGGAGTTATACATAACTCAGCCTGAGCACCAGGCGGGGCCTGCATGCATGGGCTCCCACATTTATTTATCACTCTACCTCATGGCCTTTTCCTCCTCCCCTTAAAATGTGAAGTCCGGAAATATCATTCTTGTCTTGAATATCAATATTATCAGCATCGTCAATAGCATCATCATCATCATCATCATCATCATTATAACCATCATCATTATCATCATCATCATCTTTCATTGCTCATCATCATCATCTTCATTATAACCATCATCGTCATCAGCATTTTCATTATCATCATTTTCATCTTCATCATGCACTATATTAATTTCTCCTCTGGTAATTGTAAAATGGATTTTACTAGTTTTATGTCATGGCAGAAAGATACATAATGAGCAATATGAATATATACTGGCAGGAACTATGTATTTGAAATATATAGTTCCTGATACTGGTTAACATTATGTAACTTGTCTAATAAGTCAGATCCAGGGTTGCATTCAGGGTAGGTAACTAATGGTAACTCACATAGGTACAATAGGATTAAAGTTGATGATGAGTTCACATCTCAGGTATCTATGACAAAGAGAGAGGGGGAGAGAGAGAGAGAGAGAGAGAGAGAGAGAGAGAGAGAGAGAGAGAGAGAGAGAGAGAGAGAGAGAGAGAGAGAGAGAGAGAGAGAGAGGGGGGGGGGGAGAGAGAGAGAGAGAGCGAGAGAGAGAGAGAGAGAGAGAGAGAGAGAGAGAGAGAGAGAGAGAGAGAGAGAGAGAGAGAGAGAGAGAGAGACAGAGAGAGATAGAGAGAGAGACAGAGA
>OZ012688.1:14124347-14142667 GCA_963942565.1 Maea johnstoni | reverse complement strand
CTCCTCATTCTACACCTCTTCCTCCTCCTTCCTCCCTTTCCTCCTCCCCTTTTGAATATTTTTCCAACTATGCTTTTGTCACCAAAATTGTCAGGCTGCGTTTGGTTGCTGCCCGCATAAGTGGGTTAACTAGATGATGTAGTATGTATGTGAGGACCTGTGTACCGAGAGGAAGTAGTGTAGTAGGCAGACAAGTGACTGTCTGCATAGACACAGGCAGCTAGTAGTATCCCCTTGCAGCCTGGGCCTGGCCGCTGGCAGCCCATCATCATGATCATTTCCTGTGCACAGTACAGCCCGCCCGACTGCTTGCTAGAATAGGAGTTATGGTCATATCTCAACCCTACTACTACTACTACCCTTGCTACTTTTATTTCTATATCCCCTTTATGGTAGTTCATGACATTCTCACTATGTGGCCCAAGGTCTACCCTTGCTATGCTCCATATCCCCTTTCTGGTAGTTCTGGCTATTCCTGTTCTGATTTAATTTTTGCTACACTCTATACCCCCTTTCTGGTAGTTCATGTTATTACCACCAGGTGGTACATACTCGCTTTCTGATAGTTCATGGCATTACCACTAGGTGGCACTGGTGTACCCCTGCTACTTTCTATATTCCCTTTCTGGTATTTTATGGTATTACCACTAGGTGGTACAGGTCTATCCTACTTTCTGGTAGTTCATGGCATTCTCACTAGGAGGCTTTGTTGTACCCCATGCCACTTTCTATATGCTTTCTGGAAATTTATGGTATTACCAGTATTTGGCACTAGGTCTACCCTTGCTACTTAGTATATATTTGGCACATGTCTACCCTTGGTACTTATTATATTCCCCATCTAGTAGTTCATGACATACCCACTAGGTGGCAGTAGGTCAAGATGCCCAGATTGGGGGGGGGGGGGGGGGGGGGGGGGGGGGAGGTAGTGTAGGGCTGCTGGTGGGCCAGCTAGGCTGGTGATAGAAAGGAAAGGGCTGGTCAGGGCGGCACGTTGCTATCAATCACACTAGAGAACCAATTCACAGAATACTTAGCTACTTTTACACGCCACCAAAAGGACTCAAAGAGAAAAATCTCCATTGATATCAAGCTCCCTTAACCCTTTCGCTGCTAGTGTCTAATTTTGCCATTACAAAACGATGCAAAATGCTGAATAATAACTGGAACCCTAGCAAATTGGTATTCATCTGATAGTTCTAAGCAAGAGCTTTCAAATGAATACCAACTTGACAAGGTTAGGATATATTTTAACCCTAAGCTGCGGCTTGTGGCTTGTGGCTAATTTGGTCAATACAAAATGATGCAAAAAGCTGAAAAATGATTGAAACCTTGGCACATGGATATATACTCATCTGAGAGTACCCAGTGAGAGGTATCTAATGAATACCTACATGACAGGGTTTGGAAAGATTTTAAGCAGCATTTGGTCAAAAAATATGGTTCAAAAAAGCTTATAAATGACTGGAACCCTGGCAAATGGGTACTCATCATATTCAAATGAATACCAACATGACAGGATTTGGATAAGTTTTAAGCATCATTGCGGTTGTGTGTCTCAAACAAAAAATAGCCTCAGCATTGGAAGGGTTAACCCATTAATGCTTAAGAGCTCCTCTAGAAATTGTTGTCTGGATCATTGATACTTTTGGCAATAACTTAAGAATTAAGCATAATTTTACAAAATATTTGAAGGAGAGTTGCAGGTATTGTTCTGATTGACATTTCTCGATCAAATATTTTCCTGACTTTGCTTTTGCCTGCAAATTATCATTAAAATTGTGAGGCTGCTTTTGGCCGCTGTGAGCATTAATGGGTTATTGTAAAATTCCTCCACCCTCCCCCAGGGGCAGGTGGTGGTCAATGGTGTGGTGGTGTTGGTGCAGAATGTTGTTGTGTGAACAAGGCAAAGCTACTCGCTGTCCCCGCCGCCGCAGCTATGATGATGTAGTAGAAAGAGGCAGATCAATAGACGCACAGTTAATTATTCATCCTGGCTTCCAACACCTCCATTAATTTTCTAATCTCTAGTCACAAATGCGTCGTAGGCCGCCGCCATTGCTGTACACAGCCAGGGAATGTACTCTACGCTGAGCCAGTCAAACCTGTATTAAGAGACCACCCAAAGGAAGACCTATATATGGTCCCTTAATAGAGGTGGTCTCTTAATAGAGGTGATCGCTCAGGCTGGTTTGACTGAATATAGTAAAGTCTGCGACTAGATCCCTGACTACTATTTTCTGATCTCTAGTCATAAATGCGTCATAGGCTACAGCCATTGCTGAATACAGCCAGGGAATGTACTCTACGCTGAGCCTTGTATATATATAGTGAAGTCTGCAACTAGGTCCCTGACTACTATTTTCTAATCTCTAGTCACAAATGTGTCGCACTCAAGCCACCATAGCCGAACATAGTCAGGGAATGTACTCTACGCTGAGCCTTGTATCTATATAGTGAAGTCTGTGACTAGGTCCCTGACTACTATTTTCCAATCTCTAGTCACAAATGGCTGCCGCCATTGCTGAACACAGCTAGGGAATGTACTCTATGCTAAGCCAGGCATCTATATAATAAAGTCTGCTACTAGGTCTCTGACTTCTACTAGGTCATAGTATCCTCATACTAGGAGGTAGTGTACCACCAACCAGTCAATCTCTCTGTTGTGGGAAACGGGAATTTAGGCCTACAGTGATCCTCAAATATTTATTTTCGATGTTAAAAAGTCACTGTGATACAGGTAGAAACAGAGAAAAAACACAGTTCCCCTTATGGGCACCCTCTCTGCAGGGTCATCAATGTAGGGTTCTGGTAGGTGGAAGGGTGTTTTAAAATCCCATAGGAGAAGTCTACAATACTATTATTATTATTTTTTCAGGGAGCCCAAATGCACCTTCATATACTTCATAAAGGGGTGGTGTATATCAAACAGTGCATCTACGAGCTCCCTGCAGAAATTTGTGGGGGCCCCATCCTTACATTATTTCTCCCGTATTGTATGAAATACACATACAAGACAGAAATCAACATCCTAACCCATGGGATTTCCCCTTGTATTCCAAAAGCATATTGAAAAATATGACTGAAACCCTGGCATATGGGTACTCATCTAAGAGTACTCAGCGAGGGCTATCCAATGAGTACCAACATGACAGGGTTAAGATGATAACCTTATGATAACCTTATGATAATCTTCATGTTCTTGCAATTCAGATGAAAGTAGCCTTTATATGATAGCATTTGAAAAAGCTTCCAAGTCAAGCCTAACGTCTAGGTTGACTTGAACAGAATTAGGTTGAAGGCTTCTAGAAAGATGTGGTTTGGAAAAAGCTGGTTTTAATCCCAGCTGCTGTGTGTTTGGGAGATAGTGGGAGGGCGATGCCGTAGATGCATATTTGTGGTCAATCAGATGGAGAGAAGAGGGGAGAGATTTATGTCGGTTTCGTGTGCTGTGTGCATTACGGGATTCCTGTGTACTGACTCTCGCTATATATAGGTACATCACAGTGGTCAGGGGTGGAGGTCTGACACACTTACATCTACGCCCCCCTTAAGAGGAAGCTATTACAAAGTTACTCCTACTTTCCTTCCTCCTGCTGGTTGTCATCATCATCATCATCATCTTCATCATCATCTTCATCATTTTTATCACAATTATCATCATCATTGTCATCATCATCATCGTCATTGTTATCATCATCATCGTCGTCGTCATCATCATCATCATCATCTTCATCATCATCTTCATCATTTTTATCACAATTATCATCATCATTGTCATCATCATCATCATCATCATCGTCATTGTTATCATTATCATCATCATCATCATCATCATCATCATCATCATCATCATCATCATCATCATCATCTTCATCATCATGGTCATGGTCATCATCATCATCATTGTTATCCTAACTACAATCATCCTTTCCATCATCAACTCCATCGTCATCGTTGTCATCATCATTATCATGGTCATGATCATGATCATTATTATAATTACCTTCATCATTATAACCATCATCGTAACCATCATCGTAACCATCATCATTGTTAAAATCATCATCATCCTCATCACAATCATCACTGCCACCATCATTATCATCATCATCATCATCATCATCATCATCATCATCATCATTCTCAGCTGCAGCAGGATTCTTCAAATGATCCACCTCCCCTTGAATGAGTTCAATGTATGCTTAATAGACAAGATTTTACTTCTCTCTGTTATAATCAGGCTGAATGCAAAGTATTGCAAACCGCCCCCATTGAAAAGCAAATCCCTACTCGCAAATAGGTTGACAATTTGTTCAGTCTCAACAAATAAGCAACTACATATTATAATTCTGTTTATGCCATTTCCTTAATTCATATTATTTTACATGTGATTTGTTTCCATGCAATGAAATAATTTACACGCAGACTTTTCCTGGGCATTTTTTTTTTCAATTTCAGGATCCTATCAAAGTAGACGGATATTTTTATCCAGTCATCTGAAATAGTTGATGTCTATATCCTGGTTACTTTATCCTGTGTAAATATGTGTGATATGTGACAGTTGAATGGCCACTATTATGCAGGCTGAGGCTGCGACTCCTATACACACCAGGATGTGATGAAGGGTGTCATCATGGGACTTATTGTATATGATTTACGCATATCATTAACAGGCTGCCTGACACATGTTCTAGCCACAATATTGTTTTTGTCTGGTTGTCAAACCTTCACTAGTCCATCATATACTGATTGTTATTAATCTATTGTTTCCTCAGTATATGCATAATCCATTGTTAATGCTTTATGACTTGACTACACTTATTGATATGGCAGAATATATGTATGATGTGAATATATATATATATATATATATATATATATATATATATATATATATATATATATATATATATATATATATATATATATATATATATATATATAATATATATATATATATATATATATATATATATATATATATATATATTCACACACACATATATATGTACAAGAATACTGATATTCATTCAATAGAAAAATGTCTACATGTTTAGATTTACAGGGAAATCATAGTTGCAGCTTTGGGGACTCTGTAGGTTATACAAAGTGCAACAAAAATAACTTTGCAGAATTGTTGTTGTCATATTTTATAAACAAAATATTGCTTAAAGATACTTATGAAAAGTAAATGATATTACATTCGTATGAAATGATGTAAAAAAAATTGGTCGTGAGAATTAGGCGTAAATGAATATAGTATTATGGCGTACTTGCGGGGCCACGTTTTTTCAACCTCAGCACAAAAGAACGTCTGTTTTCAGGCTAGAAATTAGCACAAGATATTTAAAGGAAATATTGATGTTGTATGGTATTGAAAAGGGGCTAATCCCTAAGAATTTTTTGATCCTCCCCTGGACCATTCATGTGTGAACCTTAACCCTTATGCTGCTGGTGGCTAATCTGGCCATTACAAAATAATGCAAAAAACCTGAAAAATGAGTGAAACCCTGGCACATGGGTACTCATCTGAGAGTACTCGACAAGATCTTTCCAATGTATACCAACATGACAGGGTTAAGATGGTTTTCAAAAATTTTGCATCCTTGTGCTTTAAACGAAAGTAGCCTCAGCATTGGAAGGGTTAAGAGCAATACAAGGAACTTACTTTCTAAGTGTATTTAACCCATTCAAAAATTTGAGCATCCTTGTGCTTTGGACGAAAGTAGCCTCAGCATTGGAAGGGTTAAAAACATACAATGCACCGAGCAGGTCAATGGATGTCTTCCCATTTTGTTCAAACATCTTTATTGTCCATGTTCCTGGGCCTAATGGTTTCACGGTGTTCCATATAACCTGTATTATTGAAGACTTGAAGAGCTGATATGTGGTGGCCAGGGAGGTTGTCAAGCAGAGTGATGGTTGTCATGACGATTGTGATGCTGCTGCTGCTGCTGCTGCGGTAGCCGGTGATGGCAGTGGTTGTTAGGAGATGTGGATGCAGACCTTATTGATTGTCTAGGTGGTCCCAACCTGCTGAAGATCAGTTTACCTTTGCCCTCTTGTATGAAGACTACTAAGTCCAAATACTGACAGCTCTAGCCTACCTCCCAGGCATTACTTAAGCCCTTATAGAATAAAATGAACATTTTTTTTTAAAGAGTGCCGTGAGGCACTCTCAAGGATCGGTGGGAGCGCAGCACAGCCTTAAAAATCGCTGTGCGTCAGACGCTTAGTCAGTAAATATCAGTAGGAAGGTCGTGGACCATAGACTGATTTGCAAACATGTTCGCAAACCTCTCTAAGGTCCACGACCACTGATTTTGGACCTCACGACCTCTACGGTTGAGGCCAACTCCTTGAGGCACCCGCAAGGTGATCCTGCGATCGCCACGGTATTCGGCCGCAAACACACCGCACTGTGGACGGATGCCTCATGTGACCAGGGCTTTACATGTGATCCCTTGTGGATAGATGGCACTGCAGTATACAAATAACATTGTTTGCCACTTTGGCGCCACCTGTATAGATAGAATAACTGTAGCACTAGCCTGCCTCCCATGCATTACTTAGATGTGGTCCCTTGTGGATAGATGGCTCTGCAGTATATAAATTAAATAGTATGCCACTTTGGCGCCATCTATATGGATAAACTGGATAACTGGGGACTCCCTTTTTTATTTTATATATTCAAAGGGGACCTCAAAATGAAAGTCTATGCAAGGTTTGATGAAATTCTAACTGTGGGGTATTTTTGATTGGACAATTTTAGACATGATATTTGCAAATTTACTTCCACTTTGGCGCCACCTATATGGACAGGATGACTGGTGCCCCCCTTTTTATTTGGGATTTTCAAAGGAATCTGACAATGATAGCTTATGCAAAGTTAGTGGATTTCTTACAGTAACTGTGGGGGATGTTTTAAAATGGACTTATAGATTTAGATATCACTGTCACCTTATCAAATACCCTACTATGCCTTTAAGCCATGCAAGCAGTCTCTGCCTTCTCCAAGTGGAAGACCTTAGTATCATGAGTCAGTCATTTCTAAAGGTCTCCTGGTAGTGTCTTCTGAATCTACCATACTTAAAGGATAACATGAAAACAAAACTAAATAACTGAACACCTTTGAAAGAGGGGAGTAACTAGAAAATTGAATTGAAGTCTATTTTCTCTTAAGATATTTTAAAGATGTCATTGTTGCAAAGATTTAACCCAAAGCCCCATTTTGGGTGCTACAGACATATTAATGCTTAGGCTACTTGCGTTGAATGCACAAGAAGGCAAAGATTCTAAAACCCTGTCATGTTGGTATCTATTTGATATATCTCTCAGATGAGTACCCAAAATCAGGGTTTCAGTCATTTTTTTTTGCTTTTATGCATCGTTTTGTATCAGCAAAATTAGCCACCAGCCCTATGAGGGTTATTTCAGTTCAGTTCAGAGAAAAGATGTAAGATCAAATTATGCTTCCAAGTATCATGTCTGCACTACTTACCAGGCCATCTAGTGGTGTATTCCTTAACTAAAGTGCTGATGTCAATGTAATCATTTGTAATATACTTTTGAACCACTATGTTTTTCGGTGATCATCAGAATTTTCCCGAAAGTTGGAAAGATTACACTGCAAATAGACTTTTATTTCTCTTTTATACAACCTTTCATTGAAGTCCTAAACTATGTTTATTCTTTCATTCATGAGGTTTCTTCATATTTGTTTTTCTTGGGACCTTTGTCCGGAGTGGACAATGTGGGGATGATGTTCTGAATGGGAAGGAAAATATGTTTATTGGCGATGCACATTCGATAGATCTTTTGAATAAATCTTTAGAAATAGAACAGCTCTATTTGATTGGTACAATTGATTTGTACAATTGTTTGTACAATTGTTTGTACAATTATGAATATTGCTAGGTTAGGAGTGCCTGTTGTTTTAGTATTATTTATATCATCTTATTATTCTTTTTACAATTAAATCGTTTCAAGTAGCATATGATATGTACAGGTTATATTTAAGGTATACATAAGCATAGTTGTACATTTCTCACTTATAAATCATTTGCTAACCACAACAATTCTGATTGAGTTTCTTGAGGGGTATGGGGTGGTGGACAATCAGTGTCAGTGGACAATCAGTGAGACGAGACGAGTCTGAGACAAGACGAGACTGAGATGAGACGAGATTAAGATGAGACTGAGATGAGACAAGATTAAGACGAGACTGAGACGAGATTAAGACAAGACTGAGACGAGACTGAGACGAGATTAAGACGAGACTGAGACGAGATGAGACGAGATTAAGAGGAGACAGATGAGACGAGATTAAGACAAGACTGAGACGAGACTGAGACGAGACTGAGACAGACAAGACTAGACTGAGACGAGACTGAGACAGACAAGACTAGACTGAGATGAGACGAGACGAGATGAGACAACGAGACTAATGAGATGGTTATTTGTATAAGTGTGGTTACATGGAGAGTAGCACTATACTATAGTAGAGTATTCGCTGGTCGACGAGGCAAATGAAATGGTTATTTGTATAAGTGTGGCTACACCGAGAGTAGCGCTATACTATAGTAGAGTGTTCGCTGCCACCGGTGCGAAGGTATTTGTGTGGGGGTGTATTTATGGGCGAGCGAGGTCTGGGAGTCGTGGGTGTCATTAGGTTTACATGCCCAGCAATGTGGCGGGGTTGACAGCTGACTCCTCGCTCTCGCTTGCTGCCGGGCCCGGGATGTTACATAGCTCGGCCCGCTGCTGGAAACTCAGCAGCCAAACACAGCACTGCAAATAAATACGCCCTAAAGGGCTCTGCACTGACCGCAGGTCATGGGCTGCTCCTTCTCCTCCTCTTCCTTGTCTAATCCTGCTCCTCCACCATATTAATATATTTGTAAATATATATATATATATATATATATATATATATATATATATATATATATATATATATATATATATATATATATATATATATATATTGTATATATATGTATATATATATATATATATATATATATATATATATATATATATATATATATATATATATATATATATATATATATATATATATACACAAATGCCACATGATGGGATTGAACTGGCAGTATTTCGAACTACCCTTCTAGCATACTGCAGTGCCATCTATCCGCAATGAATGTCACCTAAATATGGCCTGGTAGGCGGTTTACGATAATAGCAGCATGTTGCATCAATAACCAGGACACAGGAAGGTACTCATCCAAATTACACACTTAGCAACTTCACTTTTTTACCTAATATATAAGGGTTTAACCTTAACATTTTCAGGCAGAAGCATATTTGTCGCCTAGAATTCAAAATTTATATTAAAAAAAACCTGCCGTGCACTGCAATGCACCATTACAAATCTAAGGCCATTTGGGGATATGCTCCCCCAGAATTTCTTTTTGGCCAAAGTAGCCATCAGCATCAAGAGGGCTAAATGGCCACCAGTAGGCCACACGCCCTTATGTAGTAAGTATAGGTGCAGGCATAAATTCAAATTAGTCATAAAAGAAGTGAGGCCCAGGAGCTAGGCTGTTATTATCCTTACCCAGGTGGGCAGGAGGATGATGATGATGATGATGATGATGATGATGATGATGATGATGATGATGATGATGATGATAAGGATGAGGATGAGGAGGAGGGTCTGGAGAAGCTCCAGGGCTAAGACAATGCTGAATGATGCCTTGTAGATAGGCTTCTGTTATCCTTACCCAGGTGAGCAGCAGGAGGATGAGGATGATGATGATGAGGATGATGGTGATGATGATGATGATGATGATGATGATGATGATGATGATGATGATGGTGGTGGTGATAAAGATGAGGATGAAGAGGGTCTGGGGAAGCTGCATGGCTAAGACGATGCTGAATGATGCCTTGTAGATAGGCTTCTGTTATCCTTACCCAGGTGAGCAGGATGATGATGATGATGATGATGATGATGATGATGATGATGATGATGATGGTGATGATAAAGATGAGGATGAGGAGGATGGTCAGTAGAAGCTGCAGGGCTAAGACGATGCTGAATGATGCCTTGTAGCTAGGCTTCTGTTATCCTTACCCAGGGGAGCAGGATGATGATGATGATGATGATGATGATGATGATGATGATGATGATGATGATGATGATGATGGTGATGATAAAGATGAGGATGAGGAGGATGGTCAGTAGAAGCTGCAGGGCTAAGACGATGCTGAATGATGCCTTGTAGCTAGGCTTCTGTTATCCTTACCCAGGTGAGCAGGATGATGATGATGATGATGATGATGATGATGATGATGATGATGAGGATGATGATGATAAAGATGAGGATGAGGAGGAGGGTCTGGGGAAGCTGCAGGGCTAAGACAATGCTGAATGATGCCTTGTTGCTAGGCTTCTGTTATCCTTACCCAGGTGAGCAGATGATGATGATGATGATGATGATGAGGATGATGATGATGATGGTGATGATAAAGATGAGGAGGAGGAGGAGGGTCTGGGGAAGCTGCAGGGTTAAGACAATGCTGAATGATGGCTTGTAGCTAGGCTTCTGTTATCCTTACCCAGGTGAGCAGCAGGATGATGATGATGATGATGATGATGATGATGATGATGATGATGATAAAGATGAGGATGAGGAGGAGGGTCTGGGAAAGCTGCAGGGCTAAGACGATGCGGAATGATGCCTTGTAGCTAGGCTTCTGTTATCCTTACCCAGGTGAGCAGCAGGATGAGGATGATGAGGATGAGGATGAGAGGGTCAGGAGAAGCTGCAGGGCCAGTTGGCAGTGTGTCATACTGTCCTGCCTGCAGGCGGCGCTGGTCACAGGCCACCTCACTCTCATCATCATCATCATCCTCGTCATCATCATCTTCCAGGACAGTGCACCTAGTGCACAACACAGCACTCATTGTTCTTCTGGGAAGCCACCTCATTCTCATTATTCTCATCATCATCATCATCAACATCTTCATCATCCTCAGCCTGGAAAGGGCACCTAGTGCACAGCAGCACACTTTTTCCTCTGGGCAGCCAACTCGTTCTCATTCTCATTATCCTCATCATTCTCATCATCATCATCACCCTCATCCTCATCATTATCCTCGTCATCATCATCTTTCATCATCATCATTGTTATAACCTCAGCCTGGACATCTAGTGCACAACAGAACCCTGTAAGGTTTAATTTGTAATTAATCCTCAAGGGGGACACACTTGAGCAGACATCGGTAACAGTTAAACTGCAACTCATGAAAACTGTGCTGCCATCTATAATTTGAGAGAGTCATCATACCTACTTAACACCTAGTATATGTGATGATGGGGGCGTTTTTCTTAACTCAGTTTGAGCACCAGGTGAGGCCTGCTTAGGCTCCCACATTTACTTATCACTCTACCTCATGGCCTTTTCCTCCTCCCCTTAAAATGTGAAGTCCTAAAATATCATTCTTGTCTTGAATATCAATATTATCAGCATCGTCAATAGCATCATAAACTTCATTATAACCATCATCATCATCAGCACTTTCATTATCATCATTTTCATCTTCATCATGCATTTCTCCTCTTGTAATTGTAAAACTAGTTTTATGTCATGGCAGAAAGATACATAATGAGCAATATGAGTATATACTGACAGGAACTATATATTTGGAATATATAGTTCCTGATACTGGTTAACATTATGTAACTTGTCTAATAAGTCAGATCCAGGGTTGCATCCAGGGTAGGTAACTAATGGTAACTCACATAACTCACATGCGTACAATAGGATTAAAGTTGATAATGAATGTTCACATCTCAGGTATCTAGGGGGAGAGAGAGAGAGAGAGAGAGAGAGAGAGAGAGAGAGAGAGAGAGAGAGAGAGAGAGAGAGAGAGAGAGAGAGAGAGAGAGAGAGAGAGAGAGAGTCAGATAGGATTAAAGTTGATAATGAGTGTCCGCATCTCAGGTATCTGTGACAATGGCTAGAGAGAGAGAGAGAGAGAGAGAGAGAGAGAGAGAGAGAGAGAGAGAGAGAGAGAGAGAGAGAGAGAGTCAGATAGGATTAAAGTTGATAATGAGTGTCCGCATCTCAGGTATCTGTGACAATGGCTACCTTGGTAACAGAGTGCCACCCTGACAATAGCTGGGCTGGCATCTCTGCTGCTGCTGCTGATGGCAGGCCGTTGGCCTCAGAGGAATGAGGTGATGTAATGTGTAAATATGTCTCTCAGAAGCTCACCTCAAACAATCAGTGACTGTCGATCAGGGGTGTCCAACTGTCGCATTGTTGCACCAGCGTGGGACAGGGGCTTCAAAGCGTTCGACAAATATAAAACTTAACCCTTTTTTAACTGGGAAATTTTCTCAAAACATGATCAATTTATCCTTCCAGCTATTTCATTTTAACCCCTATGCTGCTGGTGGCTAATTCGACCAACACAAACCAATGCAGAAAACCTTTGAAATGACTGAAATCGGAGTGCATAAGTACTCATCTGAGAGAACTCAGGGAGAGCTCGCCAATGAATACCAATATGGCAGGGGTCAGATGGTTTTCAAAAATATTTGCATCTTGTGCTTAGAACAAAAGTAGCCTCAGCATTGGAAGGGTTAACTATTTTTGATATAAAGTGCATTTAAAAACCAGTGAACTTCATTTGGTAGTAGCCTATTGATTGGTCTTGATCTTTGCTATTGCAATAAGGGTCAATATATTAGTGCCAGCAGGTGATAATATTCATAGCGGTTATCGAACCACCGTCACTAAAAATTGCTGTGCTCCAGGTCTTATTGACTGTGCTCCGGGACTAAAATATTTGGACAACCCTGGACCATGCAGCGGCCAGCTGATGATTTGAGATTTCTTAGATTTGAGATTCCCTTGACATTTTTTTGTCTGGACCTTTGATATAATTGAAAATAATTTTGAAACTTAAAGCATAAAGTGGAAAATTATTTTGAAGGAGAGTCCTGGTATACTCAGTTTTGAGTTGGTATAATTTTCAGATAAAGAGGGGTAACGAATGCTTGGCTATGGCCAGGTAAGAGGTCACTTGAATGAGACTTGAGTGAGACTTGAGTGAGACTTGAGTGAGACTTGAATGAGACTTGAGTGAGACTTGAATGAGACTTGAGTGAGAATTGAGTGAGACTTGAATGAGACTTGAGTGAGACTTGAGTGAGAGTCACTCCATTTCTAACAGCTAGTAGGGCTCAAAGCATTGATTCGCGATGATGGTACCAATGATTCTAAGTATAATGATAGGTACATCCTGAATTATCTACTCTTTATTGTAACCTCAACATATTGCACATTATTTACTTTTGGTTTTATTTTCTCTATATAATCTGGGTTGATATCTTAAATCTCAATATTACGTTTCCTTTAGAATATATTCATATATTTTACTTTGAATTTTGCAATATGTAACCTAGAATATGCAAGGTGCATTTTAAGTATTATGCTGCCCAAATACATCTTTTTGCCTATAACTTCTCATTTCATCCTTATACAGATATATTTTTCCTGTTCTCAATATTTCTTTTCCTTAAAAATATATTTATATTTTTCCTTTAAATCTTGCAATATTTCACCTAGAATATGCAAGGTGCAATTTCTGTATTATGTTGCCTGAATACATTTTTCTGCCTATAACTTCTCATTTAGTGATACAACAGATATATTTCTCCTTTAAATCTTGCAATATTTTAACTAGAAAATACAAGGTGCGTTTTGATTATTAGTGTACCCGAATACATCTTTTTGCCTATAACTTCTTATTTCATTTTACAACAGACATATTTTTCCTTTAAATCTTGCAATATTTCTATTAGAAAATGCAAGGTGCATTTCAAGTATTATGTTGCCTGTATAAATTTTTTTGCCTATAACTTCTCAACTAGTCCTACAACAGATCCATCCCATCTACAGCTCTATTGAGCAGGCAGGGTGTGAAAAAAACTCTGCTCTAGTGTGGACTTGGCATTATGCTCCCAACACTTGAGGCACAATAGAATACCAATCCAGTTATGTAATCACCGCATAAAAAAGCCCAGTGATTAACATAAAAACAGTCGCAGCACAGATGTCTTTGGAAAAAAAGCGGTTTTGAATTACACTCGACAAACACTAGAGCAGGGGCCAACAAATTGGTGTCAACAACTTCATGGCTTTTTATCAGCTTTTTTTCAAATTGGCTCTAATCGCTTAAATAGCGGGAGTTAAAGTGTTTGAACTAGGCTGCATGCGAGGTGAATATCAATGAGGCTACTTAGCGCGGCAGCCGCGGAGGCTGAGGCGCTGTCACTGGTTCACTAAAGAATTGCTAGGTTCTCTTCAACGATGGGGACAGACCTCTTGTTGTGACTGCATTCAGCTCTGGTGTTCTTATTTAAGGGATCGTACTGAAGTACAGCATAGGGCTCTATTATTGGGATCAGAGAGAGAGAGAGAGAGAGAGAGAGAGAGAGAGAGAGAGAGAGAGAGAGAGAGAGAGAGAGAGAGAGAGAGAGAGAGAGTTAAAGAGAGAGAGAAAGAGAGAGAGAGAGAGAGAGAGAGAGAGAGAGAGAGAGATGAAATCTGAAACACCAACAATAGGATATTTATAGCCAAGCAGAGTAGTTGAGCTTGAATATATATATATATATATATATATATATATATATATATATATATATATATATATATATATATATATATATATATATATATGTATATATATATATATATATATATATATATATATATATATATATATATATATATATATATATCAGATGTTGCTGTATTTTAATGGTGAGGTATGTCAGGATGCAGCAAGTGTGCTCCATGTCTAGACATACTTAATAGGTGCCGTCTGTGCTTTCCTCTCCACCCTCCCAACAAAGTACAGCTCTTCTTTCCTACACCAAGGAAACACAGCAATTACAGCTTGGAAAGATAGTAATAATGATAATAATTGATAATTGGTGTAGCGCCCTTTCAAAAGTGCTTTATAAAGAATAGTTATTGGACAGATGTTTTTGGACCATGTAGTCAAATGAACTCCTTTCGAAATAGCAATGTTTTCAACTGTGTCTTGAAGTTTTTCACACTATCAGCAGCCTTGATGTTGTCAGGGAGCTCATTCCAAAGGTGTGGTGCATTAAAGCACAGAAGGCTCTGTTACCACAACTTTTCAGGTTAGTGTGTGATATCTGTAATAGTGTTTGATCTGAAAGTCCTTGTTATGGCTTGTTTGACTGACAATTCCCACAAGAATAGAGGGGCATATCCTTGTATGTATTATAATGATAATGAAAATGATAATAATAACAATAATAATAATAATAATAATAGTAATGATAATATAACAATGATGATAATTATAATAATACTAATAATATTGATAATAATGATAATGATAATAATTATGATAATAATAGTAGTAATTATAATGATAATGATAATAATAATAATGATAATAATAATAATAATAATAATAATAATAATGATAATAATAATAACTGATAATAATAGATATAATTATAATTATAATAATAATTATAATAATAATTATAATAGTAATAATAATAATAATAATAATAACAATAATAATAATACTAATAATAATAATGATAATAATAATAATAATGATAATGATAATGATAATAATAACAATGATACTAATAATGATAATGATAATAATAATGATAATAATGATAATAATAATAATAATGATAATAGCAATAATGATAATATTAATAATAAAAATAATAATAATAATAACAATTAAATTAATAATAATGATAGTAATAATAATTAAGAAGAATAGTCTAGATAGTAATAAGAATCATAAATGCATTACAACCTATGACTATTCCTATCTGTGCTAGTCCTCTTACAATAAGATGTAAAAGGCAGATAGATTGACGAGCGCCGCCACTGTGTTGAAATATCTCGGGATCACCTGTTCGCGAGAAAGCGAGATTCTCGCTCGCCCGTCTGTGGAATGTCTCGGGCGAAACTGGCATTTCGGTTCGCCCAGGTGTTGATATAGCCGTCGGGCGAGGACGGACAAAGTCTAAACCTGGCCACCTGGGGATGGGTCTGAGAAGCTCAGCAGGTGTGCCGCGGAATCATAGATGCAAATCTGTTATTGCTAGAGATTGCCGCGTGTGTGTATACGTTTACTGAGTGCGCGTTCTCGAGTGGTAGGAGGCAAATGTCAGTGGATGGGCATAGTGGCAGATAGCTATGATACGTAGACAGAAACATTTAGCAAGTTCATAGGAGAACTTGTCGGCTAGAAAAAATACGGTCTTGTATGCATGTGAGCTACTGTGTGGAATCTGCTACTGGTAGTGGTCGCATCAGATTCAACCCATTAATGCTTAAATGTTTCCCTAAAAATAGTCGTCTGGATCTAAAACACTTATTTCAATAACTTTGGAATAAAAATTAATTTTTCAAAATATTTGAAGGAGAGTTGTTGGTAGTGTTCTAATTGACATTTCCCCTCCAAATATTATTCTGAAATAAGTTTTTTTTGAAAGATTTTGTCAAAATTATCAGGCTCCTCTTGGTCGCTGTGAGCATTAATGTATTAGGGTGTGACTTAGGATTGGACGTTGCAGGGTTTTAGGATTCTCATGACCATGAAAACAGTCATGGTAACACCCATATATTTCGGTAAGATATCATTTTATCAATTAATCAAAGGTTTCACTTCAATATACATTCCGTGCATTTCTAGGAGAAACAATTACACCTGTCCAGAAGTCCATCTGTTCAAAGAGACCGCCTGTTAATAGAGTCTGCAGCTGCAGTTTCCCAGGAAAAAATGCATCATATTTTTCCTTCAAGTAAAGACCTTTGATTATTATTCTCTTTTTTTGTACAAGGTTTGAATGATGAATATACACGACGATGATCTGAATAAGTTTGTCGTTTTTCAAAAAATCAATAAATAGATATGTAAATGACACCTGAATTCTATGATTGCCCTTTTCAAACAAAATTTTACATAAATACCAAGGCCCAGGTTTTGGCATCTTACCAAGTACAAGGCTTCAGGCTCTGTGGACAGCATTGAGTATAGTTTGTACTGAAAGGACTGTTTTAGCAGAGGCTTTTTAGTTCCAACATTTCCCACCAGGGAGAGAGGATTATTGCTACCGCATATTTGTGTGGTGTTGGCTTCACTATTCAGTTTAAAACAAATGCAAAAATTATTAATTATCATTTTATTTTTCAGTTTTTGGCAAGGATTCGGAATATACATTTTTCATGAAAAAATACTCATGAACAACTTGAGAAATCTTAGGTGAAAGTGGACTTTACTGAACTTTAAACTCATGATTTTCATTTATCACTTATCAAAATCAGCATATTCTCTAGAAATCCTCGGTTTACAGTGATCAGACATAATATTATCTATGAGTTATGATTACAAAAAAAACATGATTTATAAGAACAAGAACAGTAGTTTCAGGTAGTATATTTTTTTTTCAGAATAACATAAAAATTTTCCTCATATCAAAGGAAAAGCCTACAACCCACTCACAACGCAAACGCAGTCAAGGCCAAATATATTGCAACAAATGTAATCTGGTTTAGGGGTATTGCGACGTCCTGCCATGTGGCATAACCAGGGTTAAGTAAAATTGGAGTGGAATTGTGGTTGATAGTTTTGACATAAGCAAGATTTTCTACTTCGGAAAAATGAGTTTTGAGCTAAGTATATTTCAAGTAGGAAAAGTGAAATATGTAACTCTATTTATTCACCCTTCTGATGCTGGTTGGCTAATTTTGCCAATACAGAATGATGCAAAAATGCTGAAAAACGACTGAAACCCTGCCACATGGGTACTCATCAGAGAGTACTCAGTGAGAGCTATCTAATGAATACCAACATGACAGGGTCCAGCTGGTTTACAAAAGTCTTTGCATCCACGGTTCGACTTTCTCAGGGGCCCAGGAGCATTTGCCTCCAGATTTTGCTGTGGGCCCCTAGATTTTTCAGGGGCCCAAAATAGGAGTAAAATAACCAGAAATCCATTTTTTGCCAATAGTTTTTATCAAAAGACCTTTTTTGGCCCCTAGCCTGAAATCTAAGTGTCAGACCCAAGCATCCCTGTGCTTCGAATAAAAGTAGCCTTATCCCATTATCGCTCAGAGCGGCCAAAACAGGCCTGATGACTTGGGAAATATTTTACCTACTGATGCATTTTTTTGGAAAACATTTGAAGGAGAAATGCTGATCATAAGCCAAGCATCAACTTTTCTTCAAATATTTTATGAACTTTCGTTTTATACCTTAGTTATTC
>OZ012688.1:14106847-14119347 GCA_963942565.1 Maea johnstoni | reverse complement strand
ATTTTTTAGAAAATAATTGTTCATGTCAGACCAACTGGGCACTATAGTGTTGAATGGGTGAAACCTGGTATTGTTTGGATTCCTTTGTGGCCTGCTTGACCATCTGGACTGACCAGTCAATGGAGAGAAGCAGTATCAGCTGCAGCATAGTAGTAGTAGTAGTAGTAGTAGAAGTAGTAGTAGTAGTAGGAGTAGTAGTAGTTGCTGTTGTTGTTGTTCGAGAAATAGTAGTGTAAGTTTATCCATACTAAGTGACACGTTTGATAAAGATTTTATCATTTTTTTTATTATTATCATCATTATTTGATTATTATTATTATCATTATTATTATTATTATTATTATTATTATTATTATTATTATTATTATTATTATTATCATTATTATTATTATCATTATTATTATTATTGTTATTATTATCAGTAGTAGTAGTAGTAGTAGTAGTAGTAGTAGTAGTAGTAGTAGTAGTAGTAGTAGTAGTAGTAGTAGTAGTAGTATTGTTATTATCATTATTTTTGTTATTGTTATTATTGATATTATCATTATTATTATTATTATTAATATTATTATTATTATTATTATTATTATTATTATTATTATTATTATCATTATTATCATTATTATTATCATTATTATAGAAGTAGTAGTAGTAGTAGTAGTAGTAGTAGTAGTAGTAGTAGTAGTAGTAGTAGTAGTAGTAGTAGTAGTAATAGTAGTAGTATCAGTAGTAGTAGTAGTCATTATACAGTAGTTATAGTGATAGTAGTAATAGTGGAAGCTGTTTTTGAAGTAAACTCAATTAGCTGAAGGATTTGCTGAATAGAATTCAACTCTATCCAATGATATATACTCCAATAAGCACCTAGCATTCTGAGGCTGAGGTTCATCTTTATCAAATTTACATGCACCATGTTCATGTAGTTGAATCCTTCAGTCTGGTGGCAGGGATAGATGTATTGATATGCTGGCAATAGCACTGGCCCACCTTACCTCAGACTATAAGTAAGATTTAACATCACTATTATAGTGACATTTCCTCTCCTGTAGCTAGACTAAGTATATGTTAATATTGATTTTAACATTACAATAATATTTAAATAGTATTTGATTATTTATACATTTGATGTTTGGTTAATGCATATTATAATAGTATTTGTTATTATAGTTATTATACCTATTGATTAACAGTTTCCAGTTGTATTCTTGTCTGATGTAATATTTGGCTAGTACAACTATTTGGCTATTTCTGGACAGACTGCTGTTGCAACAAGATGTAAATATAATGTATGGATGATGATTGAACATGGATATATCTGAAAAGGAAAAGGGTTTTTGTCCAGGAACCTGTGAGTTTGCGCGGGTTGTGCACAGGGTCTTAGCCAGGATTTAGAAACTGGGTGCCTAAAATTGGCAATTGTAAAATATTTGGGCGTCCAAATTTTTAAGGGTGACCACAACATACTCAGATTACAACCATAAACATGTAATAATTTATCAAAATAAGGGATGATATCCTCATACAATGTCATGGGAATTATGTGGAGATGAAGAGGTTCAATTATTTGCTTCAGATTGACATTTTAAGAAATTCTTCACAAAAGATTTTGGGTGTCCTGAGGGTTGCTTTTTAAGGGTTTGGGTGTCCAAAAAGGCACCCAGACGCCCTGCTGGCTAAGACCATGGTTGTGCATATTATCATGGAAAGAGATTTGTAATTTTTTTATCATACGTTAATAGAATTTTCCATTAAAAAATATCTTGTTGCTTTAGTACTTTTATAACTTGCTTATCAAAAGCATAACTTGCAAGATTATCTTTGAGCTGTAAGTTTTTTTTTCACCCTTTTCCTATAAATATTTTACAAACGATGCTTCTGGAAGCAAGGTATTCTAAAATAGTTAGGCTGTGTTGGCCCCCTGTAGAAATAGTTGGGCACAGGGTTCAAAATTAAAGTTTTGTTTCCCAGGGAGTCAATTGCATCTTCAAAAGCTACTTAAAGATGTTGTGTATAGAAACAAGTATCACATAATTGTTTGGGCTCCCTGCAAAAATTTGAGGGAGCCGCAGGATAATTCAATTGAACCGGGCTGGGTTTTTTTTCAGGGAGCCCAATTGCATCTTCAAAAGCTACTTATATTAAAGATTTTGTGTATAGAAACCTGTACATCTTTGGGCTCCCTGCAAAATTTGAGGGAGCTGCAGGAGAATTCAAGGTAGCTCTGCATTCATGGCTCCAGCTAATTTCGAGCCCTAAGTTTTAAGAGGTGTTTTTTTCCCCTTCGCAGTGGACGTAAAAAGTGGTACTTGTGTTGAAACCTTGAGTTTTGTAGATGAATGCGTCTTTAGTTGCTAGTGAGACATATATAGCATGTTAAAGAAGTCGTTTACTCTACTTACATATAACAGGCACAGCACGTGCTATCTGCTAATGTCAAGAGAGACATTAAAGACTTTCTGTGATCTCAGTAGTACTTACTCTTCTGCCAGAGTCTGTAATTCCATCGGTAACAGATAGGTGGTGCTAGTGTATGCCAGGGTGGATATTTATAATTTTTAGACTACCTCATCTGACAGAGACTTAATACCATCTGTTGCAGATAGATGGCACTGATGTATGCCAGGGTGGGTAATTGTAACTTTTAGACTACCTCATCTGCCAGTCAACATTTCTCGTTCAACTATTTTCAAAAATTTGTATTTTTATTACAGATATCATCAAAATAGTTGGCCTATTGTGGTTGCTACAAGTAAAAAGGGTTAATTAAAAAATGATTTTTGTAAAAAGATTTAGATGTTTAACAATTGAGGCTAGTTTCTGAGTAGGATTTTTATTATAAAAAAAGACATTCACAAACCTGTCAGATATATCTTCAGAAATGTCACCATGAACGCAGTAATGGTAAAGAAGTAATGTTTTCGTGTAGTTTTAATCTTGAGCCTGTCCAGATCATGTTCAGGAAGTCTTGAACAATGAAATTAAATAGTGTTTGAACAATTCTTATAAGAGCAACTTTAAGACCATGGGACTAAGCAAATTTAATTTCAAGTAAATTCCACTCTAGGAAATCTGACGTTTATGTAACCCCCATGTGACAAAATAGCGAGTAGACTTATCTTGATTGTAATTTTATAACCTCTAACTTTCTTTTTCATCTGATTTCAGGTACGTTATTCCATCACATCTATTGCTATGAAGTTCTGGTAAGTCTAGATTTTTCCTTACTGATCTTTTAGATTTTGTCTGAGAATTACTTGTAGAGAATTATTTTTCAGGTATGTAAACCTTGATCACATTTTTTAAAGGTGTGAATGATACTTTGATTTAGATTGAGTACAACTTAACTGACTCATGTAGCACTCTTGTATATAGTATGTAGGTCCAATGGATGTGGGCATGGGGTTTTAATCCTGAGGGTGAACTTCATTTTTAAACCTGAATTAAGAAATACTTGTAGCGAAAACCCTTCAAACCTGTCATTGCATTAGTTATTGAGAGAAAGAGAGAGAGAGAGAGAGAGAGAGAGAGAGGAGAGTGTGTGTGTGTGTGCGTGTGTGTGTGTGTGTGTGTGTGTGTGTGAGAGAGAGAGAGAGAGAGAGAGAGAGAGAGAGAGAGAGAGAGAGACAGAGACAGAGAGAGAGAGAGAGAGAGAAAGAGAGAGAGAGACAGACAGACAGAGAGAGACAGGGAGAGAGAGAATGAGTGAGAGGGAGAGAGCAAGAGAGAGAGAGGGAGAGTGAGTGAGTGAGAGACAGAGAGAGAGAGAGCGAGAGGGGGTGAGAGAGAGAGAGAGACTTATGGGAAATGTATGGTGTAGTTATGTACTTATCAAAGGTGTCATTTGTGCAAATTAAAAAAAACAAGGTTGGAAATATAAATGAGAAAAAAGAAATATTCTACAGAGATTATTAACCCTGAGAGCTGCTTACGCTGAAACCGAATACGGGACATCTGTCCTGTCGTCTGGCTAAACACAGAAGGACAAGAATTAAGGATGGTTACGACTCATAAAGACACCGACAAAGTAAAAAAAAGCGAGAGTGCTAGGGCAGGATTTTGCTTGACAGTTTTATGCGTTTATTCCTACAGCCTCGGCAGACCACACACACATACACACCCAGACAGATAAAAACCTCTTGTAGAAGTTAGCTGCTCATAACCCTCTTGTGGGCTGTGCACGGAAAATAGCACTTGGCTTGATAAGGGAAAAGTCACCATATACCTTACTGTGTTGGCAATAGCCGTGGTCTGACTATGGATAGGTACCAATACTCGAGACGATGCCGATATATACACACACACACATATATATATATATATATATATATATATATATATATATATATATATATATATATATATATATATATATATATATATATATATATATATATATGTATACATATATATGTGTGTGTGTGTATATATATATATATATATATATATATATATATATATATATATATATATATATATATATATATATATATATATATATATATATATATATACCCACACACAAAACCACATAAATAAACATACACATATATACATTCCTACATAATTATTCATGAGGGATTTCTTTTCTATGCAATCTTTTTTTGAAGAGGAGTAGGTGAAATAGTGATGCCGCCACCGCAGCACCACCAATAGTAGTAGTAGTTGTGTTAACGGTAGTTAGCAGTAGTCGCACCGTGGCGGCTCACCTGTTTGCATCCCGTTAGCTACAGGTGCGGAGACAATAGGCGCGAGCGCTCACCTGGTCGCCAGCCGTAACCCCCCCATTCACACACTTGCTCATTTTTAACCCCAAAAAAGGTATCTTTGTTCTAGTCAGTCCGGGCGTGGGTGATTAAGAGCGCCCCCTATTGTTTCAGCTGGCTACACGCCCCCGGGGCGGGGCTGCTCAATATGTTGCCTGATTATGCTCATTTGTAACAACTTTGACTTCGCTGATCAGCCTTACCGTTTTGCTAGTGTCTGAGGTTTTAATGATTGGGGCATATGGAGTTGTTTATAAAACAGATCTGTATTCTTCCCCATATCCTAACCCAGGGCTAAGCATGAAAAAAATGTACCAACTCGAAACTTAGTCTACCATGACTTAGTTCTGAAATTGCTCACCAGGTGGCCAGAGTGAGGTACCTCTTTACAGTTGCTTGATTCTGGTTGACCAGGGAGACTACCCTTGTCCCAATCTTTGATGGCGCCAAGGGTGGTCACAATCCCATGCTTTATCGGTATCGGTGCAAAAAGAATAGTACTGGCTAAATAAAAATTCTGCTCAACTGACCGTTTTTGATGTATAGAATATATGATACATTTTTTTAAATCAAAAGATTTATTTCAGGAGAAAAAAAAATATAAATTTGAAATTATATGGCTTTTATGGTTAAAATAAAACATGCATAAATGCCTAATTCTTGTTGTGGCCACCAGATGTCTCTCTGTGCCCATATTGTTGCTGCATTGGAGTTGCAGATTGGCTAGTGGTATTTGGGCTAAGAGAGGGCTGACGTAATAATAATAATAGTGATGATAATGAAAATAATAATAATAGTAATAATGATAATGATAGCAATAATAATAATAATAAAAATGATAGTTATAATAACAATAGTAGTAATAATTATGATAATGAAAATAATAATAATATAATGGACCCTTTGCGGCTTTGGAGTTCAAGACTGGCTAGTGATATTTGGGCGGACGTAATAATGATAATAATGATAATAATAATAATAATAATAATAATAATAATAATAATAATAATGATAATAATAATAATAATAGTAATGATAATAATAATAATAATAATAATAGTAATGATAATAATAATAATAATAATTATAGTAATAATGATAATAATAATAATGATAAAAAAGAAATAATAATAACAATGATGATGATAATAATAATAATGATATAATAGTAATAATAATTATAATAATAATAATAATAATAATAATAATAATAATAATAATAATAATAATAATAATTATAATAATGATAATAACAACAATAACAATAGCAATAATAATCTTTGATATTTAAAGAGGGTAACTCTGTCCAATGGTAAGGATCTTCTCTGAGAGGTATTTGGGCAGAGAGAGTGGATGTGATAGAGTACTCCCCAGTCTGGAGGCGGGCAACCGGGCGGCGGGCCAGGGAGGACCAGATGCATTGAGTGGATGGGTTTAGTGGACTTCGCTATTTGAACACCCTTGGCTATGAGAGAAACTAGTGGAGGGACCATCTCACACGTTGTATTTGGGCAGAGAGGGAGGTGGACGTGCTAGAGTAACCCCGGGTCTGGAGGGGCCGTGAGGGCGGACCAGATGCATGGAGAGAGACAAGGTTTAGTGGACTTTGCTATTTGGACACCCTTGGCTACGAGAGAAACTAGTGGAGGGACCGTCTCACATGTGGTATTTGGGCAGAGAGGGAGGTGGACGTGGTAGAGTACGCCCGGGTCTGAGGGTATTTGGGTGGTGGTATTTGGGCTGAGAGAGAGGGCGGACGTGGTAGAGTACCCCCGGGTCTGGATGCAGGCAGCCGGGCGGGCGGGCCGGGCGGGGCAGGACCAGGTGTGTGGACAGGTGTGAAGCTGGTATCGGACACTCGCTGACCACGCGCCGCCAGAAAACCACACCACCTTTGTCTTATCACTAACGGGGTCACTCATTGTTACCCCCACAATGAGAGGCCAGGGGGATAGCACTTTTTATGTCCCCCACCCGTCAGAACGCACCCCTGGGAGAGAGGAGGTAACACATAGAAAGCCATTACATACCAGTCGTGGTCCTCTTAGGCAGATGGGCATTTATAATTCATCCATAATGGTACGGCCAGATGATTTTTGGGGGTAGGGACTGGGAGGGAGGAATGGAACGGACCCAGGGAGACAGGTAAAACATAGAAAACCATCACATACCAGTCATGTTCATTTTAGGGCAGATGGGCTTTTATAATTCATCCATAATGGTACGGCCAGATGATTTTGGTTTTGGACACTTATTTAAGGGATGGGGAGGGCGGGTGTATCTGAAAGAAATTTTCCTGGCAACTATTTCTTATATTTACATGTTAAGCAGTTTGATTGCATTTTTTGTTAAATGTCAAAGTTAAAATGGCTTGCTTCGTATAACTGATACGCTGATGGAGTGTGTGGTGACGGTCTTGAAAGTGACGATGATGATGATGATGATTGTGATGGTGATGATGATGATGAAGATGATGATGAGGAGGAGGATTTTGGTGGTGATGATGATGATGGTGAGGATGATAATGATGATGAAGGGGATGATGACGATGATGATGATGATGATGATGGTGGTGAGAAAGATTTATGGTGATGATGATGATGATGATGATGATGATGATGATGATGATGATGATGATGATGATGATGATGTGGTGGTGACGATGATGATGATGATGATGATGATGATGATGATGACGGTGAGGAAGATTTATGGTGATGATGATGATAATGATGATGATGATGATGATGATGATGATGATGATGATGGTGGCTAAGATGATGATTATGATGATGTTGATGATGGTGATGAAGATGATGATGAAATCATGAAATTATTATTTGATTGCCACTCAACTACACAATATGATTTTATTTTGCTGTTGCGATGGGTCAAGAAGGATATAAGAAAATGGAACAAAACATTATTTAAGAATGTGTTTTCATGTGGCCTGGTGCCTGCGGGATCCTTATGTCAAATCTGACTCCATGACGTTATTTATGGAGATAGCACTAAACGCACATTATGGAAATAGAATGTGATGACTGTGATTTTGAATGAAATATTTTCTGAATCTGGCCGAAGATGAGATTTTCCCTGACTGGGCATGTTATTAAAAGTCAGCGTGAAAGCCGTTTATGAGGCCCCGGACATGTTTATGAAGGCGGTGATGAACGACCTTGCCACTGACCTGGCACAAAGGTCACACAGGGGTCAGCCTCGGCACATGCCAATTGGACAGTGCTGCGACCCAATGACCTTCGACCTTTGTGCCTGGTGATATTCTTAGAAATACAAATGTTACTGACTGATTCATATAGCGACCCCTCAACTTTCAATATGGCTTTGAAGTAAGTGATTTGTTGGACGGGTGATCCGCGGCACTCGTCATTGGGGGGGGGGGGGGGGGGGGCTGGCAGCTTATCACTAGTGCAGTCTCTAATGGATGGGGTTCTCAGCTATTTCCTACACCTGCTGCCACACGGTGGGGGTGGGGGGCGTCGGTATGGGGTTGGGGGGTATAGGCAAGGATCTTGTTCAATGTGTTAGCCAGGATTTACAAACTTGGAGCCCAAATTTGGCAAATTAAAAGATTTAGGTATTGAAATAAGGCAAAATATCCTTTAACAATGTTATGGAAATTATTTTGAGGCAGAAAAAAAACACTTCTAATATATCCTTTAAATTGACATTTTCAGAAATTCCTCACGAAAAAAATTGGGTGTCCTGAGGGGTGATTCTTGAGGGTTTGGGTGTCCAACTGAAGCCCAGATGCCCTGCTAGCTAAGACTACAATCTCGCCTAAATACAGTGAATTTAGGCAGCATAACTCTGTAGCATTCCGTCACTGGTCCTCTACAATGCATTTGACCAATTCAGGCTCGTGATTCACATTGAAAAGTGTCGTCTGCTCTTCCAATACTTCTGGTGATAACTTCTAAATTAAGCATTAGATCTTTAACTATTTCAAGGAGATTTGTTATTTGGGTTCTGATAATAAATAACCCATCAACCATTTTCTAGATGATGCTCCGACCACAGCTATGTAATTTAGAATGGTTTGAAAAGGAGGGTTGTCGGTTACGTATTTATTAACATTTTTCCAACAAGTGTTTTCCCATTTATGTTTTTCCCTGCAAGATTTCATCAAAATTGTCTGGCTGTTTTTTCCCCGCTGTGAGCATTTATGGATTAAATACAAATGATTCTGGGAATTAAATGTTGGATTTTAAAGATAAGGCTATAGCTATGGCAGAGAAAACAATTTCTGAACAATCAATGTCAATATTCTTGTGCTTGCTGTGTGAAGTCACTGGCTTGTACTAAAGGTATACAGTCTTTAATATTTTAGTATGATAGCTCTTTTGCAAATGCAAAAAATCAAATGTTGAAGCTGAAGGTTTGACTTTTGAAATCAGGGAATTTTCTCATTATATTTTTAAGTTATTTATTTTTACCTCCTTAATCCCCAGAAATTGCACATGCTTAAATTTTCTAAAGCATTCCCACATAATTAATATTTCATATACATTATTATTTATCCAGATTAAAATATCTTCTTAAATGATTGTCATATAAAAGAAAACCACTGAATAGAACTACACTCCGTACCCAACCAATGGGATGTAGGCAGCCCAGTTTAGAAAGCTATGTTTGCACTCTTAAGCTGTGTGTGCACTCATAGAGGGAGCAAAGCGCATGATGTCGCTGGTCTAACTGAAGAATTATATTTTTGGCCTGCTACTAGATTGCAGCCTGTAGTTCTACCAATATCTTACCCACAGTTAAAATTTTCCATACCAAAATGGCATGCACGAAGATGAAATCCGGGGCTAATTTTATTTAAAAGGTATTCATTTGCTCAGCCAATGGGTTTGAGGCTGCCCAGTTTAGAAAGCTATGTTTGCACTCTTAGAAGGAGTGACACATGATGTTTCTGGTATATATATATATTTATATATATATATATATATATATATATATATATATATACATATATATATATATATATATATATATATATATATATATATATATATATATATATATATATACATATATATATATATATATATATATATATATATATATATATATATATATGGAGCTGTTACTAGAGTGTACCCTGCAGTCCAAGTTCTACCAATATCTCACTCACCAAAATGGCATGCACGAAGATGCCATGAAATCCGGGGCTTTGTTGCTACTGGATAATTTCCTCACACTTCCAGGCCGATTTCCGCGTTGGCGCAGAAGTTGTTAATTTTGGCCACTGGCGCAGTGGGAATGTGTGCGGAGGAAACCGGAGCCCGGGTGACAGGTTATACAATTTCGCTCCCTTCAAAGGTTTTTCACACTCGTTTGACTCCTTTCATCTTTCAATGGAGTGGGGCGCACTCGGCCGGCCCCGCAAAACATCCTTACTAGAGCTTAATTTTATGGGTCAAATAGGCACAGATATTTTTTCCACTCCTCTACCTTCTGGTTTGTTCTCACTTATTGTGAGGTTTAGCGTATCATTTCAGTGGGTGTCAATCACAAGCAAGGTCAGAGCAAAGGGAAATAGGGAATATTAAAGATTTCTGTACAGACTTCTTTACAACTGATTATTCACAAAAGTAGACGCTATTATTATTATTATCATTATTATTATTATTATTATTATTATTATTATTATTATTATTATTATTATCATTATTATTATTATCTTTATTATTATTATTATTATTATTTT
The DNA here is from genome assembly GCA_963942565.1 of Maea johnstoni. Classification (NCBI taxonomy): domain Eukaryota; kingdom Metazoa; phylum Annelida; class Polychaeta; order Spionida; family Magelonidae; genus Maea; species Maea johnstoni. The sequence continues at coordinate 14,108,853 of OZ012688.1, read as the reverse complement.
ATTATCATTATTATTATTATTTTTATTATCATCATCATTATTATAATTATCATAATCATTATTGTTATTTTTATTATTATTATTATTATTATTATTGTTGTCATCATCACTATCACTTGTTATTATCATTATTATCATTATTATCATTATTACTATTGTCATTATTATAATTATTATTATTATTATTACTATTATTATTATTATTATTATCATTATTATTATTATCATTATTATTATCATTATTATCATTATCTTTATTATCATTATTATTGCAGTGATATTAGAAGTAGTAGTAGTAACAGTAGTAATAGCAATAATAGTAAAAGTAATAGTGATTAGAATGATAGAAATAGTTGTTGCATAGCGGTTTTCTGCATCTCCCTTCAGAGCTTAGAAAAATTGAAAATCATTAGTTGAGGCGAATAGCGGTTCCTGGGTTTCAGTGTTTGAAGAATGAAGGAAAACTGTTTACGATGTTTCTCTCCTAATGCATTTATAAGATTTGTTATTTGGGTTCTGACGATAAATAACCCATCAACCATTTTCTAGATTATGCTTTACAGCTATGTAATTTAGAATGGTTTTAAAAATGTTTTAAGAAGAGTTGTCGGTTACATATTTATTAACATTTTTCCAACAAGTGTTTTCCCATTTATGTTTTTCCCTGCAAGATTTCATCAAAATTGTCTGGCTGTTTTTTCCCCGCTGTGACTATTTATGGATTAAATACAAATACTTCTGGGAATTAAATGTTGGATTTTAAAGATAAGGCTAAGCTATGGCAGAGAAAACAATTTCTGAACAATCAATGTCAATATTCTTGTGCTTGCTGTGTGAAGTCACTGGCTTTGGTATTGTACTAAAGGTATACAGTCTTTAATATTTTAGTATGATAGCTCTTTTGCAAATGCAAAAAATCAAATGTTGAAGCTAAAGGTTTGACTTTTGAACTCAGGGAATTTTCTCATTATATTTTTAAGTTATTTATTTTTACCTCCTTGATCCCCAGAAATTGCACATGCTTAAATTTTCTAAAGCATTCCCACATAATTAATATTTCATATACATTATTATTTATCCAGATTAAAATATCTTCTTCAATGATTGTCATATAAAAGAAAACCACTGAATAGAACTACACTCCGTACCCAACCAATGGGATGTAGGCAGCCCAGTTTACAAAGCTATGTTTGCACTCTTTTACTGTTTGCACTCATTCATGCTTATGGAAATCCTCTAGAGGTTGTTGTCTGGACCTATGACACCTTGGACTATAACTTGGAAATAAAGAATAATTTCACAAAATATTTGATGGAGAGTTGTTGGTTGTGATCTGATTAACATTTCTCCTCCAAATATTTTTCAAACTATGTTTTTGCCTGGATGATTTCATCGAAATTGTCAGACTGTTTTGGGCGCTTTGAGTGTTCATGGGTTAAGCTGTGTGTGCACTCATAGAGGGAGCAAAGTGCATGATGTCGCTGGTCTAACTGAAGAATTATATTTTTGGCCTGCTACTAGATTGCACACTGTAGTTCTACCAATTTCTTAACCACACTTAAAATTTTCCATACCAAAATGGCATGCACGAAGATGCCATGAAATCTCAGGCTTTGTTGCTACTGGATAATTTCCTCACACTTCCAGGCCGATTTCCGCGTTGGCGCAGAAGTTGTTAATTTTGGCCACTGGCGCAGTGGGAATGTGTGCGTAGGAAACCGGAGCCCAGGCGACAGGTTATACAATTTCGCTCCCTTCAAAGGTTTTTCACACTCGTTTGACTCCTTTCATCTTTCAATGGAGTGGGGCGCACTCGGCCGGCCCCGCAAAACATCCTTACTAACAGCTTAATTTTATGGGTCAGATGGGCACAGATATTTTTTCCACTCCTCTACCTTCTAGTTTGTTCTCAGTTATTGTGAGGTTTAGCGTATCATTTCAGTGGGTGTCAATCACAAGCAAGGTCAGAGCAAAGGGAAATAGGGAATATTAGAGATTTCTGTACA
>OZ012688.1:14091847-14104347 GCA_963942565.1 Maea johnstoni | reverse complement strand
CATTTAGTATAGATTTTGTCGCTAGCTGTCTCTTCAATGTCGATGGGGTTTGTTACGAGTCGGGCAGCCAGGAGCGATGTCCGTTCTCGTTCTCGCCTGTCAACTCACGGCAGCCAGCAGCCAACCGCTATCGAGCGCCCGCCCGCCCGCCCGCCGGAGTCTTGCTACAGACGGGGCTTTGTGCGGCTAGCCATTGTGAGGAGTCTCGGGAGTGATCGGCACACGGGCCCAGGCACCGGGCAACGGCTGAATAAATACCTGACTCCCGACGGAACGACGGAAGGTTGTAAGAGCGAGAGAGTGTGAGGCTATTGTTGTCCGCAGTTGCCCAGACCTCAATGCACTGACCTTGAGCGAGAAATACAACCATTAACCCATTTATGCTTAAGAGTTACTCTTTAAATTGTCGTCTGGATCTTTCATACTTTTGACAATAACTTAGAATTGAAGAATGATTTTAGGAGATATTTGAAGAAGAGTTGTCAGAAATGATCTGATCAACATTTCTCCACAAAGTATATTCTGAGTTTTGCTTTCCATTAACCATGCATTTTATGCTTCAGCATTACTCTTTAAATTGTCGTCTGGATCTTTCATACTTTTGACAATAGCTTAGAACTAAAGAATGATTTTACAAAATATTTGAAGAAGAGTTGTTGGTAGTGTTCTGATCAACATTTCTCCTTCAAGTATTTGCAGAGTTATGCTTTCCATTAACCCATTTATGCTGAAGAGTTTATCTCTAAATTGTTGTCTGGATCTTTCGTACTTTTGACAATAACTTGGAATTGAAGAATGATTTAGGAAATATTTGAAGAGGAGTTGTTGGTAGTATACTGATCAACATTTCTCCTTGAAGTTTTTTCAGAACTATGCTCTTACCTTCAAGGTTTCATCAAAATTGTCAGGTTGGTTTTGGCCGCTGTGAGCATTCAAGGGTATAGGGCATTTATGCCTGTAGCATCCTGATGAAAAATGTCCTGACAGTTTTGGTTGTATCTCTCCAATCAGATCTTTTTTCAGAAAATATTAGTAGGAGAATTGTTGGTCCGAACCAAATTCACAAATCTCCTTGATTTATTTTGTTAATTTATATTTAATTCTAAAACTAAATTTGAAAACTATTTTCATAAATATTTTCTTTTTTAGTTAGGATATTGGGAGTTTATACTTTTGGGGTTTCCCTGCATTTTTCAAATAAACTTCAATAGTCTTATAATACTTAAAAAGTAGATGTGCATTTCTAAGGTAGTAAGTTTTTCAGTGCTGAAGTATGAAACATATAGACAGAAATTGATAAAACTTGATATAGTATCGATGTACAATTTCAATAATTATCAAGTGTGATTTACTGTGAGGATTGGAGGGATCATGTGAACACTTAAAAGTCTGTAGGTCTCCTGAATCAGATATAGAAATCTATTTTTTAATCCCATTACCCAAATTTGAGAAAATAATTTATATAGTAGTTATATAATTTATTTATGTATTGGATCATAGACACCATTCAGGAGTAAAGGAAATGTATATAAGTTGGGCTACATAAGGATAAATATAAATAATATTCTAGTGTCGGGTTTGCAAGGTTCTTTTGGTAGCTATACTTAGGAAATACATCTTTGAAGTGTGATTGTACAGTATCATTCTTCTGAGAAAGATCATCTATTTATAAGAGCAATATCACTGATAATTTTAAAATGTTTTTTCCTCCATTCTTTGATAAGATATTGTCTCCAGAAGCAGAATCAAAAATTTTAAGTAAGGCATTAATTTTGAAGAGGGGATTATTTTTTGAAGATCATTAGAGAAATATGAGCAGATTTTTTATAAAAATATTGAAAGCTGGCCTGCTGGATTTATATTTATTTTGCAACAATAAAAAAAGTATTTTGTAAAATATCCAATCAATGTGCTTTTCTTCATCAACTTTAGAACAATTTTCCTCTGTGAAGCTAAACTCTGTTTGGATTTTTTAAAAACATGAAACTACAAAAATTGTAAGTTTGAATAGCAAATTATAGTTCTAAGCTAATGATACAATGTTTTAGTAAAATTCTCCTTAGTAATCTTTGCGAAATACATGTTGAAATAGAGAGCGGATACACATTTTAGGTAATATTTTCATCGACTGGAAATTCCATAACACTTTGCGATGATCAAAGAAGGTATCTCATTCCTAAATAAGACCTATGTGAAGAAACATTTTGAATGCTTAAAATACAGTTTGTTATTATAATTCCATGTCACACAGTTTCGTTTTTTTATTTTAGATTGATAGAAAGTTAGAGAGATGTGAAATAGAATGATGAATTACTTGTCATGTTTTTTTCTTGTCTCTATCCAAATAAAATTGTTTAATTATATTCTGGTATGAATGAAGTCTGGTAGTTTGCCTAGGGGAATAAATCATTAAAATCTCTAGGATAAATATGTATCAATTAACTAACCAGGGCACTTCAGGTTTTTCTTTTGAGGGTCTACTTTTGCGTGTTCACGGAATATTTGTTAACAGGTCACGAGTAGTAGTACTAGTCTCGTAAATCACAACTTCTGAATGGAACTTTCGGGGGTTCGAGTGCTTGTGTTTTACGGAATCCCCGCTGGAACAAATAAAGTACACACAAAAGCCTTCTGCACGACTGCTACCATTGGTAAGGTATTAAAATGCCTGCACCTATTGAGTCTGATATTTACACGGCAAACAAACTTTTTTATCCCTCTTTCAATTTGTCTACTCCATTAAAAACTGCCTCTTGAAAGAGAGAATTTTTACGCCAGTTCATTTGCTTTATTACTCTAGTAGGAAACTAAGTGTAAACAACACCTAAAACATTCTGCCATTTTGTGAATAGGCAATATGCAGATGAACTTCCTGCCTGCCCAAATGTCTTGTGGATTTAATTATTACAATATTCATTTAAAGTGATCTAATAAATTGTAATTTTGAGCTTTGATAGTTTAGATTGATAATATTTATCTGGGGCAAATGTTAACAACAATTATGTGGCAAAATGGCATTGGACTCCCTGTCAAAAGTACTGTGGATTTAGGTTTGAGAAAATTTTGCAGCAGATACTCTTTTCAATTATTCAGTTATTTATATATACATGTACATATATATATATATATATATATATATATATATATATATATATATATATATATATATATATATATATATATATATTTATATATATATATATATATATATATATATATATATATATATATATATATATATATATATATATATTTATATATATATATATATATATATATATATATATATATATATATATATATATAATCATATATATGTATGTGTTTGTGTTAAGTGTGTAATGCTTCTATGTGTAATGCTTTAGCTTAAAAAGTTTGCATTGAATATCGCATTGTTTGACTTGGAAATATCTCATTTGGAGAACATTTACTATAATTTTTGTGAATAGGCAATATTCAGGTAGAGCTTCAAAGTAAGTTTTATAAGGGATTAATAAGGTGCTAGTAGGAATCCATTGAGTAAAGATATAGTCTCAATCAGGAGTAGCGCCAGTCAGTGGGGCTAAGCCTAGCCCTAGTCGACGTCGGCTCTCAGTAGTTTGCCCGCGACTCCCTGAATTTTTTATTTGGCTAGCCACGTGTGGGGTCACGACCCCCAAGATCAATAGAGGGAGCTTGCAATGAAATGACCGCTACGGCACACTTTTTCCTGCAGGCACGCGACCAGTGCTCGTACGCTCGTATGCCCGTACTCCCCGTACTCCCGCTCGCTCGCTGACTGGCTGGCTACTCCCACAGCGGGAGTCGTTGGGCGCCGGCCGCACTGGACAGCCGAGTCGTGCTGGTTCATTCATGCGAGCGATGGGAGGCCGGCATGGCAGCCTACTATTCCAAGGTACTTACTACTACTACTACTACTACTACTACTACTACTACTACTACTACTACTACTACTACTACTTCTACTACTAGTGCTTCTGAGTAGCACCCTTTTCTATCTGAAATATGTAAAATTGTGAGGCAAGTGAATATGAATGTTTTTTTGAATAGTATTCTACATACTACTACTACTACTACTACTACTACTACTACTACTACTACTACTACTACTACTACTACTACTACTACTACTACTACTACTACTACTTCTACTAGTGCTTCTGAGTAGCACCCTTTTCTATCTGAAATATGTAAAATTGTGAGGCAAGTGAATATGAATGTTTTTTTGAATAATATTCTATATACTACTACTACTACTACTACTACTACTACTACTACTACTACTACTACTACTACTACTACTACTACTACTACTACTCATGAGTTTAAGATAGGTTGAGTATCACCCTTTTCTATCTGAAATACATGAATTTATGAGGCAAATGGTGAATATGACTGTAAAAAATGCGTTTTTTGAAATCATATTTGATGTCTTTTTTGCAGAAGCAAATATTCAATATTTTATATATGAGTGCAGATAAACATAAATTTGGTAGAAGTTTTTCATGTTTTATATGTATGAATATGATGTTGATTGACATTTTATTTTCATAATATAGATGCTCCCAACTTATTTTTCTCATTTGGGTTTTAGTAGTAATTAAAACTAGTTGTATTATTTCATTATGGATTTTAGTTAGTCCCCATTGCTAAAATATTTGTATGCCTTTTGGTTGGGTTGGTATAGACCTAAGAAAATATGTAGGTGGTTTTGGTATTGATGAGTTAGGCAGAACTTAAAAGATTTCTGGAATAAATGTCTCATTTACACATAAAGGAATTGTCAGATGTTCTAAGAAAAGAGTTGGTGGTCACCATTTCTAAGACTGCCATAATCTCCTTCCAGCATCTAGTTAAAATCAAATAAAAAGGAAAACACCTTGTATATAGTGCAGCCCCCTCGAAATGATGGCTTGTGTGAAATTAAAGTAAATTGATGTAGTAATATCTAATATTCTATCAGTAAAACCTGCTGATGCAATTTCTGTTGAGATAAAAAGATAGCAGTCTACTTATAAATGTATTTATTAGAGATGATTATTTTGTTGAAGGGCCTCAGGGAAGATCCTTACCATTGGACTGAGTTACCCTCTTTAAATAAAGATTATTATTATTATTATTATTATTATAAGTGCTGCTTCTTTAATTCGTTTGACATATTTGATGTAGTGTTTTATCACCTCATCTTAAATACAAGAGAGTAGTACCATCCTCTGCAGTTGCTAGTATAATCACCCTATATTCTATGCTGTAAAAGTACCATTTAAGTTATTTGTGTTATAATAATTATAATTTTATTATTAATCCATTCATTTTATATGAAAGCTTATGGATATTTCTTGTCTTTGTTTGTTTTCCAAAAAAAGTAAAAATTATGAAAAATTTCTTAGTATTTACATTTCTCATGATAAGAAAGTTTTGAAGAAGCGGTAGAAAATGGAGAGAAATAATTTCCCTGAATAATCAGTGTCTTTCACCCTGATCTGTGCAAGGCTCCATCGTTGAGAGCTTGACATTTTCAAGACGGCAAGAAGAGTTTTTGCGTCAAGAAAAAAATTAGCGCTTTAACAGTGCATGGTAAAAAGTATGTTTTGGATCAACCCAACGTAGGTTCTTTCAATCATGTATATTCCTGGTGGCAGTGATAGTTTTGACGCGGTTATGATATACGTCAACCACAATCATATCAGTGCCGTCTCGAGAAAGATTTATAGACATCTGTTATTGGTGGTGAAAATGCAGTTTTATACGGTAAAAAGGTGAGAGACTCTGTCACTCTCTGTGCGAGTCCCTGTGGCCCCCCGGTGGGCCTCTCGGTGCGCCTGTTGGCCTGGGTGCCGGTGCCCTACCTACCTAATCTATTTCTGACTCCGAGCTCCTTTAGCGGAGTTGTTATAAATTGTATTTATGACTCGGCAAATGTCAGTGGATTGGTGCTTTTTTGCGCGGAGGAACATGTTTAGTGGTGGATGGAGTAGAGTAGGTTTCTGCCTAGATAGATATCACAAAAAACCTTGTTAACCCTTCCAATGCTGAGGCTACTTTCATCCAAAGCCCAAAGATTTTAACCTTTAACTAACTAACTTGACCGATACAAAATGTTGCAAAAACCCTGAAAAATGATTGAAACCCTGGCATTTGGGCACTAATCTGAGAGTACTCAGCAAGAGCTTTCTAATGAATACCAATATGACAGGGTTTAGATGATTTTCAAAAATCTTTGCATCCTTGTGCTTCAGATGAAAGAAGCCTCAGCATTGGAAGGGTTAAAAACCCATCTAAACCCTGTCATGTTGGTATCCATAGGATAGCTCTCGCTGAGTACTCTCAGTTGAGTACCCATGTGCCAGAGTTTCAGTCATTTTTCAGGTTTTTGGTATAATTTTGTAATGGCCGAATTAGCTACCAGCAGCATAAGGGTTAATTCCTGAATAGAACCTTCACTTCCCCGTCCTCCACCTTCACCACCACCTTCAGCCATTAATACAGTTCCTCCAGAAATTGTCGTCTGGATATTAGATACTTTTGACAATATCTTTGGAATTTAGATTACTTTTAGAAAATATTTGAACGAGAGTTGTCGGTAATGTACTGATTAACATTTCTCCATCAAATATTTTCCCTCAAGGTTTCATCAAAATTGTCAGGCTGATTTTTGGCCATTTGTTTGGTTCGTTCCAGTACTCGATATGATCCTAACTATTGATATCAAAAGTGCAGGAGTGTCATATCATTTAAGGTTTGTCATACCTGTACCACTTAACAACATAAAATTGTGCAGAGGCTTGGCTGTTTTTACTTCATCGTATACACTATATTTCTAGGCCCATTTGCAGAGTGACTGGTCAGTCAAAAGTTAATGCATTTCCAGTCAACGAACATGCAAGGGCTTATAAAAGTAGCGGGTAATCGGAAAGTATTATCAAGTTTCTACAAGCGCAGATATTAACTTGTAGGGCACTCGAGTCAGACAAAGCCTCATAGCAAGCAAAACACAGGTAACTTACACCTGTAGATCTAAAGAAAGCATCTGGTCAGTTTAAAGTCAATGTCGATTTGTTCATTATCGTGCGGACTTAAAAATTCTGATGAAATTGATGTTTTTAAGCGTAAGGAAGTAATAATATGTAAACTATACTGTAACACCACATGGTATTCTAATCTATTATGCAGCAGATGCAATTTTATGTGCACTTATTCCCGTAGTTAAGTAAATAGAAATATTATTGATATACATTTTCCTTGGACTAAGCTTTATTTTCCTTTGAAATTGTACTTCTTATTTTCTTATGAATAAGCAATTATTAGTGTTTGATTACTTGTGTGTTTTGAATGCATTCTGATGAATTTGAATTGTTTCTTATCAAGAGTATTTTGACTTGATTAAATGATTTGGGCCCTAGATAGAGCTTTTTATTTCTTTAATAATTTGATATAACTTGGGCCCCACAGTTTTCCATTTTTTTAAATGCTCCTTCACATCTTTAGGATATCAAATGTTTTGGAGATAATGAATCTTTTTAGTATTTGATTTTTTACCTAAAAATCTGTGTTCCCTTCAATTCTTTACTTTTTCACGTCTTTAGAATAGGAAATATTGAATCTTTTTAGTGTTTGATTTTTTACCTGGTAATCTATGTGCCTGCGGGTGTTTGTGACTGCGTTAGATTAGAGCCATCACGCCTCGGGGAAGAAAGGGGGAAATTCTAGACTAATGGTTAGTGTTTTGTATTTACTAACACAGCCCTAGCCAAAAGCATGCCAATTCATAACAGATGTATTTTTCACCTTGTCTATTTCCATACCTTTTTACATATGCTTCCCATTGCAAAAATAATCGGCTAAATAGAAAGGAATGTCTGAGCGAGCATTCTCCATTCTCCCGGTTTCTCTTGCGTCTGTTTAACCCATTAGTGCTTAACCCTTATCCTGCTGTGAAACCTATGAGCACTGCTGCACACCACGGTGTGGTTAGCAGAATAAGGGTTACGTGTTTCTCTGGAAATTGTCTTCTGGAATTACAACACTTTTGACTATAACTTCGAAATTTAAAATGATCTTGCAAAATATTTGAAGGAGACTTTTAGGTAATGTTTTGATCAACATATCCCTATTGAATATTTTCCTGACTATGCCTTTGTCTGCAAGATTTCATCGAAATTGTCTGTCTGTTTTTTGGCCGCTGTTGTATAGATGGGTTAACCCACTTATGCTCCCAGCAGCTAATAGCAGCCTGACAGTTTTGATGTAATCTTGCAGACAAAAGCAAAGAGAGGGAAATATTTGAGGAATGAATGTTCTTCAGTATATCACTAACCACTCTCCTTCAAATATTTTGTAAAATCATTCTTAATTCCAAAGTTATCATCAAAAGTTCCATAGATCCAGACGACAATTTCTAAAAAGAACTCTTAATCATTAATGAGGTTATTTTTCTTTTTCAACAACGGCGCCTCATGGAAATATTGCAAGGATAAATGTTGATCAGAATATGAACAACTTTCCTACAAATATTTTTCAATCTTTTGTTTCGTTTGAATAATATTCATAGAAACATCACCGCTTGAAAGATAACTCTATCCTGGAACTATGCATGAATGTGTTAACTCTTCCAATGCTAAGGCTTCTTTCTCCCTAATCACAAGGACGTCGAGATTTGTGAAAACTATCTAAACCTTATTATGTTGGTATTTGTTAGATAGCTCTCGCTGAGCACTCTCAGATGAGTACCCATTTGCCAGGTTTTCTGTCATTTTTCAGGTTTTTTGCATCATTTTGTATTGGCAAATTTAGCAACCAGCTGCATGAGGGTTTAGTGTTCAATGTGTTAAGTGTTCAAGGTAATACAAATACTATTCTATTCTTATCTGTAGTTTGATACACGTCATATGATGTTAACCATGACTGTGGTCATTAATCAAACAATCTAGCTTGCCACGTCCATGCCCATGAGCTTGTAAGGAACTTGGAATATCTTGAAAATGCAGGCTAGTCACATTTCAAAACTATTTGAAAAGAGGATTTAATTCTTTAGAAGATGAGATGCAACATTTGCTTAAATATTTCCTTATTTCTATATTTCTATATTGATACTTCTAGATGGATGTGCAAGTATCCGAGTATGCAAATACCTTTCCATTAAGTTTATCTGATTGCTTAGAAAGAGGTGCAAGGCATTTTCATTAAATATTTCCATGTATGAAAAGTTACTATGTTGTGACTTGCATCGAGATAAAAAGAATACAATTTGGTAGAAAAAAGGCATTTCAGTAAGCTTTAGATAATCCATTGGTATTACAAAGGAAAATGTTAACTATTGTTTGAATTTTATGATAAGTTTTAAAGAACTTATGAATGCTATGCATTTGTATTAAGTATTTCTATATAAGAATAGTTACTATTGTATCTTGCATTTCAATTTAAAAAAACAAACAATTCCGCAGAAAACAACATTGAGTAAGCTTTAAATAAATCAGTGGTGTTATATTTCAAAGGAAAATGTTTACTATTGTTTGGATTTTGTGTTAAGTCTCAAAGAATCCCCAGGACTTTGCAAGATTTGTTTTATTAAGTATTTCCATGTATGAAAAGTGACTATATTGTGACTCACATTTTCATAAAAAAAAAAGCTTTGAATAATCCAATGGTATTCCAAAGAAAAATGTTAACTATTGTTTGGATTTTATGATAAGTCACAAAGACCCCCCAGGACTTGGCAAGACTTCGATCCAATGATGTTTGTTAATGATATGTCAGATTGCCTTGTATCTATAAAATGCCAGCGAGCCGATTTGTATCTGCGGGGGTTCTGGGTATAATATATGCTCACGAGAGATCACTAGGGGTCTAATGACCCCCACGAAACATCGGTGAATTCCTGCCCTGGTATAATTCATGGCATACTCCTCTAATAGGTTCACAGTTATTCACAAAGAGCTGCTATTTTACCTACCTCAATGGCCAGGAAGTAGCTATTGAAACCCACCTACCTCGCTTCGCGACGGGCGCCGGAAATATGGAAAAAAAGTCGCCCTTTATTCAATATTTGCACATTCAACTCTTTTTTTGCATTACTGAAAAAAGTGTAGGCTTAAAACACCTGTCCATTTGCATAGAAAAGAAAAAATATCTTATTACATCTATTTCGTGCTAAAATTACATTCTTATGGCTTTCAAAATATGCGAAATCTTAATAATGATCTGCCTAGTTTCATCATCAAAAATCCTAATATATGCTTTTGCACTTCTTAAATACCAACTAGCAACATTTATCTTACGTTTCTCTATTGCAAATGATGGAATTAATTGTATTTGTTAAATTATGATTTATCAAATTTTGATGTACAAATTATATTTAAATGATGTTTTGAAAGGAAAATGTTAATTTATCCCATCAAATATTTATTGTGAATGCTGTTTCAACTATTATGTGTTTGTTTCATTCTTCTAAAAGAAAATTGAAATTCATTATAATCACTTGAAAATATTTCTTTTAATAACATTAAAAAGAATGGATTCTTTAGAAAAAGGAGAAAATCTGCAGCCATTTACTGAATATCAAATACAAATATTTCTTTATCAAACAAATCTTTTAAGTGTAGTATACAATGGCAAAACATGCTATAAATTTCTGCAAAACAGCTTGTGTTTACCTAACCATAACCGGTCCTGCCTTTCAGGACCTTATAAACAAGGAACGCGAGTAAATTAACATCATTAAATGCCTTTCTCGTTTTCTAGTACAAACATTTAATTAAGTGCGTACTCACATGTACACATGCACGCACACACTACGCACATGTTCTACAAGTGGACTATTTGCTATTATGCCCGAGTACCACATTTTCCTTTGATGCATTTGATATCAAATCATTCAGCAGCGATTGTTTTCTTTAGATCTACAGGTGTGGGTTACCTGTGTATTTCTCGTTAAGAGGCTTTGTCTAACTCAAGTGCCCTACAAGTTAATATCTGCGCTCTTGTAGAAACTTGATAATACTTTCCGATTACGCTCCACTTTTATAAGCCCTTGCGTGTTCATTGACTGGAAAGACAGGTTTCGATGCATGTGTGCCGTCTTTTTATGAAATCGCTCTCTCAAGGGTTTCGGGGTCTGTTTGAGGTATCACATGTATTCTGTGATTACCACTTGAAAGTCATCCAGGTGGAAACTTGAACAGATGATAGTTTTCCTAGAAAAATAGAACTTCTGTGATAAGGCAGCTGAAAGTGTACATAACATGATTATGATTTTTGATGTGTTAATTACCTTAACCCATTCACACTCAGAGTTCACCTAGAAAGTATTGTCTGCTACTTTCATACTTTTGGAAATAAATTGGGAATAAATCGAAACTATGCAAAATATTTCAAGGAGAGTTGTTATTTATCCTATGATCAACATTTCTCCTTCAAATGTTTTCAAAAAAATGATTTTGTAAGGAAAATATTTCCAGAACTATCAGGCCTCTTTTGGCCGCCCTGAGTGTAAATGGGTTAACCCATTCATTCCCAGCGAATGCAAGAAAAGACATGAATATCTTGGTTATATATCAACTCATTCACACTCAGAATTCCTGTAGAAAGTACTGCTGCTACTTCCATACTTTTGAAAATAACTTGGTAATAAAATGAAAGTTCACAAAATATTTGAAGGAGGAGTTGTTGTTTGGCTGCTGATTTATATTTCTCCTTCAATTATTTTCAAAAAAATACTTTTGTTAGAAAAAGATATCCAAAATTGTCAGGCCTTTATGACCGCTCTGCGTGTAAATGAGTTAATGAGAAATGTATCTTTAGGAAAATGTTTGGAAGAGAAATGTACATGAGAATTTTACCCAAAACTCTTATTCAATTATGTTTCTATTATATGCTTTATTTCCAAATTATTCACAGTGGTCTAGCAACAGTAATCGAGCAGATTTCCATACCCCAGTAATGCATACAGTGGCCAAAAGCAGCCTGACAATTTTGGTGAAATCTTTCTGTCAAAAGCATAGTTGGGAAAATATTTGAAGGAGTATTGTTAATCAAAATACCACTGACAACTCTCCTTTAAATACTTTGTAAAATCATTCCTTATTCCAAAGTTATTTTCGAAAGTATTGTGGAAGCAGACGTCCCTTTTCTAGAGAAACTCATAAGCATGAAAAGGTTAACACATTCATGCCATAACCACCCGTTTGGCACATATCTCTCTCTCAAAAGCAATATTTGAAAATAATTTGAAGGAGAGTTGTTCATCAGACTCCTATCTACAACTCTCCTTCAAATATCTTGTGAGTTTTTGCTTCATTCCAAAGTTATTTTCAAAATAAAGGCAAGTCCTGACGACAATCGTCAAGTATATCTATAGACATGAAAGGGTATAAATATTAGTCAGGTGAAGGATGGCCCACTGTCTAGGTGTCAAACAAACTGAGCACCTGCTTTGTTTGCAGCTCTATCCTTCAGGTATGAGCATTCAATTCGACTTGTCTTAATTCTTGCGAGAGTAATTC
>OZ012688.1:14088434-14091647 GCA_963942565.1 Maea johnstoni | reverse complement strand
AAAAGTGGTAAACAACTTTTTATGGGGGTCATCTTTAACAAAGCCAAATATATGTAAAAAGGCCTGAAATTGTCAAAACAAGAAGTATAAGGGTAGGGAAGGCACCCGAGAACACTCATAAGTTTGCTCAAACCAAACAGATGAGTATTTCGATCAAAATCATAGCCTGGAAGAGGAGTATTTTTGAAAGTACTAAACATGTAGATGACTCTGATGTTATAGACGTCATTCAAGGTCAAATTTAATTATGGCGATCAAATCAAGAATCTGGGATTTTCCCGTAATATATGGTATACCAGTACCCATTAAGAAAAACAATTTTTTGGAAGATATGTTTTTCTTTTCTGTAATTATTATATATATATATATATATATATATATATATATATATATATATATATATATATATATATATATATATATATATATATATATATATATATAAATGGGGTATAAATTGGGGTACCCCTGCAGCCTACCTGGAAACCCCCAAAATTGCCTGAAATGACACAAATTTGAAAAACAAAATTTGAATGTTTGCATTTTACAATATGTTTTGAGTGTAATAGTGTAGTCAGTTTAAGCAAAACCATCCCACCCCAAAGAATCCCCTTGGTTCAAAACCTTTGAACAATATGTTCAATTGAGTCAATACGATTTTTAGTTTGGCACATACAACACATTGCAGATTGCTTCAAGCTAAGAAAAACATATTTCAGCATATTTTATATCTGAACTGCATATCTGAGCAGTACAATTAATTGTATTTTATGGGAATCTATAGCTGTCAGTACAAAGAAATCAGCTTTACAAGGTAATAAACCTGCTCAGGTCATATAGAGATAAGAAATTTACATCAGTAGGAATTTTGATAAGGTTAACTTAACACCTTTCACTCGACTACTAAAAAGAATATAAAATTTAGCGTTTTTTTTGTTGTTTTTTACTTTTAGAGCATCGAAAACATCATGCCCTTGACCTAACTGCCATTCTGTCATGCATTATTTTAAACAACAGAATGAAGTAGTATGGATAGGATTTTGAGATAAGCCTATTTTGTCCTAGAATGCAAAGTTTTTTGAAAACCATCTAAACCCTGTCATGTTGGTATTCTTTGGATAGCTCTCACTGAATACTTTCAGATGAGTACCCATTTGCCAGGGTTTCGGTCATTTTTCAGGTTTTTGCATCATTTTGTATTGGCCAAATTAGCCACCAGCAGCATAATGGTGTTAATGTATATGCATCTGTTATTTCTTTATGCTTTCATTATTATTTGCTACACATTTCTCAATAATTGTGCTTAGTATTTTTCATCTGTGGGATTCTTTAACATATATTCATTTACCCACAATGTGAACTATACAATTAACCCTTCCAATGCTGAGGCTACTTTCGTCCAAAGCCCAAGGACAGAAAGAGTTTGAAAACCCTCTAAAACCTGTCCTATTGGTATTCATTGGAAAGCTCTCATTGAGTACTCTCAGGTCAGGTGAGTACCCATATGCCAGGGTTTCTCTCAAGTTTTTTTTGCATCATTTTGTATTTGGCAAATGAGCCACCAGCAGCATAAGGGTTAAGGAATGTGTTTACTAGATTTACTCAATGTATTATTTATTGACGTATACCATTTGTTAGAGGACAGTATTGTTTCTCTTTATTTATCTCTTATTTATGGACTAATGTAAAACTTTTCTAGGAAATTGACATCAATAAGATCGATACTGAACTCTTTATACTCTGTATCTTCCATACTAAGATTATTATAATCTGTCTACATGCAAAGTATTTTTATGGTCTTTGACTGTGGGACTCAATTGAAAATAACGACAAAACTCATTGAAATGTACCAAAATGAATTTGGATGGATGTGCTGTTTATATTCTATTAAACAATTTCTTCAATATATTTTTATCTGAAAAAGAAAGGTTAGGTGTTGATAATAATCCAGTTTAATTGAGCTGGAGAAATATAAAGCTTTAATACTTGATTTATGAAAGAAGTTTTTTGCGAAGATTAGGATTTTTCAGATACATAGCCTTTACTCTTGATTTCTATCAATGGTAATTTATTGCCTTATATGATGATTTATGCCTTATATGGTAATTTATGTCATAACACATTCGTGAAGTCTGTTTTTGTGCTGGTTGAATGGGGTTCTAGGTGGACAGGTTGCTGGTTTAGTGGGGTGCTGGTTGAAAGGGGTGCTAAGGGTGGATGGGGTGCTGGTTGAATGGGGTTCTAGGTGGACGGGGTGCTGGTTGGGTTGAGTTCTAGGTGGACAGGGTGCTGGTTTAGTGGGGTGCTGAATGAATAGGGTGCTGGTTGAGCGGGGTTCTATGTGGACCGGGTACTGGTTTAGTAGGGTGCTAGGTCAATGGGGTGCTGGTTGAATGGGGTGCTGTTTCCTTGTGGCAGTAGCTGAGAGTGGGTAGGGTTTCTTGGTAGTTATCGGTGACGTGTGCATAAGCGTGTCGGGTACATTTGGGCACACGCACCCCATGCCCAGCGGCACAAGCCAAGGGTTTCTTTGCTCCTGGTGAAATGTGATACACACACACTGAACAGCACGGTACCCCAGTGCTAAGGAGGATGGCTCTTAACCCTTATGCTGCTGGTGGCTAATTTGGTCATCACAAAAAAATAAAAAGGAGTGAAACCCTGGCACATAGGTACTCATCTGAGAATTCATCTGAGAGTGCTATCCAATGAAACATGGGTTAGATGGTTTTCAAAAATCTTTGCGTCCTTGTGTTTGGACGAAAGTAGCCTCAGCATTGGAAGAGTTAAGTGCGCATAGGTACTCATCTGAGAGTGCTATCCAATGAGAAATGGTTTAGATGGTTTTCAAAAAAAGGGTTGAAAAAATCAACCCACCTTACCTCATGTCTAATACTTGAATTTTTTTTTGTGGAATGCTTTTTTTTATCTGTATAAAGACATATAAGCCAATATGACATTACTTTGGGATTGTGAAAATAAATGAAGTCCCTCTCATATGCGAGAGGGGGGGGGCCCTCATCTTTGTGATCCTCTCTATTGGTGTTGCTCTTGAAATTGCTGCCTGGATCTTTGATACTTTTGCCAATAATTTAGAAAAGAAGTATGATTTCAAAAGATTTTTCAAGGAGGATTATTTGTAGTGTTCTGTTTAACATTTCTCCTTTGAATATTTTCCCCTCCATGCTTTCTCCTGAAAAATTCCACCAAAAA
>OZ012688.1:13955934-14083434 GCA_963942565.1 Maea johnstoni | reverse complement strand
AAATCATTCTTCATTACCAAGTTACCATAAAAAATATCATACACCCTGACAACAATTTTTTGTAGGAATTCTTGAGCATTAATGTGTTTATGTGCAAACATAGATCTGATTAATTCACCTGTATTGCGGGAGTCTGATGCATCTTGATTTTTTTTCTTGCATCTTATCTCTGCATCTTATCCCTTGCAGCAGCACAGGTAGGAGAGGCTGTCATATGGCAATTTTTATTTTGATATATCATTGTGGGTTATTTGTGCACAGAAAAAGAAATGTATGTATATATATATATATATATATATATATATATATATATATATAATATATATATATATATATATATATATATATATAAATATATATATATATATATATATAATTGCAGCAGCACAGATGATTTAAAATAATTAGCAAATGAGAAGGGAGACTTGTGTTCAAGACAGCGTGAAAAAATGAATGGAATAATACCAATAAAACTTTCCAGAGGTAGTACTGATATTCCAACTGAAATCAGGCAACAGTATATGATAATACTAGCATCAGGGGAGCGACAGAGGCCTCAAAACATGCGACAAGACAAAACGTGTAATCTCTCTTTAACTGAAAACATATTTGGGAAGCATGACCAAAAGAGTCTATCAGATGTTTCATTTGACATTTTGGATACATATTGAATTAAGAAAAGCTGTAAACTCCATTAATTGATATCACCTATTGATTGATTTAGGTCTATTAATGCTAGGAAGGCTGTTTTGGTAGACTCAGCTTGTGAAAATATCTAAAATGAATGTTGCGTAGCGCCCACCAAAATTCCTGTGCTCCAGGAAGGATTGTCTGTGATCCAGGACTACTACATTTGGACACCCTGTAGAATGGCATATCAGTGATATTCTAATCTGGAATCAACATAGACAGGTTGACCATTGGATTGGACAATATTTTCTATGAAATCAACTCATGATGTGGATTAACTAACTTATATCCTCCTGTATTAATGATTTTCTATTGTCACCATATGTATCTCCTGTATTGCTGATATCGTATTGTTACCATATTCAAGATTGATAAATACATTTATAGCTCAAAAACAACAGAAGATGGATGGGAAATAATTGATATCTGCATATATAGCTTTTACTCAATATGCTACCCTAGTCAGTAGTATGTTTATATATATATATATATATATATATATATATATATATATATATATATATATATATATATATATATACATATATATATATATATATATATATACATATATATATATATATATATATATATATATATATATATATGTGTATATATATATATATATATATATATATATATATATATATATATATATATATATATATATATATATATTATATATATATATATATATACAGAGAGAGAGAGAGAGAGAGAGAGAGAGAGAGAGAGAGAGAGAGAGAGAGAGAGAGAGAGAGAGAGAGAGAGAGAGAGAGAGAGAGAGAGAGGAGAGGGGGCGGGGGGGAGAGTGAAAGATATAGGGGAGAGATAGGGAGAGAGAAGATTGATTACTGGAATAGACAAAACTATTGCTCTGAACTTAACTCAGAGTATTGTAGATTAACAAGAGTAATTATCGCTCTTTTATTCTTGCAAGATAGAATGTAGAGATATGTTATATAAATATTCAAATATGAGTGCACAGAAATCAATTCAAGATGACATATTTTGCATATTCTGATTTAATCAATGTCTGGATAACAGAAATTCATTATATGTATTATAGAAAGCCTTTCATTCACTTCATTGATTCAATGCCTTAATTTACAAAACAGTTCAATGATTAAGATTCAAACTCAGTAAGAAATTATCAAATCATGTTCTGTACAAAATTAACATCTACAGAGGTATTCACAGTCTAAAGAATATATTCAAAAAAACTTTCTAATTTTCTAAAAGAATCTGTGGAATGTATTTTTGTTAAGAATCTTTATCATTAGTTATAGTAGGAATTCAAATTTAAGTATATCCTTGTAATATTAATTGAAGTATATCCTGCTAATGTTCAATGGAAAAGTATCAAACATTTTAATTATGATAAATGTAAGTTTATATTCTCTTTATTTTAAAACTGGTATGAAGCTCCTTAATTTATCTTTTTTCTGACTAAGGAGGAGATTAAAGAAGGAAATCTGGTTTAAATATAAATAATACTATGAATTTTTACAAAAAAAAATTGACTGGTTAGTTGGCAATTCTATAAAAATGTACAAAAAGCTGCTAGTTTTGACTTATTGGTTTTGTTCATATTTCATCTTATTGTTGTATTATATTTAGTTAGAATTCCTATGTGAGAGGCATTTTACAGTTGCCATAAACTGAGTATATTTTGGACAGGATGGAGTATGACAACATCTTTCATCACATGAAATGCAATATCAAAAAATACTTTCCACCATCTGTTTTGAATCATTGGTACATTTGTAGTTAAGTGTGTGGTTGAGAAAGAGAGAGAGAGAGAGAGAGAGAGAGAAGAGAGAGAGAGAGAGAGAGAGAGAGAGAGAGTCAGAGAGAGTCAGAGAGAGAGAGAGGAGAGAGAGTCAGAGAAGAGAGAGAGAGAGAGAGAGAGAGAGAGAGAGAGAGAGAGAGAGGAGAGAGAGAGAGAGAGAGAGAGAGAGAGAGAGAGAAAATCTTGTACATATGATATTGGCAGGTATTATTACCGGCTAAAATATTGCTATTATAAGGCGCATTATAGTATGATATGTATAATTCCAGCTGAGGAAATATCAGAAAATAATGGCAAAAATTGTGCTATTTTGACTACTTCGTAAAGCCTAGACATATGTACACAGTGAAATGTTTATAGAAGTAGGCTTTTTTCAGCTTGGAGTGCATCGAAAAAACAAAACAAAAAAAACACACACTTGAACGAGAGTTGTTAGGCCAGGTTCAGATTATCATTTCTCTTCACATTATTTAGAAAAAGATTCCTTTAACCAGAGACGTTGATTAAAAATAGACCTCTCTGCTTTTAACCCATTCACACTTTTTGTGTCATCTGCTAATCTCATACTTTTGAAAATATCTTTTGAATAAAAGCAAAAATTCACAAAATATTTGAAGGAGAGTTCTTGTTTGACTTGTGATCAACATTTCTCCTCCAAAAGTTTTCAAGAAAATGTGTTTTGTAAGTTAAATATTTCCAAAATCGTCAGGCCTCTTTTGGCTGCTCTGAGTGTTAATGAGTTAAGGCTACTACCCTGCATGGTTGACATGGTTAATGATACCGAGTCGATGCCCAGTAGTAGTAAGTCTTGGTCATGTCACGCCCTTGCTGATTTATCAATAGGTTTTAATTCACTTGATTCTCTTGAATTGATCTCTTAACCCTTATGCTGCCGGTGGCTACTTTAACCCATTCACACTCAGAGTTTCCCCAGGAAAGTATCGTCTGCTCTTTTCACAAGTTTGAAAATAACTTGGAAATAAAGCAAATTCTCACAAAATATTTTGAAGGAGAGTTGTTGTTAATATTCTGATGAATATTTCTCCTTCAAATATTTTGATAAACACGCTTCTGTGAGGAAAATATCAACAAAATAGCCAGGCCTGTTTGGCTGCTCTGAGTGCCAATGGGTTAATCAATACAAAAATATGCAAAAATCCTGATAAATGACCGAAACCTTGGCAAATGGGTACTCATCTGAGGAGTATGTATGGCGAGAGGCTTTCCAATGAATACCAACATGAAATGGTTTTAGATGGTTTCTCAATAACCTTTGCATCCTCGTGCTCTGGACGAAAGTAGCCTCAGCATTAGAAGGGGTTTAAAGAGACCGACCCTTGGAGTCTGTTTGCGAGATATCTTGCCATGGATTATTGGCCTTTAACAACCTTGGGGCACAAACATCAGAGACAGCCATATTATTATATAAAAGCAGCTGTTAAAACTGTGTGCTGTTTTGCGGTTTATTTACGGTTTCTATTGTATAGAGATAAAGAGATTAAAGCAGGGAGTAATCTCAGTGCCCTGATTTAGATGCTGTAGTAGGGAAGCTAGCGACGATAATTCTTTGTGTGCCATTTCTGTAGGCGAACAAGTCAGGCCAGGTCATGAGTGAATGTAATCCACTCACATTCCAGGTAGAGAGGGACTGTACGGCCGGCCGGACGAGCGAGAGAACCACGGGCCCTCGCACACACACACACGCCCATTCGCAACACGACACACGGCTGCCACTGTCCCCTGTCGCGTGCCGTCGCGGACCCCCAGAATGCCGGCAGAGGAGAGGTCGTGACCCTGAGGCAGAGCACAGTTGGTAGCAGGTCATGTGATCGCAGGCAGGTGGACATAGTGACGCGCTTAACCGGGTTGCATCCCTGATCTGACCTTTTTGTACAGAAATCGTACAATAGCCAAAAATTTTTTAAATATTTGAAGAGGGATTGTTTAACCAATCAGAAGCAACAACTTTCGGTCAAATATTTCTCAAAATATTGCTTTTGATTCAAGATATTTTTATTGAGTGGTAGACAATATATTCATATTTAATATAGTCATGTTAGATATAAATTGGTTAACCCTTTCGCTCCTGCAATATCCAGCTGGCTGGACAGGTCCACAACTACACACACACACACACACACACACACACACACACACACACACACACACACACACACACCGAGGCTAGGCCTGGCCTAGCCCGCTGCATTGTCTCCTAAATCCTATTGGTCAGCGTGAGCCGTGTGCTGCCGTGCTGTTAGGGAAGAGTTATTGAATGAAGGGCGTTTCCTTTAGAGGTCAGCATGTCGGCTGCCCTGGACTCTTACTGACAGGCTACCTGCAGCGAGCGTATGCCAGTATTTACAGTGCTGCTAACACACTCTCTCTCTCTCTCTCTCTCTTCTCTCTCTCTCTCTCTCTCTTCTCTCTCTCTCTCTCTCTCTCTCCTCTCCCCCCCCCTCTCCCCCCCCCTCTCTCTCTCTCTCTCTCTCTCTCTCTCTCTCTCTCTCTCTCTCTCTCTCTCTCTCTCTCTCTCTCTCTCTCTCTCTCATCTCTCTCTCTCTCTCTCTCTCTCTCTCTCAATTATCCCTTCATTTTGGAGCACTGCAGCTAGCCTATTATAAATACTGTCTACTACTATACTACTTCCTCTACTACTACTACTACCACCACCACCACTACTGCTACTACTACTACTACTTATACTACTACTTATACTACTACTACTACTACTACTACTACTACTACTACTACTACTACTACTACTACCACTACTACTACTACTACTACTACTACTACTACTACTACTACTACTACTACTACTACTACTACTGTTACTAAATACAGCAAATATTTAATAAAAACTATGATGATTTTGCCCTTGATTGTTAAAATAGGCAACAATTCTTGACTTGAAATATAAAATCTAGACTGGAGAATTATAGTACGTTGACCTTTTCATGTTGTATTGTGCTGTGTTCTCTTAATGAGGGCAGGGAGAGGTTTACGCAGGGAAGTTGTATTATTAGTGCCATCAGCCGTCAAGTATATGTAAACATGTTTTACACACACTGGGTCTACTAGTCCTTTCATTGGATCAGCTGTACAATACAAACCCAGGGCCGCCGCGAGTAGAAAATGACTATGAGTCGTTTTTTTCTGTGATTGTACCTTTTCTCTTTCTACATATGTTTTATGAAATGGGATATGTTTGCCTAGTCAATAACCTCACTCTGCGCTTAGACGTAGGATTGTGCACTTTTGGTGTTGGGAGAGAATCGGCAAAGTGGTGGAGTGGCGGAGTCGGTGGCTGTGCCGGCGCCGTACTGGTACAGTGGTAAGTAATATAGTGATCACTGATGACAACATCAGCAGCATTTCTAGGATGGATGATAATTGCTATGTTAATAGTAATATTGATGATACTACTAATGATTATTACTTATTACTACTACCACTTATAATAATATCAGCAACTTTTTAGGATGATAATAATGATTATATCAATAATAATAATAATAATATTACTACTGCTACTACTACTACTACTACTACTACTACTACTACTACTACTACTGCTACTGCTACTACTACTACTACTACTACTACTACTACTACTACTACTACTACTACTACTATTACTACTACTACTACTTCTACTACTACTACTACTAAAAATGATAATAATAATAATAATAATGATAATAATAATAATAATAATAGTAATAATAATAATGATAATAATAATAATAATATTAAATAATAGAAATAGTAATAATAATAATAATAATCTTTGTTTCACAGGTTAACCCAGTCAAATTAATTTTATTTGATTTTCGCTAAGGCCCTTAGATTTAGAGAATATACTTCCGTGCTTTAGGGCACAGGGTTAGAAAGTGTCCTTTAAGGTATATTGTCTCTTTAATAATGAGAGAGATTGATATTGTAATGTTTGTGGAGAGTATGGCAAAGGAATGTCTCATACTTGTTTTGTATTTCACTTTGGGATAAACTTGCTGATTTTGTTTGATGGAGAGCCTTTACTGTAGTTATGTAGTACTTGGGAATGTGAATTGATACAGCCTTAAGAAATGTTGTCTGGACCTCTCATACTTTTGAAATAACTTCAGAATGAAGCATTTATTTGCAAACTATTTGAAGAAGAGTTGTAGATAAAGTTTCAATAAACAATTCTTATTCAAATATTTTCCACACATTGCTTTTGTTATAGAGATATCACCAAAATAGTCAGGTGGTTTTAGCCGCTGCAGGCATGAATAGGTTAAATACACTTAGAAAGTAAGTTCCTTGTATTGTTCTTAAGAGTAGAAATAGGGGGTACATTTGAGGTACTACATGTAATACCCATATTTGTTAGAAAGCTATTTATTTCTGAATCGAACAGGCCCAGGCTTTCTGTGTGTTGTCGTAATGACTGAAGTATCTTTTGTAAAAATGTTTTGCTGTAGAAGCGCCATCAGAACTAAACCAACAACTCACCTTTAAATATTTCAAGAATTTTCATTCCCAGGTTATTGTGGAAATGTCATAGATCCATGTGATATATGTTAAGAGTACATTAGCTGTGATTTTCTGTTGTAAGTGTATGTAGCGATTGTGCCGATTGGAGGGTTTTCAAGGTGCACGGAGGTCGCCTTGGCAGCTTGCCTGTCGTCTGCAGCTCTGTGGACAATGTCTGCAGAACGGTGCCACCCAACTACGTCTAGGCTCTACGTGCAGTAGTCTGCTGCCCTTCACTTTTATCCTGCGCTGAAGAATCCACCCGGCGTGACACACAGCGTTCAACCGCCAATCAAACACCAGGTAGCCAATCAATGCAGGCTGGGCACAATCATTTATTCTAGGGGGCGTGGCTTGTGGGTAGGGAGACCGACGTGGTGGAGTAGAATCAATGGTGAGATGTAGACTTGACGCAGCGTGTATGCCGAGTCCATTTTGCCGCTCGGTGCCTTGAAAGCGGACCGATGTCCTTGTCTGATTAATATTCATCGAAGACGTAAACAAGTGCTCGCTGACTACGTAAGGCTACCACCATCATCATGGGTGCATAGTAGTCTCGGAGGAACAACATTGTGGCAATGCCGCCGCCGTCGTTACTACTGCATATTTTTTGCAACTACTACATAACATTAGAAGGATTTTCTCTCCGTACGTAGCAGCTCGGTAGATGCCTTTCCACATTGCGATAGGAGTGATAAAAATAACATGTACATGCATCAACCGAGAAAGATGCTTCATTTAATCAGCATGTATGCCAAGAATCAGTACATATTAGGTAAGTGAGCGCTTCTAAGCAACTTCATGCATACCAGGAATAATAACTTGACAGCTTTTTTGAAATGAAAGAAATTTTTGGAATTCTATTTTAGCTATTTATGACTATGATTATGATTTTATTATCATTTTTTTGATAAGGTTCATTCAACCTTTCATGTATTTATTTTGATTTTTTTATTATCTTTTTAATTTTGATTTTTATATTTTTTTGATAAGCTATTTCTGTCTATGATTATGATTGTGTACTTATTTTCTTGAGTAGGTTCATTCAACTTTTCATGTATTTATTTCTTTATTTTTATTTCATTTTTTTTGTGTGACTAAAATAGAATCGTGAGTTATATGAGAATCATTCTGCATGATCAAGGTTTTCTACTTGATGAGCATGAGTGGAGCGTTGTTATACTATTTAGGAAGAGCCGAGTAATACGATCTGAGCCCTGGAAGCAAAGATAACACGAGCTGTTATATGGCACATGTTGTAATTGCTGCTAAATATAGCGTACACCTACTACGCACAGCTACGGGAGAAGGATGGCTGCGAGATGCTTTTTAGGTACTCAGATAAAGATATCAGATACCCTGGAGTTTTAAAAAATGATGGACAATTAAACCTATTCATGTGAAGAATTACCTTAAAAGTTGTTTTCTTTATCTATGAGATTTGTGAAAATTACTGCAAAACAAAACAAGGATTCACAAAATATTCGAAGGGGAGTTGTTGGTCTGTTTGTAATTTACATTTCTCCTTACATACTTTCCAAGATATGCGTTTATTACTAAGGAAAAATAATGATGGACAATTAAACCGATTTATATGAAGAATTACCTGAAAGTTGTTTTCTGTATCTATCAGATTTCTGAAATTACTGCAAAACCGAACAAGTATTCACAAAATATTTGAAGGAGAGTTGTTGCTCTGTTTGTAAGTGGCATTTCTCCCTTACATACTTTGCAAGATATGCGTTTATTACTAAGGAAAAATGATGATGGACAATTACGCCTATTTATGTTAAGAATTACCTCTGAAAATAACTTCAAAACAAAACAAGGATTCACAAAATACTTGAAGGAGAGTTGTTGCTAGGTTTGTAATTAACATTTCTCCTTCACATTCTTTCAAAAATATGCGTTTATTAAGAATTCATTCCTTAAATTATCAGGTCTTCATAAAAGCACTGTAGGAGATGATATTAGATAATTAATTTCAATTGAAATACAGATAGAGATTATCTTTTTATTCAATTTTTATTTTCCTTCCATTATTGATAGCCAAATACATAATGCTGTGTTTCTCAGATTTTGGCTTATAATATTTTATGATATGATTATAATCAAATCCACATCTTTAAAATCAGTCACCGCATGAAAGTGAAGATTATTTAGAATCACTGAGAGGAAATTGTATTTTAAGTATGACATATTTTAGATGGCCAGGTTGGATATATTCACAAAATGAAGTAGATTTCAGTGTCTCATCATCAGTAAATCCAAGTTAACATCCTAGAAGAATTTGCTATATATGTCAGGGATACAGTTAAAACTATCAAATAGTCTTCATGGTCAGCTAACTAATGTTTTCAAACACTCAAACCTCATTATAATCCTCTAGAATATTTTCATGAAAATGTTAGTCTTTTAAGAAGATAGTATATGAAAGCTTTTGATAGAAATCTATCTTACATAGGTGACAATTCAAAAGTTATATAATGTTATATTATGCTGTTATATACAATGTCAATACAGTGTACTGGATAGGTGGATATCATCCCTCATTCATTAAATTGTTATATAGACAACGTTGTATGTAGAACAAATATTTCAACCTATTTTACATGTATCTATATTGAGAATATATGGGCCCCTGTTCGAGTGGTTGAGAGAATATATTTAATAGTACTATTAATGCTATTTGTTGTTCATTAGAATGTTATATAGACAACACTGTATGCAGGACAAATATTTCAACTTATTTTACATGTATCTGTATAGGGAATAATGGTTCCTGTTACAGTGGTTGGGAGAATATATTTAATAGTACTATTAGTGCTATCTGTCAGTGGAAATCAGCTTTCATTCATTAGATTGTTATATAGACAACACTGTATGTAGGACAAATATTTCAACCTATTTTACATGTATCTATATTGAGAATATGGGCCCCTGTTGGAGTGGTTTGGAGAATATATTTCATAGCACTATTAGTGCTCCCTGTCAGTGGAAATCAGCATTCAATCATTAGATTGTTATTTAGACAACACTGTATGCAGAACAAATATTTCAACCTATTTTACATGTATCTATATTGAGAATATATGGGCCCCTGTTCAAGTGGTTGAGAGAATATATTTAATAGTACTATTAATGCTATTTGTTGTTCATTAGAATGTTATATAGACAACACTGTATGCAGGACAAATATTTCAACTTATTTTACATGTATCTGTATAGGGAATAATGGTTCCTGTTACAGTGGTTGGGAGAATATATTTAATAGTACTATTAGTGCTATCTGTCAGTGGAAATCAGCTTTCATTCATTAGATTGTTATATAGACAACACTGTATGTAGGACAAATATTTCAACCTATTTTACATGTATCTATATTGAGAATATGGGCCCCTGTTGGAGTGGTTTGGAGAATATATTTCATAGCACTATTAGTGCTCCCTGTCAGTGGAAATCAGCATTCAATCATTAGATTGTTATTTAGACAACACTGTATGCAGAACAAATATTTCAACCTATTTTACATGTATCTATATTGAGAATATATGGGCCCCTGTTCAAGTGGTTGAGAGAATATATTTAATAGTACTATTAATGCTATTTGTTGTTCATTAGAATGTTATATAGACAACACTGTATGCAGGACAAATATTTCAACTTATTTTACATGTATCTGTATAGGGAATAATGGTTCCTGTTACAGTGGTTGGGAGAATATATTTAATAGTACTATTAGTGCTATCTGTCAGTGGAAATCAGCTTTCATTCATTAGATTGTTATATAGACAACACTGTATGTAGGACAAATATTTCAACCTATTTTACATGTATCTATATTGAGAATATGGGCCCCTGTTGGAGTGGTTTGGAGAATATATTTCATAGCACTATTAGTGCTCCCTGTCAGTGGAAATCAGCATTCAATCATTAGATTGTTATTTGGACAACACTGTATGCAGAACAAATATTTCAACCTATTTTACATGTATCTATATTGGAAATACTGGCTTCAGTTGGAGTGGTTGGGGATAGAATAGATTCCATAGTACTTTATTATTGCTATTTGTCAGTGGAAATCAGCTTTCATTCGTTAGAATGTAATATAGACAACACTGTATGCAGGACAAATATTTCAACTTATTTTACATGTATCTGTATAGGAAATACTGGCTTCAGTTGGAGTGGTTCGGCATAGAATAGATTTCATAGTACTATTAGTACTACCTGTCAGTTAGCAGTCATTAGCTGGATGTCACTGTAATTAACGCGTGTGTATGTTACGCTCACTATGAGCGGCTAGTCTATCCGAGAGAGAGAGAGACCGGCAGAGCGATCGCACTACGTCTTAATAGTGTTTGTCTTCTCAGCGAGAACGCGTGATTGGTGGGCATTTTTCTGCCGTTATTTCACAGCTTGCCGTAAGCTTGTGAGATAGTTTTGTGCATGGCTGCTTTTTGCATAGACCGTAGGGCAGAATACTAATAAACTCTTTCCCGCACCGTCGTGCGAGGAAAAGCTTCTTTCATACAACCGCTGTGTTGTTTCTCTGTGCTAACAGTACACATATACCCTCATAGTGGGTGTATATTGTCCAGCCTGTCAACAGGGCAGTTAGAGGGATATTATAGTCAATTCCAAAACATTATAGGAAATAGAGTTTTAGGCCATGCATTGAAGACATGTACTCTTTTTGAATACTAATTTATAAGGCTATAGAACTTATATATATATATATATATATATATATACATATATATATATATATATATATATATATATATATATATATTTATATATATATATATATATATATATATATATATATATATATATATATATATATATATATATATATATATTTATATATATATATATATATATATATATATATATATATATATATATATATATATATATATATATATATATATATATATATATATATATATATTATGAATATATATTATAAAAATATCTGACTGGTTTGGTTATATTAAGTGTAGTTTTAAGTATTTCACTACCAAAGTCTTCACTTTTGGGTTTTCAATTGATTGCAAAAAGTTGACTTTTATGGTTTACTTTAGCAAAAAGTATTTATTCTAAAGTACGGTCATCAAAATGAGTTCCACTCGTTTGATAAAGGGAATATTAATTTTCTGATTGATGCCTAAAGTTACTTCTTTGTGTTGAAAGTAAAAGTTAGCAGTTAAATGGTTTTAAGAGGAAATTGACAGCTTGACTATAAAATACCTGTATGTTTCACCCATACAGGAGATGGACCCTTTGAAGCATACATATATATCTATAAGTGTGTAGGCAGTCATGCAATATAGTTATATTTTAATTTTCTGTCTGGACAGATTCTATGAAATAGACTCTCAAGGTATATGTATATAAGTATAGGCAGTTATATAATTTTGATTAGTCAATTTCCAGTTGGTTAATTTTCTAACTCGATAGATAAATCTGAGTCAGTAAAATATACCTAAATAACCCCTAATATAATAAGAGGATAAAAAATTACAACAGTAAATAAAAGATAGGCTTGCTTTGATGTTAGTCCATCCAGTATACAATGTAGTTGTTTTGACGTCCTGCTATAATTGTAATAATACCTGTACCCATATGTGCAGGTCTGGACAACTCTCCAACACAGCCAGGTTTAATATAACTATGGGGAGTTTTGTTGTTGGTACAAATTACAGTGAAATTCAAGCCATTGAGTTGAGTCCATGTGTGAAATTACTGCTTATGAATGGTAGATCCATCTGGTACATGTATGTAATGTCAGCCCGCCGTTATCTGTGTTTGTCAATCTCTCGCTACGGACCTCCACACTGATTTTATTTGATGCGAAGTGAATGCACAGGGAGGCAACATTACATCTCGTGTTTACTTGCACTCTAAACTGAAATGAAATATTAACCAACACACCCACACACATAGACGTAGCAGCAGTAGGGATAGAATACCTACCGACCCAATACTGTGGCTAAGATCAAATGCCAATTTATTGTGAGGGAATTTAACCCTTATGCTGCTGGTGACTAATTTGGCCAATACAATAAATCTGAAAAATGACTGAAATCCTGGCACAGGGGTTCTCATCTGAGAGTACTCGGTGAGAGCTATCCAATGAATACCAACATGACAGGGTTTCAATGGTTTTCAAAGGTCTGAATGAAAGCCCTAGCATCCACATGCGCAGTACATTTTCATACTAGAAGATGTGTGTGCATTGAAAGTAGGATATAGTTGTAGATATAGTTCTAATGAACACTTCTCCTTCAAATATTTTCTGTATATTGCCTTAGAGAGATATCACCAAAATTGACAGGCATAAAACCAAAGATGCAGTTAAATCTCAACTCAACTCAACTCAACTCAATGCTGATGTGTGATAAATCATGATATTGTTGTCACTTTTATTGTGCCGCAGAGCATTTATTTCTAAAAATCATTTGTTATCTCAAGCCACATGATAGCATTGTTATCAAAGATAGATCTCCTCACTCTTAGCTGTTTGAAAACAGATTTTTATTGTTTGATAATTTACTCATTCTGAGCTGTTGGAAAATGGATTTTTATAGTTTGACAATTCACTTGTTCTGAGCTGTATGAAAATCTATCGTGATCATTTGATAAATTCAATACATTCAATATTTGTCGTCATCTACTATCTCTGAAGACAGCAGACGTACTTCTCAGAGTGTTAAGCAAGTTAAGTATCAACTAGACCATGCAGTGTCGTCTGGACCTGTCATACTTTTGAAAATAATTTCAGAATGTAGCACAAATTCACAAACTATTTAAAGGAGAGTTGTAGTTATAGTTCTAATGAACACTTCTCCTTCAAATATTTTTTGTATATTACTTTAGTTAGAGAGATATCACCAAAATTGACAGGCGTTTTTTGGTGCTACAGGCATGAATGGGTCAAGGGTGTTATGGTGTGGTACTCGAGCAGAAAATCCTACCTGATCGTTATCCTCCAAACCCCCGCCCATAATTACACCGAGAGGCGAAATCAACCTTTTTCCTTTCCAAAAGTGATGAAAGCTTCTGCTGTTTTTCATGAAAAAACTCTTAAATAGGAAGGAAGAAACCATAGTAGGGTAGGCTAGGTTGTGTTGCTACAGCAACAGTATCATTAAGAGTTGTCCGGGAGTAAAGTAGGTTCGGTTGCGGTACGGTAGCAGAAACTTAGCCAGGAACCCGTCCAGCCTGTCTTTTGAAGGGAGTTTCCTGAAAACCTCCTTTTAATTTGGACAGGCAAAAAGGAGGGTAATAAACAAATCTTTTCCGAACAAATTATGTTTTAGGTGATGGCTGAAGTACGTGTAAATTACCCTTTTTGATACTAATAGGCTATCAAATATAGTTAGTATAAGGATTTGAAGTAGCAGAGTAGCTAAATATGGATGGTCAGAAATTTTATGATTCCAGTTTCAGGCAGGCATTTTAAAATCCTAGCTAAGATCCTAGGTGGCGGTATCGTAAAAGAATGAATTGGCCTTGGTAGTCAAGTTGGAATTGCTGTTTTGGACAGGCAGTTTTTGAAATCATGGCTAAGACCCTAGGCGGTGATACTGTAAAAGACTGGGTCTTGATAGTAAGGTAGGCTGTGTTGTGTTGTGATGGCAATGGTGGTTGAAGTAGATGAGTAGCTGAATATGCACAGGCAGAAATTTTGGAATTGCAGTTTCAGACAGGCACCTTAAAAATCCTGACTAAGACCCTAAGCGGCGGTACCATAAAAGAATGGGCCTTTATAGTAAGGTAGGCTGTGGTGCTTTACGGCAGCAGTGCTTGCGGTATCGTAAAGAGTGCGGTAGCGTAAAGAGCGTACGCCAGGTGTGCTAAAATGCCTGGCTTGGTCCACGTGCCGAAAACATTAGAGCATACAAAGGCATTCCCCCCTGCGCACTCGCGGATACCCTGCCGCTTTGCAGCTGAATTCCGCGATCAAATAGCAACACATCAATGAGCCCCTGGTTCTCGCGAAACAAAACAAATTATTCTGACCTTTTCCACATAATGAAATCCGTTCTTTCCTGTGGCGAGAAGGGGTGGTGCTAGTTTGACTAATTAATTTCAACTAATTAAAAGCTACTACACTCATGCGTCGGTAGGTCATAGAAGTATGGGTGTAGTAAAAACCTTTCTAGCGTATAAAACTGGGAATTCCTGGGTGTTGTAAATGGTCCATTCAGCGACCTTTGTTTAGACATAGTAACAATGGGACAGAGAGTTTTGAAATCTATCATTTCTATTGACAATTTGTTTGCTTTATGGCGTATAGGAAATTTATATGAAAAAACATGAATGAACTGCACCTTGAACAGCTATTTGTTAAGAAGGGGGATGTGGTACAATCTACTGTCTACTGCTAGGGTGTGTTGTTTTCTTTAGTCATTGAGCGGTCATTTGTTGAAAGGGCGTTGTGAAACAATCTACTATTAGGGATATGGTCTCTAGTTTTATTCAGCCATTTTAACCCTTCCAATGCTAAGGTTACTTTCGTCCAAAGCACAAGGATGCAAAGATTTTTGAAAGCCATCTAAATCCAGTAATGTTGGTACTCTATAGATAGGTTCGCTAAGTACTCTCAGATGAGTACCCATGTGCCAGGGTTTTATTCATTTTTCAGGTTTTTTGCATCATTTTGTATTGGCCAAATTAGCCCTCAGCAGCATAAGGGTTGAGGATTTAGCTGTATAGGACTAGATGAGCTCCTGCCTGGGGGTAGCGCCACACCACGGGAGCGACCGAGCGGTGGGGTGAGAGCCCTCCACTTGATGGTGTAGTATTCGTGTTTACTGAAGTGAAGCGGCTCGGGGAATTTCAGTCTTGAGCTTGATCTGGCTGTAAGTAGTTGTGTACACAGATCGTGCACGGGGCACGTGCCGGTGTGTGCCCAATGCCGGGCTGCCGTGACTCCAGAAGGGCCCTCCCTTGCTTGCGTTGAAGCAATCCAAGCTACTCTTTTCACACTTATAGTAGGCCCTAATATAGTATTAGTGATGATAATAATGATAACAATGATAATGATGATGATGATAAAAATAATAATGATAATAATTAATAATAATAATAATAATAATAATAATAATAATGATAATAATAATAATAGTAATAATAACATAGTAGTTGTGTAATGGTATATGGGATCAAGGATAATACTACTGATAATAATAATGATAATGATGATAATAATAATAATGATGATAATAATAATAATAAAAATTAAAATAATAATGATGATAATAATAATAATAATAATAATAATAATAATAATAATAATAATAATAATAGTAATAATAATAATAATCATAATGATAATTGTAATGATGATGATAATGATAATAATGATAAAGATAATGATAATAATAATAATAATAATAATAATAATAATGATAATAATAATAAAAGAATGATAATGATAATGATAATAATAATAATAATAATAATAATAAAACAATAATAATTATAATAATAGATGATAATAATGATAATAAGTAGAATGATACAAATAGTGTTTATGATGATGCGGACGATGATGTTAATGATAATGATAATAATTATAATAAAAATAATGATAATAGTAATAGTAATGATATATATAATTATAATGATTTAAGCAATGAATATAATGCCAGTGATTATAATAATAGTAATAAGAAAAAAAAAAAATAGTAAATAAGTAATAATAATAATAATAATGATAATAATAACAATAATAATAATAATTATGATGATTATAATAACAACATATATTATTATCATCCTTTCAAGGTGTACATTATTCAGTGTTTCAGTTAATTCATTTAACAGTATCTACAGAAGTTTCTCTATTTAGGCTAGCACTGTTTAAGGTAGCCTGGAGTGTTATTGTGTGTGTAGTGTGTATTGTTGTAAATGGACAATGCCTCTCATATAACTCAGCATTGCGGGGAGTAGGCAGACAGCAGAAAGTGAGGGCATTGGCCGTGATGGGGCCGACTTCAGGGACAAACGGCCGACTCCATGACTCCATGAATGAGCTGCAGGTAAGAGCTGGCTGGCTACAGTAGCGGGCGGTGGCGGCGACGGCAGCGGCAGTGGCCGGCTACGCTCGCTCCCGTAGAACACGGCCATGCTATTGATTACACATCTCACGCGGTCGCCGTCCCCCCAGCGGAGAGGGGGAGGGGCGTGGCCTATCTGTCACCTGCGATATCAACTGCCCATTTAGTGCCGCCTCTCACTATGAGCTCCTCTATGGTGGAGAGTCAGTTAAGGACATGGGGACCACGTCTGCTGCTGGGAGAAAACTACAGGAAAACTGTAGTACTTATTTATCACACTGAGTATAGATACACATATCACTCATGCTGCTTCTGCATTTATAGTTAACTACAGGATCACTGTAGTACATAGGGACCACGGCTACAGCTGGGAGAAAACTACAGGAACACAAGTATTGCATAGTGCAAAGATACAAATACCTCTCACGCTGCTTATAACCACAGCGTTAGTTCTTGATCATAATATTAGAACCACGATGCAAAAATCAGTCATGCTGCTTTTCTGTTATGAGTTATCTACAGGAGTACTGCAGTACTTATTTATCACACAGAGTATAGATACAAATATCACACATGTTGTTTCTCTGTTTTGAGATAATTAAGGAACAGTGCATTATTTCATCATCATATAGAGCAAAGATGCCAAAATAAGCCGGGATCACTGTAGTACTTATACATCACAAAAGTAATTATGCAAATATCACACATTACAGGAACACAGCATTATTATTTTATCATATATAGCCAAGATACAAAAATAAGTCATGCTGCTTTTCCGTTATGACTTAACTACAGGAACGCTGTAGTACTTATTTATCACATAAAGATACAAATATCACACGCTGCTTTATTTATGAGTTAACTACTGGAACACTGCCTTATTTCTTTATCATATATAGTGAAGATACGAAAATCAGTCATGCTGCTTCTCTGTTATGATTTAACAACTGGAACACTGTGGTACTTATTTATCACAAAAGTAATGATACAAATATCACACATGCTGCTTCTCCCTTACTAATTAACCGCAGGAACATTGCAGTACTTTTTATCACTTAGAGCAAAGATACAAATATTCCTCATGCTGCTTCTTAACGAATTAACAAAAAAAAATTATCATATTTTTCGATAAAAAAGATTAAGGCAATATACATGAATATTTAATCAATTTTACAATAGAAAATGAAGCAAAATAGCGAAATGCTCAATCTGGTCTGGGGAATACTGATCGGAAGTCCATGTGCATTGAAGATTTATATTGCTAATTAGATATCCACCTTTTTTATGACAGCAATAGAGGACTAATTACGTATGAATAAACAAAACACGAAGCTCTTGCTGTATAAAAATTGTCAGGGGAAGAAAAATTAGATAATGATTTTTCTATGTTCTGGTCTCTATCTTTGCTTTATGTCTAGGTGTTTAATAAGTTCCTTTGGCTGGTGATAGATGGCACCAAGGGGCGGTCACACTGGTCAGTCAGAATCATACTGTAAAGATCTCACTGGGCCACCTGGTGAACATTGTTGACAAGTTCTCGTATACCAGACGACACATTTCATTCAGGGCTGTGCGCACTGACTCTCTGACAATGTAAAATTGAAGCTAAATTTTCAGTCTTGTTGGAAAATGATACTTCGGGTCATAATGACAATGTAAAATGGAAGCTGAATTTTCAGTCTTCTATGACAAGTTTGCTCAAATTGTTTCAAATGCATGATGTTGTGACAGTCAGTTCACAGGAACATTTAAGTACTAAATCAGCGTAGACACAGTTTAACCCTTTCAATGCTGAGGCCATTTTCGTCCAAAGCACAAGGATGCCAAGTTTTTTAAAAATCATCTTAACCCTGTCATGTCGGTATTCATTGGATAGCTCTCACTGAGTACTCTCATGTGCGAGGGTTTCAGATTTTTTTTCAAGTTTTCTGTATCATTTTTATTGGCCAAATCAGGAAGTTTAGACTATAAAATTCTAAAGCTCCTGGCCAAATTAACCACCAGCAGGGTTGAGGTTGGTATAGTTTGCGTGTCAAATATATGGATGAAATATTCTTTGGCCTCGGACTAGGCTAGGGTGATAGTAGGTCAGTCTTACTATAGGTCAACAGATAGAGCCGACTGCCCGCTGGCCCGCTGCCTCACAGTGCTGTGCTGTGCTGGGCGATGGCAAGTCAATGGGATCAATAGCTGGCTGGCTTATAGATCATGCCGTACCGTTTTACTACTACAGCTCAGGCTGCGGAGACGGCTTACAGGGCAGGCCGCCTTCATACATCAGCTTTAACCCTTTTGCTGCTGGTGGCTAATTTTGGCAATAACGACACAAAAAGCTGAAAAATGACTGAAACCCTGGCACAATTGGCTACTCATGTGAGAGTACTTCGGGAGAGCTATCCAATGAATACTGACATGACAGGGTTTAGAGGGTTATCAAAAATTGTTATGTCCTTGTGCTTTGGACGAATGTAGCCTCAGCATTGGAAGGGTTAAGCCAGCTACAAGGGAATACTAGCACAGATTCTATCTACAGAGGTCCAGCTTAAAGCACTAACTCTAAAACTAGAGGCTCCAGAAAGATGTGTGGGGCTACATTGATATTTGCCCTTCTAGACTAGGTTCCTAGTCCCTAAAAATTGACATCCCCTTTGGTGCTGACCAAGCAGAGTGGTGTTGTCCCAGGTTTGGTAGATAGATGGCACCACCCGATCCTCCTATCTCTAGAGATTTTAGTCTCATTCAAACTGAATCCTGGTGAGATCAGTGTAAACTAAATTGACTACTATGGCCACCTAGAATATTTGGTGCTAGGTAACAGAAAAAATCATAACAGAAAAATACATATGACAGCCTAGAAATCTAGGCTACTAGCCAGACAGCAAGGGGATGGATATTAGCACAGATTCTATCTACAGGGGTCCAGCTAACCTCTAGCCCCATAGCCTGAGGCTCTAGAAAGTTGTGTGGGGCTATAGTAATATTTGCGTTTGTAGCCCGGCTGGCCAGAAGAGAAGTAACATTTCAAGACCATTCTCATAGGAATATCAAGAATATGATCAGTTAAAGAACACCATTTGACACATCAGTACCGTTTCACTACTACAGCTCTGGCTGCAGCATAGGCTTACAGCTAGGCAGTGCGCCTGCATCCATCAGCTAGAAGCCAGCAAGGGGTACTAGCACAGATTCTATCTAGGCTGTAGACTAGGCTCCTAGTCCTAAAAGAGTTGGCATTGCCTGCTGGGTTGGTCTAGCAGTGTGGTGTAGTATGTAGTAGATAGATGGCACCACCTGGTGTCTAGATGTTTTATTCATGCTCATATTGAGTCATCTATTCCCCTGGTGAGAACAGTGTAAACTAAATTGACCACTTTGGACACCTAGACTATTTGGTGCCTGGTAACAGAAAAAACATGACAGACAGACAGGCAGAGGGAGAGAGGGAATAAAGTAGTTTGCTTGTGTTCTGAAAAAGATTCAGAGAGAGAGAGAGAGAGAGAGAGAGAGAGAGAAGAGAGAGAGAGAGAGAGAGAGAGAGAGAGAGAAAGAGAGAGCGAGAGAGAGAGAGAGAGAGAGAGAGAGAGAGAGAGAGAGAGAGAGAGAGAGAGAGAGAGAGAGAGAAAGAGAGAGCGAGAGAGAGAGAGAGAGAGAGAGAGAGAGAGAGAGAGAGAGAGAAGAGAGAGCGAGAGAGAGAGAGAGAGAGAGAGAGAGAGAGAGAGCGAGAGAGAGAGAGAGAGAGAGAGAGAGAGAGAGAGAGAGAGAGAGAGAGAGAGAGAGAGAGAGAGAGAGAGAGAGAGAAAGAGAGAGCGAGAGAGAGAGAGAGAGAGAGAGAGAGAGAGAGGATGTTATTTGCAGTTCAACATCATGTTGGAACATGTCAGGCCGAGTTTAAACTCGTCTGTTTATACAGAGTTTTACGCACTTGGTGCGTAGGATATCAGGGATGCCTACGTTGACAATACCAGATCGTCTGACATCTCTAGAGTGAGTTAGTTGGCTAGGAAGTATGTGTATAAGGTGTTCATGGTGTGTGCATTATTAAGGTTTGCCCGGGATATTTATAAGCACTGCTGCTAGGCGATCAGCCTCCTCATCACTTAGTAGTACAAATAGGAAAGAACTTAATCCCCTTCCTGGCAACCACAGAGAACTATGCAATAACTTATTTATATGTCAAGATGTTCATTTTTAGGCATACCAAACATTTTTTCTATCCCATCTCTCATCAGAAAATATTGCTAGGTCCTATCCATCACGTGAGACCCCCCCCCCCCCCCCCCCCCAATCCCTCTGCACCCTTCCCTACATGAACTCTTATATTTACACAGGTTTATCATGAGACAGCCCTCAACCCCCCCCCCCCCCCCCCCAGTGCTACCACCCCCCCCCCCCCCTTTTCTCCATCTACTGCTTTATTAACACATAGTTTTCATTTACCCCCCCCCTACTCATCTCCCCCCTTTTCTCCATGTACCCTTGTGATTTTACATGGTTATCATGAGACAGCTCCCTTTCCCCCCTCCCCCCCCCCTCCTCCTCTATGTACTCCTATATTTACACATAGTTGTCCCCTTTACACCCCCCCCCCCCCTCCTGCTCCCCTCCCCCTTTTCTCCATGTTCTCCTTCCTTTACACATGGTTGTCATGTACTATATTCACATGTAGTCTACATGATCCCTTCCCAGCTCGCAGCACGTACAGCCCTACACTATAATGACACTCCCCACTTGTGTGTTTGCACAAGCAAAAGGTCTTTGACTAGGTAATAAACACAGGGACACATTTGCATCAATATTTAATTGGCGTTTGTCTGCGTTTGTTGTCAGATCTAGACATTGATTAGGAGGCAGGTGGTGGCTAAGGAGTACAGTTGGCCAGGAGAAGGAATATGGTGGAGGCTGAACAGGGCTCAACATAGCCAAGATTTCTAGGCTGTCATATGTATTTTTCTGTTATGTTTTTCTGTTACCTAGCACCAAATATTCTAGGTGGCCATAGTGGTCAGTTTAGTTTACACATCAGGATTCAGTTTGAGTATGACAACCTGATTCTTTCAGAGATGGGAGGAGTAGGTGGTGCCATCTATCTATCACACCTGGTACTACACATCTGAACAGGGCTTTACATCAACCGAACTATCCTCAATAGTTCGGCCTATTTTGAGCTAAGGGGGCTACTGGTTTTACCATAGTAGGGGTCATTGACAGGATTTCTGTGTTTGGGTTAATTTTTCTGTATGAGGAAGATCTGATTTTGATTTAACAAAGAGGAAGATTGACTTAAATGTCTTGTGCAAAGCTAAAACAAAAGTATCAATTCTTTGTGAGAAAATCAACATTTTGATTTGTAAAGGGGAACCCCTTGAACCTCCTCTGTATCAGCAACCGGTGGTATGGGGGGGGGGGGGGGGAGAGGGGGAGCATGTAAGGTATGTGGATAGGCTGAGTCTGTCTGCAGTAAGAGTAAATCTGTGAGTTAGAGCCCAGGCACTTAGAGTAATCTTCACAGCATGCTGACTCTCTGCTGAGAGACACTTAACAGCATTAGGGGAGGAGGAACGGCTCGCAGCAAAATTCACACATCATCTGCGGGTGGCAAAAAAATAAAACAATCACGTCTAGCAGTTACAGGCACAGAGGGGGTTGAAGGAGTTTGTCAAACCTAAGGGCATGCTCTGATGGCCATGTGGTCTAAGGCGCCGCCACTGACTGCACGCTGTCTCTCACCACTACCTCTGTTGGAATCCCGGTATGGGCATGTGAGAAATTTCCCAGTGACTTGGGGTTAGGCGGTGGTTTTCGCCGGGTACTCAGGTTTTCTCCACTATTTACAACTGGTTAGTCACGAATTAGCCACAATTGGCATAAATGTGACGAATTTCCAAATTCCAAATTTGTCAGACCTCCCTCTTAAATCTAAGAGTAAGAGAATCACAAACTGCTCTGGGAAAAATCAACCAATCAGCTGTCAAAATATTGTTCCTGATACCAGGTTCATTTTCGTATGTCAAATGACTATGGTAATTTTTTTTAAAAATGATGATAGTCATACATAAACCAACTTGTACTTGATTTAGGCCAATTTCTCATTACAAATTAGCATCAGGTTTTTTTTGGCCAAAATAAGAATTTTGACTCACGCATGTTTTGTTAAGATTTCCTGGCCAATCCTTGTAACCATACCGATCAAATGGTTCATCTGTTTATTTTCAGTTTCTGCTTCACATTATATTATCCCTGTCTCTGCATGTGTCAGTTGTGTGTGTGTGTGTGTTTATGTATGTATGTGTGTCTGTGTGACTATGTGTGTATATGTGTGTGTCTCTGTGAGGAAGTGTGCATCTGTAAGTATGAGTGTGTATGTGCGTATGTGACTGTGTGTATGCTTGTGTGACTGTTTGTATGTGTGTATATGTGTGTCAGTGTGAGAAAGTGTGCATCTGTAAGTATGTATGTGTTTGTATGTGACTGTGTGTGTATGCGTGTGTGACTGTTTGTATGTGTGTATATGTGTGTGAGAGTGAATGTGTGTGTGTGTGTGTGTGTGTGTGTGTATGTGACTGTGTGTGTGTGTCTGTATATGTATATTACTATGTGTGTGTGTCACTGTGTGTGTGTGTGTGTGTGTGTATGTATCTATGTGACTGTGTGTGTCTATGTATCTATGTGACTGTGTGTGTTAGTGAAGACCCTGCATATGGGTAGAATGTGAAAGGGGACTGCAATAGACGAGATTCTTAGCATATTCCGCTGGTGCGCTGGGAGTCTAGGTGCTGGTGAAGAGGATTCCGCGAGCAGCCACAGCGTAACTGGGGGGTATATTTATGCTCACCACGGACAAGTAAGCACCGTGGACTCAATAGTTCCTAACTCTCGCTTTTTCTGTCGTTTCAGGAACGGACAACCAGTCGTTACTATGTTCAGAGTCTATGCTGTCCTCCGACCCTCACTCTGACGACGCCCTTCGCCTACAGCAGCATAACGCCCAACTATGGAAGTACACCGACTCCTCCGCATCCTCGGTCCCGCATCAGCAGCCACACAATGAGAAGGCTGCCAAGTTTACCTCACTAGTGCGAGGCAACAGTAGGGAATCCTTACTGAGCAAGGAAAAGCTGATAAACAATAAGTTAGTGTTGGAGAGTAGAGCGGCCACCGAGAGCGCTACTGCAGGTGGTGTTGTGAAGAGTGTTGTGTCATCATCATCGTCGTTGTCATCGTTATCGTCGTCGTCACGGGAACGTCGGGGCAGCAGCAGTAGCGGTCAGGGCCATGGTGAGGCGCCCGACAGGCGGATGAGTACAAATGGACTAGATCGACCTACTATGACTGGCAGTAGTACGACTACCAGTGAAACCATCCCATGGCTGGCCAGTGTCGCGATATCGCAGTCCGCAGCTCCTCAGCAGCGGGTCCCCGTGCAAGGCATACTGACTCCCAGTGGACTAGCGCCACCTGGTGGTGGTGTAGGCGGGGGCGCCGGGGAGCCGCCCCACCAGCATGAGGCGCCACACGCCAGCGCCATGTTGCCGGCGGTGCCAGGGGGCGCCAGCAGTCTATTCCGCCCTCCGTTGTCCATCTCGGATCCCAGGCTTCACCCCAGCGGGCAGTACGCGCCCATCTACACCACGACAGGCTCCTCCCTACCCCCCTACTCCCCCACCATCTACTCCCCCCACACCCAGCCCTCCCAGCTGGCGTCCGCGTTGTCACACTACAGTGCTTTCTACCCGCAGTACCCTCCCGGCTACAGCGCGGGCGTCATGACGGGGCACTACCCGGGGACGCCCATGGAGTCCTACGCGGCCGTCCTGGCGAACATGAGCAGTCAGGTCCAGCAGCATCTACCGCCACCACCCCGGACGCCCTACATCTCATCAGGACAGATACCCCAGTACCTCTCTTCCCACGGCACCCTCACACCCCCCACCAACTCTCCCGGACCCAGCATCCAGCAGCACCGCCCCCTCACCCCCGGCCAGCCCCCCCACACCCCCTCCTCCCTCACTCACATAGACCCCTCTCAGCACAGAAACCCCCGGGAGGAAAAATCTCCCAAATCTGATCCCAGGGATTTGGAAAGGCGGGTACTAGTACGGGGATCTCCGTCAAAGGAGCTTAGGACTCACCCATCCCCTGCGCTGCATTCTCAGGCAAAACACGCTTCCCACAAGGAGGCGCCACCAGAGGCCCCCGGAAGGGACCCCGGGACCGGTTATAAAGTACCCAGTGGAAAAGAGGGGAGCTTGAAGCATCGCATTCTGACGAGACCGCCCGATATTCAAATTGGCCCTCCAGGCGCCAATCCCGACAAACATGGACAACTAGTGAAATCAGAGGAACCCTCGCCAAAACGACAGAAAAGTGTGGGAGGCCCACCTCCGTTGCAACCCGCACGACCGCCCTCGAAACCAAACACCCCCGACCTACCCCCGCCC
The DNA here is from genome assembly GCA_963942565.1 of Maea johnstoni. NCBI lineage: Eukaryota > Metazoa > Annelida > Polychaeta > Spionida > Magelonidae > Maea > Maea johnstoni. Next base: position 14,057,920 of record OZ012688.1, on the reverse strand, counting down.
CCACCTTTACAATCCACAGTTTACCCCACACAGCCTCATTACCCCCCACATTTCATGAAAGGTTCCATAATTCAGCTCGCAAACGGAGAACTAAAACGGGTAGAGGATCTGCGCACGGATGACTTTGTGCAGAGCGCAGATATAAGCGGAGATCTTAAGATAGACTCTAGTACGGTGGTACGGATAGAGATGAATCCGGACCGCAACACGGCCCTGCTGGGATTCTCAGTGGGGGAGCATCGAGTCCAGGTGAGTTGAATACCTGAATTTTTTTATCCTCGTCTTTATTGTCCTACGGAGGCTACCTCAATAGCCAATCAGTATGGTCAATTGCTTACTGACCAATCGCAGCACACGTTCCAAGATTTAAATCCCACTTAACCCTTATGCTGCTGGTGGCTAATTTGGTTTTTACAAAATGATGCAAAACATAGAAATATGTCTGAAACCCTGGCATGTGGGTACTCATCTGAGAGTTCTCAGCGAGAGCTATCCAATGAATACCAACATGACAGGGTTTAGATGTTTTGCATCCTTGTGTTTTGGGCAAAAGTAGCCTCAGCATTAGAAGGTTTACGCTATGTGAGGAAATTGCTAGTCAATTGAGCTTCGTCAACTATCAGTAGATTGAAAATTGATCTGTACCTTTTGTCCATTGTATTAATCCAATCATGCCTGGAGATCTTGACAAGTGTTTTCTGGACCTAAATGCGGCCTGACAATATTAATGAAATCTTGCAGGCAAAAACATAATTAGGAAAATATTTGATGGAGAAATGTTGATATGGATATAAACAACAACTTTCCCTCAAATATTTAGGAAATTGATTCTAATTTCTAAAATTATTGTCAAAAGTATCAAAATTCCAAATTTTTTGTATGTGTACCATTTTATCATCAATTTCACTCCTGTAATTAAGAATGTGTGGTAAACCCATTCATATCTGTAGCAGCCAAAACCGCCTGACTATTTTGGTGATATCTTTCTACCAAAAGCAATGATTGTAAAATATTTGAAAGGGAATTGTTCATTAAAACTGTATCTACAACTCTCCTTCAAATAGTTTGCAAATTAATGCTTGATTTTGAAGTAATCTTCAAAAGTGTAACAGGTCCAGACGACTCTCATCATGTAGATCTCCAGGCGTGAATGGGTTAAATGATTATCCACAGTTTGCTGACTTAGAACCAGATTGCAACTCTTCTTTCAGCTTTATTGATTGTTGTGATTGTTTTTATGATTGATGTTTGTATTTTGTATTAAGTAGAGTACATATACTGCCACAACTAATAGCTTGCAAAATGTGATATTTTCAGTAAAAATTAGATATTCTTTGATTCAGTCTCAGTGAAGTGCATGACTTTGAGTAGTGTCCTATCATTTAGGGCAGTTAGAATTAAAATATCATATAAAGAAGTGTACACATTTACAACACATGTCATAGCATCCTTGTATTAATGTGTACACATTTATAACATATGCCATAGCATCCCATTTACAACACATGTAATAGCATCCCTGTATAAATGTGTACTTTAAACGCATATAATATCCCTGTTTTTCAATGTACACAATCACACTTCACAAGCAGTAGGCATAGTAGACTTGCTACAGGTCTGTGTTAACTGGCTCTTTCCTAAGTTTCACCGATCTACCCTGATTAGATTTCAGTTCAGGTTTAGTTCTGTATTATTATCCTCAATGGAAACCCACTAGCTTGAGCTGTGTTTGATAACAAACTGCAACCCATGAAACGTGTGCTGCCATCTATCGTTTAAAATAGACATTAACCCTTCCAATGCTAAGGCTACTTTCGTCTAATTAGCATGAGGATGCAAAGATTTTTAATTACCATCTAAACCCTGTCATGTCGGTATTCATTAGATAGCTCTCACTGAGTACTCTTGTGCCAGGGTTTCAGTCATTTTTCAGTCTTTTTGCATCATGTTGTATTGGCAAAATTAGCCACCACCAGCATAAGGGTTAACGCCCAGTATGTAAAAAAAAAAGCTAAAAAGTGATTGAAACCCTGGCACATGGGTATATATAGTGGTGTTGGCATCCTACCTAGCTCAGCCTGAGAGCCAGGCTATAGGCGTAGCAGCAGAAAGCCCTAGTACCGTGATTACTACAGCGATTATATAAAGGGTTCCCATAGAAACCAGCACCAAGCCAGACTAAACACAGCCTGGACGCTCTCTTGACTCTGGGGGACCTTTGATATACAGACTAATAGAAATGCTACCACTAATGGCCATGATAACCCCCCCCCCCCCCCCCCCCCCCCCCCTCTCTCTCTCTCTCACTACTTCTCGTCTCTGTATTCATCAGCTATATGGAATATTACCCAATAAAATTCTAGATATATCCTCCTGTTGGTCTGGTATAAGGCGTAGTATTTTTTTTAACTACACAGACAAAACTTACCCCTTTTTGGGGGGGGGGGGGGGGGAAGGGGGTGTATACAAGCATTTTCGAAACCAGCTAGATCATATGGTTTTTATGTTGATCAGGAAATAGAGAGTTTTTCTATTTCTATTTTACAACTTAGTCTCTGTTGTATGTATGGATACTGACAATGGTTTGAGGGGTAATTGGATAACTAAAGAATTTCATGCTTTTAATCTCAAATTTGAAAAAAAAAACTTGAGATTTTTCAAAATTTTGATGGCCGTCTGCTCTCCTTCAAATATTTTCTCAAGATTGGTTTTGTTAAAGAGAATATTGCTTTTGTTAAAAAGAATATTGCTTTTGTTGACGAGAATATTGCTTTTGTTAAAGAGAATATTGCTTGTGTTATGGAGAATATTGCTTTTGATAAAAGATATTACCGAATAAGTCAAGCATTAATGGGTTAAAAATTCAGTCTTTGATGTGAAATCCTGCTTGGTAGATCAATGAATTCTGGCGCTAGTCTATTGTTCTGGTTATGGTGTGTGGATAGAGTAGGTCTGGTCAGACAGTACAAGTGGGGAGGAGGACCGGAGGACCTACAATATGGAGTTGCACTAACACTGACCTGGCCAGCCACTCAAAATACACATTTATCCAAGATAGATTGGCTACAGACATGTTTGTTTTCTGTGAAAATACACAGCCAGGCAGGCCAGGGTTCACGTACTGGTTGCAGCCGCAACTCCAGCCTGGCTGTTATAGTACCACTGCTGCTGGCCGACGCCCACTGCCCTGACACCTGCTGGACAAAACACAAACTAAATCAGGAGTTCTTTGGGTGATAGGGGGGGGGGGATGATTTTAACCCATTCATGCCACCAAGATAGGGTTTACATACTGGTTGCAGCTTGCCCCAGCCTGGTTGTTCTTGTACCAACGCTACCGAAGCCCACTGCTATGACACCTGCTGGACAAAACCACCAACTAAATTAGGAGTTCTTGGGGGGGGGGGGGGGATTTTAACCAATTCATGCCAAGACAGGGTTTACGTACTGGTTGCAGCTTGCCCAGTCTGGTTGTTCTTGTACCAACGCTACCGAAGCCCACTGCTATGACACCTGCTGGACAAAACACCAACTAAATTAGGAGTTCTTGGGGGGGGGGGGGATTTTAACCAATTCATGCCAAGACAGGGTTTACGTACTGGTTGCAGCTTGCCCCAGTCTGGTTGTTCTTGTACCAACGCTACCGAAGCCCACTGCTATGACACCTGCTGGACAAAACACCAACTAAATTAGGGAGTTCTTAGGGGGGGGGGGGGGAGGGTTTAACCAATTCATGCCAAGACAGGGTTTACGTACTGGTTGCAGCTTGCCCCAGTCTGGTTGTTCCAGCACCACTACTGGCGACGCCCACTGCCCTGATACCTGCTGGACAAAACACAAACTAAATCAGGAGTTCTTGGGGGGGGGGGGGGGGGGGGGGGGGCTGTTGATTTTAACCGATACATGCCAACACGTATTGGTTGCAGCTTGCTCCAGCCTGGCTGTTATAGTACCACTGCTGCTGGCTGACGCCCACTGCCCTGTCCCCTGCTGGACAAAGCACCAACTAAATCAGGAGTTCATGGGGGGGGGGGGGGGGTGTTTAATGCCAAGACAAGGTTCATGTACTGGTTGCAGCTTGCCTCAGCCTGGTTGTTCTAGTACCACTGGCCTGACACCTGCTGGACAAAACACTAACTAAATCAGGGATTTTAACCCATTCATGCCTGAGTTCTTGAGAGGGACTTTGACTCATTCATGCCATTTGCTCTGATTTTGGCTAGAAGAGAATCATAAACCCTTGGAATTCCTTTTCCAAGTTGCTGTGAAAATTGTCTGGATCTGTGAAAATAACAGCAATGATAGCTAAGAGTCCCTTGTACTTAAGGCCTAAAAAAAGAAATTGTTTGTTTCCTGTAACGGTCCGAAAAAAATAGGGTAGGTAGGTTGGTAAAAAATATTTTTTTGCATTATATTTTTGGTCAAAAATGTGTGTTTTATGCATGTTTTATGATGGTTGGGAGTTGGGAGGGCAGAAAAAACTTAAGGGTAGGGATTTCTTTGAATAAAAACTTGTTAGGGTAGGGTTACAGGAAACAAACAACTTTTTTTTAGGCCTTAGTAGCATTGAAAGTCTCACGATTTTTCTCTTGGCTGAAAACTTACCCCTTTTATGAAATACACCTCTTCCTTTAAACGAACACCTCTTTTTGAATAGTTTAGAGTGCTTTTCTGGTTGGAATTTGTAATCAGCTAAAATCAAGGTAAATAATGTATTTGACAATGCAATGGAATATTTGGTTTGTTTATTTCGAGGAGGGGGGTATTTAGGGTGGGATTGTTGACTAACATTTTTCCCTATCTGTTTCCACACTTGTAGATCAGGGGAACCAGTTTACAAATTATTTTGAGTTGGGGAAAAAGTTAAAGAATTATTTTGAGTAAGGGTAACCACTTTAAGAATAATTTTGAGTTGGGACACCGTTGTAATATTATTTTGCGTTAGGGGAACAATTTTGAAAATTATTTTCAGTTGAGGTAACCAAATTAAGAACTATTTTGAGTTGTGGGGACCAATTTGAGAATATCTTTGAGTTGGATAACCAATTTGATAATTATTTTCATTCAGGAGAACCATTTTAAGAATTTATTTTGAGTTGGGGACCAATTTAATAATTATTTTGAATCTGGGGAACCAATATAATAATTAATTTGAGTTAGAGGAACCATTTTAAGAATTATTTGTAGTTGCTAGTTGGAAAAGGAAAAATTTACCTGGTCAGAACATGATACATCAAAATTTGAATTTCCAAGTCAGAGTTGAAGAGACGGGGTAATAAAAAGGGGTAATATGAGACCGTGCCGTGAAGAGTTTTGTCACTTTTCCTTTAAGGGGGGGCCCTTCACTATATAAGGATGATTGATTTGTTAAGTGAACCCCTTGGCATGTACAGCTGTGGCTTAGCTATTCTACTGATCGCGTCTACATCACAGGACTGGGGCTCTGCTCGCGGTCTCTGATTGGTGATCGTGGCCAGAGGGTGCGCCACTCTTTCCTAAACCCGCTGTTGCCTGGAAATCTACTTGAAAAGGGTCGTTTGGACCTCTTGTACTTTTGATAATAACTTAGGAATTAAGGATAAATTGACAACAAATTTAAAGGAGAGTTATGGGTACGGTTCTTAACCATATTTCTACTTCAGATATTTTCTGAAAATGCTCTGGTTGGAAAGAATCAGTACCAAATGAGTGAAGGTATTTTTGTGTGCCACAGGCATGAATGGGTTAAGAACACCATAGATCCTGACAACTGCTTGCAGTTTCTGATTGGTGATCGTGGCAAGAGAGTGTGTGCCTCTCTTTAAGTATTGAAAATGAATTAACCCATTAATGCTCACAGCGACCAAAAGCAGCCACACAATTTTAATGATATTTTGCAGGCAAAAGCATAGTCAGAAAAATATTTGATGGAGAAATGACAATCGTAACATTACCTACAACTCTCCTTCAAATCATTCTCAATTGAAAGTTATTGTCAAAAGTATCATAGATCCAGATGACAATTTCTGAAGGAACTCTTGAAGTGTTAATGAATTAAGATGGATGTGAGCACAAATGTGTTAAATGTATCCCTGATTTCTATCTCCATACCTCACCCTACCAGGAGGGTAGTTTGTTTGTCTGTCTGTGCACTGGCCTCACAACATCTCGAGATCTCTCGAAAACTTCATCGTGGCCCATCTCTGCCTGTTCCGCTCCCCCCCCCCCCCCCTTCTCTCATGTTTTTCTGCTGATGTTGTGTCTTCCTGGCAGAAACATGAAAACATTCCCCTCTGGAACAGGTCTACCTTTGACAGTTCTTACCCTAATACTGCCGGCGGCTAATTCAGCCACACATAAAGACGCAAAAAACCTCAAAAATCGCTAAAACCCATGCAAATGGGTACTCATCTAAGAGTACTCAACGAGAGCTATCCAATGAATACCAACATGACAGTGTTACGATGGTTTTGAAAAATCTTTGCATTCCTGTGCTCTGGACGAAAGTAGCGTCAGCATTGGAAGGGGTTACTGTTTAAACTAGGGCTTTGAAGCTACAAGTGTGCGCTGCCCGTGCCACTCACCGCTCCGTGCCAAGTTGCTCTTCATCGGCTTGCGGGATAAGTGGCGTTAGACGTACTCCCAGGGTAGCTCCCGGCACTTTGAGGGAGAGCAGGTCATCTCATTGGTGGTGATTTGCGTCACTAGCATAGTTTGACTCTTTCCCGCTCGTAATCAATTTCATCTCTCATGTTGTTCGGACCAAAGCTTTCTATGGAAAATAGAAGGAAAAATGGGGGAAAAGGGAAATGTTCATCAAAATCCCAACTTACCACTCTCTTCTAAGTAGTTTATAAGTTTATGTTATACCATCATAATTTTAACCCATTCGTGCCTGACTAGCAGCCGATACCGCTTACTCGTCAGCATAATCAATTTCATCGCTGGTATTCTTCTGACAAAAGCTTTCTATGGAAAATATTTGAAGGGGAAATATTCATTAGATCCCAATCTACCAATCTCTTGAACTTACTACTTCGTAAGTTTATGTTTTACCATCATTATTTTAACCCATTCGTGCCTGTTGCAGCCAATACCGCCTGACAGTTATGGGGATATCTTTCTAACAAAACAAAATTTCATAAAATATTTGAAGGAGATATATCTATCAGAAACTAATGAAGAATTCTCCTTGAAATATTTTTCCAGTCTGTGATTGATTTCAAAGTTATTGACAAAGTATGATAATTCCAGACGACATTTGTCATGAAATCCTATGGCATTAATAGGTTAAAGTACCTAAAGATTTAGAAAATGCTGAACAAGAAAGGGTTACTGCCCAAGGCATCAAACTACGTGATTGAAATTATCTTTTCTTCCTAGATTTTACTTGACAGGAGAGATCACTTCTATTTCATGCACAGAGAGAGAGAGAGAGAGAGAGAGAGAGAGAGAGAGAGAGAGAGAGAGGAGAGAGAGAGAGAGAGAGAGAGAGAGAGAGAGAGAGAGAGTTTGTATGCAACTTTCAACATAAGACAAGTTTTTCCTGTACGTTGTAAGAAAAGATGAGTCCAGAAATCCTTATTCTTGGTGTCTTTCAGTTGGGCGCAATATAATATCATCAGTAGACTGTATTTCTATATGCTACTTTTTGGCAAAAGTCCCTTAATTAATCTTGTACATTGATAGGTCACGGTACCCTATATTGTGCAGATGTATGTATATTTGATATACAAATATATATATATATATATATATATATATATATATATATATATATATATATATATATATTATATATATATATATATATATATATATATGTATATATATATACATATATATATATTTGAAAAAAAAGAGGGCAGAGAAACTTATGTCTTTTGATTATGCAATGTACAATGTGGTATGTCTATCATACAGTTCATAAATAGACCTTTTTGGCATGAGTCCCCAAAGAATTACTGAATTTACTAAGAATGGGAAGGTCAGGAGGCCTGTGTGTCTTTGTTATATGAACTACAATGTAGTATATATAGTCCAAACATGAACTATTGCGTTAAGTTGCATAAGTAGTACTGTTGTGTTATGCCCTGGCATTAAGCCATAACCTGATATCATGCATAGGGTTAGAGTTAGGGGTTGGTGCAGCACTCTTTACAATACCAAATACAGATATTTTATTAGCAATGTTTCTGTATCTGTCAGTGTTAAAATCATAGTATTAGGTCCCGACAAGACAGGCAGTATCATAAAAAATATTGTTCTGAAATAGTATTGTTAAGTTATTATTGATTAGGTATCGTAACACAACAATTTTAAAGGTGCCAATCCCAAGTTAGAGTAGTACTTTTTGTGTATTTTTTCTGACACACCTTATGGAATCTAGGGAGTATGGAGTAGTACTCTGTCACCTACCAAGAACTCTAGTAATTTAGATTTCTTGTCAAGATAGGTTTTGGAATTATATTGGACCTTGGTTATATTCTCATTTGCATTTTTTCCCGCTAGTTTGCAATTTTGGAGAATTGGTTGGAGTTGTTTCTGGGTGGTTGTATCTCTCGGTTTTGTAGTAGTATATCCATGCAGGAGTCAGATAACTTAGAATTCATGATCTCAGAGATGGCGAGCATGCTCTAACCGCTGGAGCCTTGTTTGGTGCCGTAGTGGGAGAGATACTTGTTTATTTGTGGTATTGCAACAATTCATGCATCATACTACAACTAGGGATTTCCCAGCTGCTGCGGCCGCTAAAATACATTTATTATAATAGCCATTAGAGCTAAATTATCACCGCAAATTGTCAAGACATCCATTCATGACTCAATGTTTTTGAGTTATAGACTATTGACAAGTGTTTGAAAGTGTGTGTTTTGGCAAGTACACCATGTTTGTCAATGTCAATTTGTTATTTTGGCTTTTGTTATTGACAAGTGTTTGAAATTGCATATTTGTTATAATAGCCATTAGGGCTAAATTATCACCGCAATTGTCAAGGCATCCATTTATGACTCAATGTTATTGAGTTGTAAATTATTGGCAAGTGTTTGAAAGTGTGTGTTTTGGCAAGTACACCATGTTTGTCAATGTCAGTTTGTTATTTTGGCTTTTGTTATTGACAAGTGTTTGAAATTGCATATTTGTTATAATAGCCATTAGGGCTAAATTATCACCGCAAATTGTCAAGGCATTCATTTATGACTCAATGTTTTTGAGTTATAGACTATTGACAAGTGTTTGAAAGTGTGTGTTTTGGCAAGTACACCATGTTTGTCAATGTCAATTTATTATTTTGGCTTTTGTTATTGACAAGTGTTTGAAATTGCATATTTGTTATAATAGCCATTAGGGCTAAATTATCACCGCAAATTGTCAAGGCATTCATTTATGACTCAATGTTATTGAGTTATAGACTATTGACAAGTGTTTGAAATTGTGTGTTTTGGCAAGTACACCATGTTTGTCAATGTCAATTTGTTATTTTGGCTTTTGTTATTGACAAGTGTTTGAAATTGCATATTTGTTATAATAGCCATTAGGGCTAAATTATCACCGCAAATTGTCAAGGCATTCATTTATGACTCAATGTTTTTGAGTTATAGACTATTGACAAGTGTTTGAAAGTGTGTGTTTTGGCAAGTACACCATGTTTGTCAATGTCAATTTATTATTTTGGCTTTTGTTATTGACAAGTGTTTGAAATTGCATATTTGTTATAATAGCCATTAGGGCTAAATTATCACCGCAAATTGTCAAGGCATTCATTTATGACTCAATGTTATTGAGTTATAGACTATTGACAAGTGTTTGAAATTGTGTGTTTTGGCAAGTACACCATGTTTGTCAATGTCAATTTGTTATTTTGGCTTTTGTTATTGACAAGTGTTTGAAATTGCATATTTTGGCAAGTACACCATGTTAGTCAATTCATAAACGCTTACTTAAGGCCAGTAGTGTTGATGGTGTAATGTTTAAAGATAAGTGGACTAATATGACTAAGATAGCAGCTTTTTGTGTGTGTTTGTGTGAAGTTTGTTTACAAACTATGATTGATAATTGACACGGACCGACATTCATCTAGTAATTGACTTGTAATCAATGATACAGTCTGGAATTCTCATGCAGGGAAAATTTGTGCTAGATATTACTTTTTTGGTACAGAATGCTGATACTACATCACACTTCTTGGTCAATTCAGAAGGAGATGTAAACTTTTTAGGGACTTAGTGGGGAGCCTAGGCTAGTAGGAAGGCTGGCAGCAAGAGCATCATCTGTCGCTCTCTGTGATCCGTTTGTGTGTTAATCAGCATGTCAGATATTCATGCACGTTTTCCCAGAAATCTGAAGGACATCTCTGAGAATTTTATTACTCTACATTTGGCAATAAAAAGTTATGGTTGATTATTGTTTTTGACACTGTTCAAGATTGCAGTGATAATACTCAACTTATATGCACCTGCTTTGTCTGCAATAGATTTTGATGACTGTTTTCTATCATCATTTTAGCCTCTAAAAGCTGATTTTGCCAAATTTGCATTATTTTACATGACATCTCTGATACTAGATGCACAATCGCTGCTTAAGCTTCAACATGGTTTCTTTCTTTTTTTTGGGGGGGGGGGGGGGAGATGTTTGAGGGGGGGGGGGTTGATTCTGTGAAAAGGGTTATAAGTTGAGGTCTTAACCCTTTAACACTCAGTGCGGCCAAAACAGGCCTGACAATTTTGAAAATATTTTTCTTACAAAAGCACTTCCTGGAAAATATTTGAAGGAAAAATGTTAGCCAGAAGTCAATCAACAACTCTCCTACAATTATTTTATGATTTTTTTCTTTATTCCCGATTTATTTTCTTAATTATGAAAGTAGCAGACAATACTTTCTAGAGGAAGTCTGAGTGTGAGTGGGTTAAGTTATTGAAATGTTTGATCCCAGTACCCCCAAAAAGCAATTAGATATCCTTGCCTTTTGGTCCTGCATGTGAAAAGAACAGAAGCACTGTGACTGCGAAGCTATCTTTATCCTAGCGCCTCTTCAAGGATTTTCCGCCCTGTAAAAAGCATATTTTATTATCAAAAGCTGCTTTTAATACCTGTTTATTTCCTTCCTCCCCATGCTTAACCAAGAAGCCTCCTGCGGGTGATTTCACTCTGAGAAGGGGAGGGTGATACTTGGAGTGTGGTTTTCATTTTCTAATTCCGTCCAGTTACTTATGAAGTCATTTACATCTGCGAATAACATCATGTCCGGACGGAAATAACTCCTGACTAGTTTGATCTGCAAGACTTCATTATGATAGGCTAATGTAAAACAGTTGCGGCCTTCATTGCTTATACTCAGAGTTATGTATGCTAGAGCCGTCTTCAGCTGTTAGTTGTATAGTTAGCGAGCTTCAAGTCTAGTACTGGTACAGCTGGTGTGTAGTACTACATGTAGTAGGCTTATGAGAAACGTTGCCTCTACGTTCTGTCTATAATCCTTTATTCTTCTACTGTACCTCTTCTTCATCTTCCTCCTCTTCCTCCTAGTACTGCTGCAGCTGGTGTGTAGTACTACATGTAGTAGGCTTATGAGAAACGTTGCCTCTTCGTTCTGGCTGATCCTCTTTCCCTTCCCTCTTTCACTCTCCCTCCTCCTATTCCTCCTCATCTCCTTCCTCCTAGTACTGGTGGAGCTGGTGTGTAACTGATGATCTAATGAGAAACGTCGCCTCTACATTCTGGTTGCTTCTCTTCCTCTTCCTTCTCCAATCTTCCTGACCTCTTCCCCTTTCCTCCTCTGCCTCCTCCTCCTCTTCTCTCTCCTCCTCCTACTCCTCTTCCTTCTCCTCTTCCCCCCCCCTCCCCTCCCTCCAGTACTGGTGCAGCTGGAGTGTAAATACAGGTCTCATGAGAAATGTTGCCTCTACATTCTGGCTGCTCCTCTTCTCCCTCATTCTTCTAATTGTCCTCCCCTCTCCTCCTCCTCCTCCCCTTTCTTCTTCTTCCTCTTCCTCTTTCTCCTCTCCTCTCCTCCTGCTTCTCGCGAAGCAACAACCTTATCTCTGCACTTGTTTCCTTCATTGGCTTTTATATGTCCTCCATTATTAATATACCAGGACAAATTATTTTAATTGTATCTTTGTTATAGTCATTGTTATATCCCCCCCCCCCCCCCCCCCCCACACACACGCACACAAAGTAAGCAAGTACTACATGAGAACAGCATAGTCCCCCTGCCATGTCCCTGTAACCTCTGAATATTATATGTATTGATTGCCCCCAGCATGGCCGCAGCCAGCCTCTCTGCCGCTAAGTCTCGCTGACCTCAGTGAGTGGTCAGCGAATGGTCAGCCAGCAGCCACTCCCACCAGCCACCGCCACCGCTACCAGCAACCGCAAGCTCATGGGGACACTTGCGTAATGATCTGGCGAGCGTCCATCTCGCCTCCACAGCTGCCAAGGGCAGGCTAATTGTCCGGCCACACCAGGCCATCCAGCTCGATCGCCTCAGTACAAATCACCGACCACTAGAGCTGCACTCAGAGGGAGATCGACTCATGAGCTCACCGCCATTTTGACTCACGAGCTCATGAGCTCACGGACAAAGGGTTCTTAAAGATAAATGCTTATTATTCAGCCCAGCAAATAAGAAGTGAATACTACCTGATGTAAATTTATTAACATTTACATGTTTATTTCATTTTTAAAATGTACAAAGGTCCATATAACACTCAACAATGCCTGTATACATTGTGGATCGTAAACAAGAGTTGATAGTGATAAGCAATGATAAGAAGGTGTGTGTTAGGTGTTCTGTGTAAGGTTTGTGTTCCCTACTTAGACGAGTCGATGAGTTGACCACTCCAGCTTGAGCTCAACTCGTCTGGCTTCAGTACTCGAGCCACTCAAGTTTATGCGCGATGAATGCCGCACTACTGACCACACTCACTATCATGGACATAGCCTAGTTTATATATAGGCTGGCAATTGAGGTATTTTCTCTGTCATTAAGTTGTTCTGTTACCAGATAACAATAAGGTTTTGGTCAGTGTGTGAAGAGGAGCCAAAATAGTTCACATTTATCTCACCAGGTGGAAAGAGGACAATCAACTAGAGATAGGAGGACCATGTGGTGCCATCTATTGGCCATTACTGGTACTACATAACACTGGCCAGTCAACTCAGGGTCTAGGAGCCTAGACTGGGCTCTACTATATTATTATAGCCCCACACAATTATCTGTAGCCTCAGGCTATTGGGCTTGTTCATTAGCTGGACCCCTGTTCTTAGAATATTTGAAAGGGAGGTTTTAGTTGGGTTAAAATGATCATTTCTACATGAGATATTTTCCTAATATATATTTTTTGAGAGATATTTCCAAAACAGTCTGGCCTTTATAGGCTGCTATATGTATTCCACATGGTTATTCTAAAGCCCTTTCATGCCTGTAGCAGCCAAAACTGCCTGACAATTTTAGCGATATCTCTTTAACAAAAGAAATATTCAGAAAATATTTGAAGGAGAATTATTCATCAGAAGTTAATCTTCAACTCTCCTTCAAGTAGTTTGCAAAGTAATGCTTTATTCTGAAGTTATTTTCCAAAGTATGACAGGTTCAGTCGACACTCTTCAAGTATATTTTCATTAGCCACCACACCAGAGAAATACATCCCCTTGAACCGCAACGCCATAGGCACAGCATGCTAGCACCTATGGTATGTGCGCCTCGGGTTACGTGGTGTAGCCTTGGTCACGTGATCTGATCTGTGCAATTAGCATGCAGCATCCTTTCTAGGTCAGAAAGTTGCCAAGGAGATGGGAGGCAGCGACATTTTATGATGCATGCACAGTGCCCGATCCCGGTCTACTCATCTCAGACCACACATAGTAATACGGCAGTATTGAGTTGACCACCACTGCAAATGCCCAATACTGGCCTTCAATTGGTTATTGATAGGCAACACTGTCGTCATGGAAACCGTATCAAGACGTTTGATTGGCTTCTGCTGACATAAGTCACTGATAATATGAATGGTTATGTCGGGCTAGCGAGTGTGTTTGTGTCAGTTTCTCTCTGGGTGTCACTCCAGCGGGTCATGATAGTGTTAATTAGCGTCCAGTGTTATAATAAGGTCAGGCAGGTCGTCAGGAGCTGGTCACCGTGACCTGCTACGGCCAATCATCATAACCAGCCACTCCAGGGGCGCCGCAAGGAGTTCTGTGTAGGGGGAGGGGGTTCATTTATTTTTGTGTGTGTGTGTATATATATATATATATATATATATATATATATATATATTTAAATATATATATATATATATTTATATTTATATATATATATATATATTTATATATATATATATATATATATATATATATATATATATATATATATATATATATATATATATATATATATATATATATATATATATATATATATATGTATATATACACCAGTGTATTTGATTATAAAGAGACTTTTAAAGATTTAAGTATTTAATCATGCAGTTTCAAGGGTTTTATTTTCATCCAGTTCCCAGGGTCGTGAGCATCATTTTGTTAGCAAGTACAACTGTACAATCATCTCATCATAGTTCCTCACATAAATTATGAACTATGGTGGCCCTAAACTATGTAACGTGTTATATAATTGCTAGATACAGGATGCTGACTGTCTCTACTAGTGTGAACAATATGATTTGCAGAGGGCAGTCAAGCCAATATATAAATATCAATGATCGCACTGGATCACAAATGTGAGATTAGTGTAGAAGGCCCAAATCTGTCATTTGCACAGTTAGGTCAGTTGCACACAATGCAGGGATGTCCTAATATTTTAGTCCCGCAGCACAGTCAATAAGTCCTGGAGCAGAGCAATTTTTGGTGAACCTGGTTCAATAATAGCAATGAATATTTTCACCTGGTGGCGCTACTATATTGCCAGTATTGTCCTTTATTGCAATAGTTAATACTAAGAGCAATCAATAGACAGTATAACAAAATGGAGTTCACTGATTTTTAAATGAAATCTGTATCAAAAATGATTCAAGTGAAAATATCTGATAGGGTCAATTGGTCAAATTTCCCCCTTAAACTTTGCTTTAAAAGTTTAGTGTGTCACACGCTTTGAAGACCCTTTCGCACGCTGGTGCGACAATGCAACAGTTGGACGCCCCTGCAATGTATAGCTGGACTGCTAGTACCTCACACTTGAGTATTTACTCCCCATAGCAAATATTGTGTAATACAAGCAAGATTTGAAAAATGCTTGAAAGATGAACTCCTACACTTCAAATAGACTATCCTGATTTCTGATTGGTCGAAAAGGTACATAACGTTACATAATGAACATGGTGCTATGTTTCTCTTTCTATGATGCACACAGTACCTCATGTACAAATTAACAGTGTTCGTGTCCACCAAAACAAAACTGCCTGATGGGATCTTAACATGCTGTCAATCTTACTACACCTGACCAGTGTTAGGTAACTATGGATACCAGGTTGCCATAGTGATGTATGTGTGGCCTGTGTAAGTTTCAAGGGTTGTTTTTCTGTTATGTGTGATTGGTTGACCCAGGCGCCCGCCGAGCAGTTAACCCTTCAAATGCTGAGGCTACTTTTGTCCAAAGCACAAGGATGCATAAAATTTGCGAAAACCATCTAAATCCTGTAATCTTGGTATTCATTGGATAGCTCTGGCTGAGCACTCTCGGATGAGTACCCATTTGCCAGGGTTTTGGTCATTTTTCAGGTTTTTCGCATCATTTTGTATTGGACAAATTAGCCACTAGCTGCTTAAGAGTTAAATCTTATGCTGCTGGTGGCTAATTTGGCCTATACGAAAAGGTGCAAAAAAGCTGAAAATTGACTGAAACCCTGGCAAATGGGTACTCATCTGAGAGTATTCAGTAAGAGCTATCCAATGGATACCAATAGGACAGGGTTTAGATGGTTTCATAAATGTTTGACTTCTTATGCATTGGGCAAAAGTGAGTAAGCCCCAGCATCAGAAGGGTTAAGATGGTTTATAGAAGACCCTTCGGGAAATTAACGCCATCTCTGCAGACGAACTTGAACAGCACACGAATGGCGGCTGCGAGGGCCTGTGATGTTGCTACCTTTGTGAGTGGAGAAAGTTGGAAGTTTTCCAGCGGGTTTTAGGCACAAGTAAATCATTCATCTGAAAAAAGGCACTGCCTTCTACCAGGCACTGTTGCAGACGGTTCACAGGTTTAACATATTGATGCTTAAGATATCCTCCAGAAATTGTCGTCTGGATCAGTAACATGTTTGGCAATTACTTAAAAATAAGGAATGATTTTACAAAATATTTGAAGGAGAGTTATTGGTAAAATTCTGACTAACATTTGGCTATCAATTATCTTCCTAACAATGCATTTACCTATTAGATTTTCAATATTTTTCAAGGATTGGTCTATTCAATCAGTTATATTGCTACGTAGGAGAAAGTTGTGCCAGTTGTCCATGCTACAAAATAGGAAAAAAAACATATGAAAGCCAACTATTTTTTCAATATTTGCAATTATATTTTCCACCACAAAGCTTTTTTGGCCTGATCATGGTTATGAATTACAAGGGTAAGGTTAAAACCTCTGAGAACCTTGGTGGTTACAACAGCTTAAGCCTTGACGCTGCTTTATATCATATAGGGTATTCTTATAACTATTGCCTCAAAGCTAACTCGAAATGATACTGGCCCTGTAGGACCAGTAACACCTACTATCTACTGGTCCTGCAAAATGTTTACTGGCCCTTCATTTTTTCTTTAACATAACAAGAAAGAACATTGCATAAGATTAACCACAACATTTATCTTTATTAATTTTATCTTCATTTATTTCAAAAACATTTTGGGACATTCTCGGGGGAAAACTTTTTAACAAGAATGTCTCCAAATGTTTACTGGCCCTGTAGGACAAGTTGAGGCCTTTTTTTACTGGCCCGAAGCTGTTTTTGGGAATTTTTACTGGCCTGCGGCCATAGGTTCACCCTTAGCGTCGAGCCCTGTAACTATTGCTTATTTCTTGCACTTCTATTGCTGTATCCTAATAACAAAGGTTAACCAGGTTGTCAGCCATTTTTCAGCTTTTCTTGCATCATCTTATATTGTCAAAATTAGCCACCAGCAGTATAAGGGTTATGGATTACTGAGGTGATGAATTACAGGTAAAAGCACACAGCACACCTGTAGAAGTTTTTAATCACTTCTCTCGGGGGAGATGAGTGGGGAATTTCAATTCCATCTTGATAGTATCCCTGGTTATAACCGGGCCTCCACACAACTCTTGAGAAGTACTGTAAAAAGAGTGCCTGGTGCCTCCTAGTACTCTGACATAGCCATCTTCCATTATGGTGATCTTTCTCGGCCTTGTTACTAATATCCCTATTAAAGGAGTGGCTCTCAAGTGCAGGCCTGCTGTCGTGAATAGCCAAGCAAATCCCAAGATTCACTCTCTCTATGTCCTTGTCCCTAATACACCGGTTCAGCCAGGTACCCTTACGTGCAGGTCTGCTGCCGTGAATATAGCCAATACAAGCAAATCCCAAGATCACCCCTGCTCGATTTCCCTCTCTCTCTTAGCCTGCCTCTCAGGCCATATTTAGATGTAATCCGTTGTGGATAGATGGCTCTACCACTTCTTGCTTCTTGCTAAAACTACAATTATTACTACTACTACTACTACTACTACTACTACTACTACTACTACTACTACTACTACTACTACTGCTGCTACTACTACCACTACCACTACTACTACTACTACTACTACTACTACTACTACTAGTACTACTACTACTACTACTACTACTACTACTACTACTACTACTACTGTTACTGCTACTACTACCACTACTACTAATACTACTACTGCTACTACTACTACCACTACTACTACTACTACTACTACTACTACTACTACTACTACTACTACTACTACTACTACTACTACTACTACTGCTACTACTACTATTCTACTACTACTACTCCCCAGCTTCCAGCTTGTAGGTATGAGTCCATTGTAGTAGGCAGCCTGGGTGCTGATCATGAGAGATTTTGATGTGTCAGATGGCTTAACCACAGACAGGTTGTCTGGGCTGATAAATGGGAGAAATAGTAGCATGGCAGATGCATAGTAAGATTATAACCACAGCCCTGGATGGCAATTGAAGGGCACTCCTAACTAGTCACACGATCACCCATGATTCCAGACAATAGCAGGCGTATCATAGGAGAACCTAGCCTAGATTTCTAGGCTGTCATATGTATTTTTCTGTTTTGTTATTTTTCTGTTACCAAGCACCAAATATTCTAGGTGGCAATAGTGGGATGTCAATCTTTAGGGACTACAAATCTAGTCTAAGGAGAGCATTGATAGGGCAGTGCTCTTAGCTGTTGCCACTGACTGCTCCCTGTCCCTATAAACACTACCCAGGTTGGAATTGTGGCTAGGGCAATATGTGAGAAAGTTGCCAGTGACTCAGGGTTAGGCTGTGGGGTTTTTGGCTAGTCAGACAATTTTGATAAAATCTTGCAGACAAAAGCATAGTCGTAAAAATATTTGATGGAGAAATGCTGATCAGAACATTACTAACTACTCTCCTTCAATAATTTTGTGAAATCATTCTTAATTACAAAACTATTGTCATAAGTACCATAGTTCCAGACAACAGGATTTGATTCCACATGAACAGTAAGCGACATTGAGAGCAATTGGTCGAGTTAAACAATGGCTAATTCAAGGTGACGGTAGAACACACATTGTGAAATATGATACGAGATTTGATAACTCAATCACCAAACATAAGTGATTAGTTTCTTTCTGATTTCGCCATCACATAATGATTATCGGTTGCCTTTGTTATCATTTATGAATGAAAGGTAAACTTTTCTTAGTGATTATTGAGTTGAGTTTTGTTATAGGGGTTCCTATCATTTACCTTCACAGCTTATGTTATTAATGAATATTAATCAGTTAAAAGACCACACTTGGTTCTTGAATGAGATGTTTCAAAATTTCAACATCTGTAAGGGTTGAAATGAAAAACACTTCAGATTTAATCTGTATTTTATTTCTGTTTCCTATTATCATGATAAGTGTCATAAGAGGTATATATCTAGATGTTAAGGTAGATGAAAAGAATGTTTATTGATTGAGGATCAGGTTCAAAAGTTTATAAAACACAGGGAGAGAGGAGAGGAGAGGAGAGAGAGAGAGAGAGAGAGAGAGAGAGAGAGAGAGAGAGAGAGAGAGAGAGAGAGAGAGAGAGAGAGAGAGAGAGAGAGAAAGAGGAGAGAGAGAGAGAGAGGAGGAGAGAGAGAGAGAGAGAGAGAGAGAGAGAGGGAGGGAGTGAGTGAGTGAGTGAGTGAGTGAGTGAGAGTGGAGAGAGAGAGAGAGAGAGAGAGAGAGAGAGAGAGAGAGAGAGAGAAGGAGAGAGAGAGAGAGAGAGAGAGAGAGAGAGAGAGAGAGAGAGAGTGAGAAGGAGAGAGAGAGAGAGAGAGAGAGAGAGAGAGAGAGAGAGAGAGAGAGAGAGGAGTGAGAAGGAGAGAGAGAAGGGGAGACATAGAGAGAGATTGTCAGGCTGTCTGCTCAGGAACAGCACGAGAGACACAATGAGCATCTTGTAGGGCTTTTGTCCCGAGATTTACTCTACAATTACTCAGCTAAATGTCTACTCTGCCGAGTAGTAGTGGTCCTTGCGGGGAGCGAGGGAATAAAGGAGCCAGATTGCCTTGACCACAAACTGTGGCGTAATCACACACTCTGACACACGCACACGCCATTGATCACAACTTTCCTTCCTCCCCCAGCTCTCCTGTAACGGAGGATAAAAACTCAGCATCGAAGCTCTGGCAGATGCCTTGACCACAACGCAACCACAGTCGCATTCAGTTGCCTTCACTCATTTGCATACAATTATCGGGTCTTTGTGCGTCCCCGACCATTGCATCAGATTATTCAACATCTTGACAGATGATGGAACCACAAGATTTTTCGCCTCGGAAACGAGTCACATGGTCACATGACAAGGTCACGCTGAAACAAAGAGAGAGCGGGAAGGTGATTAGCGGATAGAATTACCGAATTGAACATTCGGAAAAAACGCAAAGTTTTTGTGTTAACGTGATTAGAAGTTGGTTGATGTAATAATGGTGTAGTGCTTAGCGCTGTCGATGGCACCATACGCCGTTTCGGAAAGTGACTCACGAAAATGGTGCGTGCTTATAAACCACAAAGTCCTACTTCTCAATGCAAACAATCGACTGACTCATTCTTACATGCAAAAATGACCAAATAAGGAGATCTTCGCAACTTTCTTTTTTTTTTTTTTTGAAGATCAATGGAGATTGATGATATCCCACCAATCATTCTTTGTCAAACGATTGGTCATATCGCGATGTGGTGGACACTAATTGAATAGATATCACCGTGTCCCCACCTAAAGGCACCAGACTTTTCAAAGATATTCTCATGACGATTCATCATCATCAGCGAAACCACAATTTCCACAGGAGATAGTTTTCATTTCTCGTTGGCCTTTTCAGAGATTATTCCCACAGAGTTGCTTATTAGTAAAACCACAAATTTCACTCGACAGAATTTTAATTCTCCAATGGCTATTCTATAAATGATTTCTACACAGTTATTTATTTGTAAAACCACAAGTTTTTCTGAAATAAGGTTTCAGTCAGAGTTCGCCTGCTCTAAGATTTTAACCCTCATGCTTCTTGGGGCTAATTTGGCCAATACCAAATGATGCAAAAAAACTGAAAAATTACCGAAACCCTGGCACATGGGCACCCATCTGAGAGTACTCAATGAGAGCTTTCCAATAAATACCAACATGACAAGGTTAAGATGCTTTTCAAATATCTTTGCATCCTTTAGACTTGCTACAAGGCTGTGATATCTGGCTCTTTCACTGATCTGACTTGAGTTGATTTCACTCCAGGTTTAGTTCTGAATAAATCCTCAAGGGGGACACACTTGAAATGCAGTCTGGCTATTTCAGACTGACCTGCAAGTATACCGCAGTGCCATCTATCCACAAGGGAGGACATTTAAATATGGCCTGGGAGGCAGGCTATGCATTTTTGTTCTTTGAACGAAAGTAGCCTCAGCATTGGGAATGGTTTCTGCCTCAACTATGAGTCAGGAACAGCCTCAATAAATTGAATCCTGACCTCACATTGGATTCATATCTTTCATTGTTTCACTTCAAATCTCCTTCCTGTAAAAGAGTCCAGGATCTTCAATAAGTGCTTAGTGTATGGGAAAACTTATCATATAAATTATCACAGTATTCAAAGAAATTTTGTAACAAAGTATAATGAAGTTTAAGAGTCATAAAAACACACCCAACAACTCTCTTTCCTTTATACTTGATTTCTTCCTATGTTGTTTTCAAATAATAATAACAATAATAAATACTACTACTAACTACTACTACTACTACTACTACTACTACTACTACTACTACTACTACTACTACTACTACTACTACTACTACTACTACTACTATTAACTACTACTACTACTACCTACTACTACTACTACTACTACTAACTACTACTACTACTATTACTACTACTACTACTACTACTACTACTACTACTACTACTACCACTACCACTACTACTACTAAGACTAACTACTACGACTAATAATAATGATGATAATGATAATTATGATATGATAATAATAATAATAATAGTCATAATAACAATGATAATAATAATAATAATAATAATAATAATAATAATAATAATAATATTAATAATCTAATGAATCATCATTGATTGTAGAAAAAAGCATTCCAATTCCTTAGTTTGGGTGTGAAAGGGTTACGTGGTATAGTTTCGCCGAGAGTTCATTCAATTTCCCTTTAGTGCTGGTCCTTTCCTGCAGGTGCCTGGTGATTTGTAGCGCCTCTGCCAGACACGTACCATTGTCCGTACCATTGTCCATGGCACGCCAATGCCACCACCACCACCCTGGCACATGAATGCTGTTATTGATCGGCCAGACTGTTAATCTTACAAATTCTCCTCCTCAAAAAAGACACTAGTGCCAATATTTTATACATATTAAATACTTGAATATTGGAGGTTTTTGACAGAAGGATATGTGTGTGTGTGTGAGTGTGAATATATATATATATATATATATATATATATATATATATATATATATATATATATATATATATATATATATATAAACTGTAAAGTTGAAAATATTAACGTGGAAGTAATATTAGCGACTTTAACGAGTGGGTCAGAGTCGCTAATATCACGATCTGTTAATATTTGCTCTTTTTTGCATTCAAAATGCTATTTAGTCACTATTACACATGGTCAGTTGATAACCATACGTACATATATAGACACACGTACGTTCTTGTTGTGATATATAGATGTCTCATGGTGTACAACCACATTTGAATGATGTGCGTAATCTCAATTCCCAAGTTATTGTCAAAAGTATAAACGATCCAGACGGCAATTTCTAGAGGAACTCGTAAGAACTTATGGTTTAAAAGTGTTCCATATGATGATGGCACACACTAAAAGGGGGACTTATTCCAATGTGCTAAACCTGTTTCAGTCCACATCAGCTCAGCTGCAGGACAATCTTTCTCTTTATTCCGTGAAATCCTGACTCGATTATTTTCATCCTCATCATCGTCCTTGAATTCTGCTGGATTCACGCAACCCAATACTCCTCCCGTTGATACGCCAGATTTAGAAAATCGCTTGTGATCAGTTGACAGCCACTGCTCAGCAAAGCGGATTTATTCAACATCGGCAATCTTAGATTTTTTTCCTCGGGAATTAGTCTTGTCACTATAATCTTGTCAGCATGCTGCGATGGCTTTATGATTGCCGCAGAAATGCTAAGCTGAGTTGATTTGTTTAGTACTTATGATGTCATCAAGTCTGAGGGCAAGGACGAATATTCAGTCGTGTTATATCAAGATTTTGATTTTCTTGAGTTTCTTTTTTGGAGATCATCAGAAATTTACAAAAGATTAGAATATTTATTTTTTAAATATAAATTACATTAGTAGTTGTAATTGTCATTTTCTTATTTTGAAAAGAAATTTGAAAACCATGTAAACCTTGTCATGTTGGTATTCATTGTTTAGTTCTTGCTGAGCACTCTAGGATGAGTACCCATGTGTCAGGGTTTTAATCATTTTTCAGTTTTTTTTGCATCATTTTGTATTGGCCAAATTAGCCATGAGCAGCATAAGTGTTAAGCCATATTCCCGCATACTGACCTTAAAAAGTGTCATCTGAATCTATTATAATGTTATCGATAACTTTGGAGTTAAGTATAAACTTATGAGAGTTGTGGAAAATATTCTGATCAACCTTTTTGCTTGAAATATTTTCCTAGATAGGCTATAGTCAAGAAGATATATATCAAAAAGTGTCAAGTTATTTATTTATTTACTTTTTTTTTGGGGGGGGGGGAGGTGTGAATTGGTTTAGAAATCCTGTGAGTGCCCTTTTAACAAGGTATGAGAGGGTTTTCACTGGGTGTTGTTTTCCAGGGTGGTGTTTTTTCTCTGGAAACCACTTGCTGCGTGCCTTGAGTAGAGAACCACCCTTTTCCAGTACATTTTTGGTTGCTACTGGCGTAAAGGGTTTTTAACAAGTTACTAGGTGATTCTTACTGGGTGATGTTTTTCCGGGGTGGTGTTTTTTCTCTAGAAACCACTTGCTGCGCGCCTGGAGTGGAACATGTGTGCGTCTTAGACACTGTCGCATGGTTGAGACACCAAGATTTATCACCATGAACCACTTTTGGCGTGTGCCGCTTGACACGCAGGGCGCAGCAGTGCCGATATTTTTTGCGTGGGGTTTGTGTAGCACACGTTCAGTCGCTGACCCGTGACATATCAGATGGCCTAATCGGCTTGTATAGGATTAGCTCTGGTGGCGACACACGAAAAAGATGTTAACTGTGGTGGCAGCCGCCGGTAACCCTTTCATGCTTCAAACGCCTGTTTGACGGACAAAAATATCAAAATCTGCTTAACAACATAGAATCTATCGCTTATGCTGCTAACACACTGGTAATACTACAACTACTACTACTACTACTACTACTACTACTACTACTACTACTACTGCTACTGCTACTGCTACTACTACTACTACTGCTACTGCTACTGCTACTGCTACTGCTGCTACTACTACTACAACTACTACTACTACTACTACTACTACTACTACTACTACTACTACTACTGCTGCTGCTGCTGCTGCTGCTGCTGCTGCTGCTGCTGCTGCTGCTAGTACTACTACTACTACTACTGCTACTACTACTACTACTAAACTACTACTGCTACTGCTACTACTGCTACGACTACTACTTCTACTGCTACTGCTACTGCTGCTATTACTACTACAACTACTACTACTACTACTACTACTACTACTACTACTACTACTACTACTACTACTACTACTACTGCTGCTGCTAGTACTACTACGACTACTACTACTACTACTACTACTACTACTACTACTACTACTACTACTACTACTACTACTACTACTACTACTACTACTACTACTATGCAGTATTTTTACCCTTTCATCCTCCAAACACCTGTTTGCCTGATGAAAATATTAAAATCTGCTTAACCACATGGAATCTAACCCTATGCTGCTGGTGAAAAGAAAAAGCAGTGGTTTTAAGAATACCCCATATGATATAAAGCAGCATTGTTTTAAGTTGTTGTAACCACCAAGGTTCTTAGAGGTTTTATCCTAACCCTTATGCTGCTGGTGGCTTATTATGCCAATACAAAATGATGCAGAACCCCTGATAAATGACCAAAACCATGGCACACGGGTACTCATTTGAGAGTACTCAGCAAGAGCTATCCAATGAATACCAACATGACAGGGTTTAGATGGTTTTCAAAAATCTTTGTGTCCTTGTGCTTTGGAATAAAGTAGCTAAGTTGATATTGCAATTATGGAAGATATTGTTATTCCCCTTCTGAGAGACAATTAAGCCTTCTTCATGTAATTAAGCAGTGCTGTCCTTATTACGGCGATATTTCCCAACTTGTCTGATCATTTATGATACAGTAATTTTTAGTGATAGTAGCTTAACCCGGAGCATCCATACCAAGCGAAGCTGGGAATTTCCAGGAATGTCTTGCATTGCTCGGAAAATGCCAGAAATTCCTGGGAAATCTCAGCTCCACTGAAAGGGTGCACACATATATCGATGTAGCCAATCAGGCGCTCATGGTGGCAGTGGCGACACCTAGGAGTGAAAAGAGATAAATAAATCAATAAGTCAATATTCATAATAATGTTTGAAGTCAAAGAAGAATTACTACTACTACAACTACTACTGCTGCTACAACTACTACTATGACTACTACAACAACTACTACTACTACTACTACTACTACTACTACTACTACTACTACTACTACTTCTACTACTACTACTACTACTACTACTACTACTACTACTACAACTACTACTGCTGCTTCTACTACTACTACTACTACTACTACTACTACTACTACTACTACTACTACTACTACTTCTACTACTACTACACTACAACTACTACTACTACTACTACACTACAACTACTACTACTACTACTACTACTACTACTACTACTACTACTACTACTTCCACTACTACTACTACTACTACTCCTACTACTACTACTACTACTACTACTACTACTACTACTACTACTACTACTACTACTACTACTACTACTACTACTACTATATTGGAAGTCGACCAGTTGGTTTACTTTATTCACAATTGTTCTCTAGAATGAGGTCCTGTTTACAACTCCAGTAGGGCGGGGGTATTGTTTTTCACTACAAGATTTTGTGTTTGTTTTTAATAGAGTAACAGTGTATAGCTGCATTTCATTGGGATCAAGGGTATGTCAATCAGTGTCAAATAATGTGTATACACAATAACAATCATGGTGATCTTAACCTATTTATGCTCACAGCCATTAAAAGGAGCCTGACAATTTTGATGAAATCTTGCAGTCAAAAGCAAAATTGAGAAAATATTTGTAGGAGAAATGTTGATCATAATATCACCAACAACTCTCCTTCAAATATTTTGTTAAATCATTCTTCATTTCTAAGTTATAGTTGAAAGTGTCAAAGATCCAGACGACAATTTCAAGAGTACCTCTAAAGAAATAATAGGTTAATGCAATCATATTTAGAAATACCTCCTGAAAACTATCATTTGGTTACTAAGAAAAATGTAAAAATGTGTTTGAGATTGAGTCGTAGGTTGAACCTTTATGAACATTTCTCCTTTGTATAGTTTTAGAACAGTTTTTTGGTAAGAAAATGTCACAAATTACCGGAATTTTAGTGTAACTTTCAATAGCAAAATTAAACAGTTTTATTCTTGAACCAAGATCTATATATTGTCCTACGTACTACAAATACTACTACTACTACTACTACTACTACTACTACTACTACTACTACTACTACTACTACTACTACTATACTACTACTACTACTACTACTACTACTACTACTTAACTACTACTACTACTACTACTACTACTACTACTACTACTACTACTACTACTACTACTACCACTGTTACTACTTCTACTATTACTACTACAACTTCAATATATTGTCCTTAGAGCACATTTACAATCATTTCAGAAAACCTGAGTCCTGGTGTACATTGTATTTATAGCAGTAGTGCGATTACAAGTGAAAGAGCACATTTACAATCATGTCAGAGTGTATTTTGAGCCCTGAATGGCTCCGCATAGCATGTATGCTGCGGTTTTGGTTATTAAGTCCATTTGTCCCGCTTTTTATTCCTAACCACAACCACTACGCTGAGCTTTATACTCAGGCCCCTGATCTATATTGCCACGATTCTGGCGCTAGTAGATAGTAGTAATAGTAGTAGCAGGCACTATTACAGAGGAGTAGATTGAGTCTGCTGGCTGCCGCTGCTGCTACTGCTGCTGCTACTACTGCTACTGCTGCTGCTGCTACTGCTGCTGCTACTGCTGCTACTACTGCTGCTGCTGCTACTGCTGCTGCTACTGCTGCTACTACTGCTGCTGCTACTGCTGCTGCTGCTACTGCTGCTACTACTGCTACTACTGCTGCTGCTACTGCTGCTGCTACTGCTGCTACTACTGCTGCTGCTGCTACTGCTGCTGCTACTGCTGCTACTACTGCTGCTGCTGCTACTGCTGCTGCTACTGCTGCTACTACTACTGCTGCTACTACTGCTGCTGCTACTGCTGCTGCTGCTGCTGCTGCTGCTGCTACTACTGCTGCTGATGCTGCTGCTGCTGCTACTACTGCTGCTGCTGCTGCTGCTTTTCTACAAGCAGCTCTGCCAGCAGCAGCAGCAGCAGCAGAAGTAGCAGCAGCAGCAGCACAGTGTAGGTTCATTCATAGTTCAGGCCAGTGGTAACATGAGGAAGCCCACTGGACCTGCAGCAGGTAGATGGGTGATATTGCTGATACCTTAGTCAGTGCCTCTGCCCCATCCTCTTCCTAGACTCAATATTTACTAGTTATAGTAGTATAAATTCTAGTAGTTATAGTAGTACAGCATTTGTAGTACTACTACAATAACCACCACTACTACTACTACTACTACTACTACTACTACTACTACTACTACTACTACTACTACTGCTACTTCTACTACTACTACTACTACTACTACTACTACTACTACTACTACTACTACTGCTACTGCTACTACTACTGCTACTACTACTACTACTACTACTACTTCTACTACTAAGACTACTACTACTACTACTACTACTACTACTACTACTACTACTACTACTACTACTGCTGCTGCTACCACTACTATACTACTACTACTACTACTACTACTACTACTACTACTACTACTACTACTACTACTACTACTACTTCTACTACTTCTACTACTACTGCTACTACTACTACTACTACTACTACTACTACTACTACTACTACTACTACTACTACTACTACTATAACTACTACTACTCCTACTTGAAGTTAAGAAGACGGCAATAAGGACAGTCAGTAGCAAGATGCATGAGAATGTTTCTGAGCAGTATAGCTATTACCTATTTGCATTAGATGAGCTGTTGTGAGCTTAAGGTGAGCATGCCCCGGAGTGATGCGTTCGAGTGCCGCTCAGTAGAAGCATTAAAGGTCAGTCTGCCACAATCTGGGTTCCCCTTGCCCACTGTGCGACAGGTGCTCTCGGTTGGAGGGTCCAGGGGCCACATGCGGCCGGCCGCGAGCCAGCTGCTTGCTGGAGGCCACCCCAAAATTACCTGACAATCACCCAGGAATGTGGCCTTGACACCTGTTCTTAACCTATTGATGTTCAAGAGTTACTCTCAAAATTGTCGTCGTCTGGATCTTTGATACTTTTGACAATAAATCGGAAATTAACAATGATTTCACAAAATATTTGAAGGAGAGTTGTTGGTAATGTTCTGAATAATATTCTTCCTTTGAAAAGTTTATGTTTAAGAGTTACTCGCAAAATTGTCGTCTGGATCTTTGATACTTTTGACAATAACTTGGAAATTAACAATGATTTCACAAAATATTTGAAAGAGAGTTGTTGGTAATGTTCTGAATAATATTCTTCCTTTAAAAAGTTTATGTTCAAGAGTTACTCGCAAAATTGTCGTCTGGATCTTTGATACTTTTGACAATAACTCGGAAATTAACAATGATTTCACAAAATATTTGAAGGAGAGTTGTTGGTAATGTTATGAATAACATTCTTTCTTTAAAGTCCTAATGCCACCAAGACAGCCGTCATTTTGAAAACTATTAATGTGCAAGAGTTACTCTCAAAATTGTTGTCTGAATCTTTAATACTTTTAACAACGATTTCACAAAAATGACGGGTAGTTGTTGGTTATGTTCTGAATAATATTCTTCCTTAAAATGTTTGCACACGCAACTTAACTTTTGTTGGCAAGATTTCATCAAATTGTCAGCGCCCAAAACTTCCCGACTATTTTGGTGATATCTCCCTGATAATAGCTTTTTTGCAGAAAAATATTGTAAGGGGAAAAGTTGATCAAATCCCACCTACAACTCCCCTTCCAATTTGTGATTAATTCTTAAGTTATTTTCATAAAATAACGTTTAGGTTACTGCTACTGTTTTTTTCAACTCCCATCATCTAGTCAACCAACATCATCTAGTCAAGGAAATTGTCTAAGATTTGAATATTTTACTTTGTAATACTAATGTCATCAAGATCAGTCCTTGCTGGGGATGTTATTTAATCTGTGTAGCTTGCTGCTGCCATCGATTCTCTATCCAGATAAGTCCCTGACTGGCATGATAGGTGCTGCCCTCTATAGCCAAGCTTCAAAACTAAAATGTGTTAAAAAGTGTGTGGATATGTGATAGACCATGCATATGTGTATACCTCAACGGTTACAAATACATATAATGTGGATACTCATGTATGTACAAACAAATGTGTATTTATCTTCATCAATAACATATTTAAGTTCAGTCATTTCTTATATTTTTTCAGGTGACACTTGAAGCATTCTGCACAAGTGGCATATGTGAAATTGCAAGAGAACATATTTAACTCATTTATGCCTGTAGTGCCAAAGAAACGTCCTATTTTGGTCATAATTTTGAGACCAGAGCATCAAATATTCTAGGAACAGATGCTTAATTTTGAAGTTATATTCCAGACAACAATTGGCATGAATAGGTTTTACTTACATTCTGCTTAAACATTTATAGACACACTATCTCTTTTGCTGCTGGTGGCTTATTTGACCAATATAAAATGATGCCAAAAAAAGTTTGAAAAATGACTGAAACCCTGGCACATGTGTACTCATCTGAGAGTACTCAGTGAGAGCTTTCCAATGAATACCAATATGACAGGGTTCCGATGGTTTTCGAAAAGATTTGTGTCCTTGTGTTTTGGAAGAAAGTAGCCTCAGCATTGGAAGGGCTATTTGGTATTTACACATACTATTACCTGCTTTGGTATTTACCTGTGGTATGATGTCTATTTCATTAGATTCTTTTCGTTTTCCAGGTGACAGTGGAAGCGACGTTGGAGCATCCGTTCTTTGTGTTTGGTCTGCTCACTCATTTATGCACATACTATTACCTGCTTACACATTCATACACATATCATTTCCTGCTTTTGTATTTATCTGTAGTATGACATTTATTTCATTCGATTCTTCTTGTTTTCCAGGTGACAGTGGAAGCGACGTTGGAGCATCCGTTCTTTGTGTTTGGTCTGCTCACACATTTATGCACATACTATTACCTGCTTACACATTCATACACATATCATTTCCTGCTTTTGTATTTATCTGTAGTATGACGTTTATTTCATTCGATTTTTCTTGTTTTCCAGGTGACAGTGGAAGCGACGTTGGAGCATCCGTTCTTTGTGTTTGGTCGCGGGTGGTCTTCCTGCCATCCCGAACGGACTATACATCGCTACGGCCTCACCTGTCATAAACTCTCCGTCGGAGACGTGTGCATATCGTTGACTCATAAAGAGGCTAGCACGCGGGCCGCAGAGATAAGCCAGCAACGTGGTGGTGGCGGTGGAAGCGGTAGCAGTAGCGGTGGAGGCGGTGGTAGCATGCAACCGCCACTTACTCCTGCAGAATCATCATCGTCGTCGTCTTCGTCGTCGCGAACAAACAACAACGGAAAATCGCGCGGTGGCGGTGGCGAGAAGGAGAAGGTCAAGGGCGACAAAGGTCAAGGTCAAGGACAATCAGTTTTACCTCAGATGCAAAGTGCAGAGACTCAGACACGAGACGTGAAATATACCTCGCAAGTTAGCCACCAGGTGGCGTCATCGTCGGACGCAGCGTCGGCGGCGCAGGGACAGGGACAGTCGACGCGGAAGCGACGCTGGTCTGCGCCCGATCAGATCAGTATAGACTCACCCACGAATAGACAAGACGGTTCTAGTGATATTGTGAGCCCGAGTGCCACGGGCGTCGCAGGCACCGGCGATAAGGGCAATCAGACTTGACGAAGACGAAATGAAGGTGTTAGTGATATGTAGTTGTTTTTTCTTGGGGTCTAGGTGGTAGGTAACGCACAGACACAGGGATTATTACTTATAAAAGGGACTATCCATATAGGTGTGCTAAGCCTTCAGAATGTACAAAATAGGTTACCGTAAATTCTCGGAAATTTAGACCGTCTTAGGAATTTGGGCCACTATAATTATTTTGCAAAATAATTAATTGAAGAAATCGGGGCAACCATCAGCATCTATCGCCAGTTTCCATGTCACAAAATATGGACCTAGCTGTAAATCTTGCTGATACAACATCAAGGTATTTTCAGAAAGCATGGGCCACCCTGAATCCATAAAAATCCTACTTATTAAACTTATCAAAGTGTCCCAAATTACTGAGAATTTACGGTTTTATCGTTATATCGTTAAAATCTGAAATAAGGTGTATTACTGTTTGTACCTGTTCATAATGATAATCAGCTCACTCAGTCACCTTACGAAATTGTATCGATGGAGCAGTTTTTATTACATATTAATTAGCATATATTTTAGAGTTCTCAGCGTGCAATTAAATCTTGCATTCTAGGTTGGTTTTTACAGGTGGCTTGAACTAATAACAATAATTCTGAATTACACTGAATATTTTAAGCAGACTACTACTGCATACAACCGAAATAATGATTGTTCTATATCCCAGTAATTAATGAACGTTTATAACAATATAGATTCATAATCAATATGAAATGTTTGCACAATGGTGTCAAATTGTGTGTGGGCTATATGATATGATATAACAAAAGAGTGACCGATGATCATCTACTGGTCATCTATTATACCGGTACTGGTAGTAGTGAAGGTCTCTCTGCTCCGAGGATGTGGTGGTGACCACCAGGGGGCAGTGCTAGTGGAAGATGATGATTTATAGTTGTTCTTATCGTTATCGGGACTTTGTTTCTCAAGAGTATACCTCACACCTAATGTCTGTGTCGTAGCTAGACAGCCCGCCTGCCCGCCGCTGCTCGGCTCAACAACAATCAAGTTTGCAGTAGCTGCACATTTTGACGGCCTCCCTCTGCCTGCGGCGGCCATCTTTGTTGCGTGTACATCCAAACCTGCTATGTGAAATCTCCTACTCGGGGGAAGGCTTATAGATGTCCTTATTGGCTAGCTGGTATCAAAAGACAGGTCCTGGGTGGATCTTGAATTTCTGTGTTTGGAGTTCGTTCTAAGGGGTTAGTTTTAATATGGTAATCAATCTACTTTCATTTTAAAGCCGAACTGAAAGAAAATGACAAATTTAAAATTATTTTCGAATTGTAAAGAGGGGATGTCTGAATCCTTCAAAATCTCTCTGTATCCTCATTCTCTGGTTTTAAAGCAAAACTGAAAGAAAATGACAAATTTTAAAAGTTAGGGGGATTGACAGTATTTTAATCCTTCAAAGTCCCTTTGTATCTGCAACGGCAGGTTATATAGAAAGCATCTTTCCCTGGGGATATTATTAGGACCTCCCTTGATCGGTGATTTTTCTAGCAGGTTTGGTTGTATTACGATGCCCCTTAATTGTGCCCCCTTCCCCCCCTCTTCTGAGCCGTGTTCTTCTGTGTAAATAGCCAACCCTTCTGTGGACTAACGGTGGTCAGTCGGAGTCCGCGGCCAGTCACATTATTAATGTCTGGGACTTCTACTGGAAGAGAGAGATGATAGGAGATGTAAATAACAGAATGTATATTTTTTATGAAGGACTATTTTAGTGGAATTGGGACTGTTGAGCATGCTACACTACACTGACTGGCCGTGGCCTCGGACAGACTCCGCAAGAGCGCAGAGACGTATTGTATTATAATCTTTGTAATGATATCATTCTTATCAATTCAGTTGTGTATTGTACGTTCGATAATCTTTTGCCTGTTGTTATATGACTACCCCCCCCCCCTCTCTTCACCCCCTGTATAGTTTAGGAGTAGGTGCAAATTACAAAATGCAACGGTATTAACCAACACCCTTTCTTAAACCCTTCTTTTAAATTTCACAGTACAGCTTTTGGTACAAGGACAATTTTTCATTTATTTCTATGATTGCAGTATAATTTGTTTATTTTTATATTAGATCAGTACTTCTTATGTTGAACTCTTTAGACTGGTGTAATTCTGAAGTCCTTTCCTGAAAGATTGTGAATTTTCTGA
Source organism: Maea johnstoni (assembly GCA_963942565.1). NCBI lineage: Eukaryota > Metazoa > Annelida > Polychaeta > Spionida > Magelonidae > Maea > Maea johnstoni. The sequence goes on along the minus strand of OZ012688.1, from coordinate 14,024,687 downwards.
TTGTCAGCGAATTTATATAATGAGTCCATGCCTACAATTTTCACTTGCACTTTGTCTAAGTGAACCTACTATCAAGTCATTTTTGAGGATAAAAAAAGTATTCCATCGAAGTCCACACCTGCAGTATACATATAGCCCCATGACCTGCATGCCTGGTGACCCCTGGGTGACCTTGACCTCTGGGGGTCAGGGGTCAAGAGAGAAGGACAGCTGCAGTGATGAGAAGCATTGTAAGAATTAACTTTGTTGCTTTAGCAATAATTGAGCCGAGAAATTCCATCAAAAATCTATTTCCATTCCTTTTTTTTCCTTTCACTTATGAATGAAGAAATTTCATTGTATGCCTTCTTATAAAGAAGCCATTCTTAGAGAAGGCACTGTTTTACTTTGTCTTTCCAGAGAGAGATTTCTATGTAAGTTCTATGAGGCATGTACGTGAAACACTACATAACAGAGATGGGATAAGTTAAGAAAAAAATCTTCAGTTAACCAGAGGAGTGTTTGGAAAAAGATTTATGAACATTTTTTTTTGGAAAAAATTAATCAATCAGTATTTAGTGAATAGACAAAATGAATGAAATTTGGAATAATGAAATATGGTAAAATTCTTATAAAATTTTTAAGAAGTTCCAATTGCAACACTAAGAGTGGAATTGATTTATTCATCACTATTGTGGAAAGTATGGTTGGGTACTTTACACACACCCTTCTAGCCTTTTCTGCCCCCTTTTCTAGGCCGCTTCTAGCTCTCTTTTTCAACCCTCTGAGAGGTCAGAGGTCATGTGGTCACCTCGGCATCTTTCTCTGTAACTAAGCAGACTGGTATGCTTACTATCTATGATTTCAAGAGAAAAAGAGGATTGTTTTGTCTAAGCCATCACTTCAGCCATTTACGAAGACTAGCCAGTAGTTAATTGTGAAGGAAAACACAGTAACTGGAGAAAACTGCCTGATCCCAAGTCACTGGCAACTTTCTCACATGTCTGAAGGGATGGAACTCAGGTCCTGGACTGAACCTCACTGTTGGATGTTTTTCGTTGTTTATTAGGTAAAGATTATTAATCAAGAAATTACTCTTGATAATAAAACCATGGAACAACTATTATCAATTATAAATGACCTGTACATGAAACCACAGGATTCTTATTAGTTCGTAAAGACCTGTTGTGAAAACCTTAACTTTCCTATTAATTAGCTAGGACCTGTAAATGCAAAATTCTCTGATCTGCTTGGATGTCAACTTGGTTTTTCCAAAGTTTGTCAGCTTGTTTTTTTCCCTGGTTGCTTCCTGTCTCTCAGAATCACTTATGAATGGTGGTATTAAGATTGAAGGGTATTGAGCATGACTAACCTTGACCTTGAGCAATACTTGGCTCCCTTCTCGTCAATTTCTCATAAATAATGACTGGTCCCTACATGCGCTATGTTTGCAGTATCTCTTATTTATTGACTGGTGTGTTTAATGTTTGCTCCCAATGTTCCTGTGCTTGATGTGTGGGGATTTACTCTAGTCTTGTCTGGGGGGAATTTGACCTTCACCCTTTGACCTTGGACTACGAAAATGGTCCCCGCCCATACCAAGACGGACATCAGGTAAACTTCAGGTTCAAACTTTGACATTCCTGAAAACGCCATCCTTCTTGCTGAACTAAACAAAGACTAATAAAAGGGTAGGTGATAGAACACCCACAATGCATCATAATCTTTGTATAGCAACCAGACAACGGCTGATGGGAAGGATGTGTTTTTTCGTGGCTTTCAAATGATAACCAAAAAATGGTTGTGGCTTCCATCCTTCTTGCTGACCTAAACAAAGACTGATAGAAGGGTAGATGATGATAGAACTCCCACAATGCATCATAAACTTTGTATAGCAACCAGACAACGGCTGATGGGAAGGATGTGTTTTTTCGTGGCTTTCAAATGATAACATAAAATGGTTGTGGCTTCCATCCTACTGCTTAGACTCCTGGTCCTCCAGAGAAAGTCCTGTGTGAGGGTACCTTATTGAGCGGCTTCCCATCAAGCTGAGATGTTAGTGTTAGATACTATGTATATGTTGGGACGCGTGCTGTGTCAGTTAACAATTTGTGAGCGTAATGACTAGACAATTATTTAGTAGGAAATTGAGTCCGGTGACTAAGTTATTGGGGTTTAGGGGTCTAGGGTTGGTTCAGCCAGTTTTAACAGTACCAGAGGATGCAAATCAACTATAGAATCCACCAACCAGTATTTGTGTACTTGAAAGGTATGTGAGGAGAACTGATATTTAGTACCATTACCTATATTGCCCTATAGTTACTTTCTTCCAAAACTAAATGACGATCATGTCACCCATCTTCTGCCCGATGTATTGATAACCAAGTAGTTGTGTTGGTTACTTTTTACCTTACAAAAAGAAAGTTTTCAGGCTACTTAATATCTATTTTGATTATGGTCACATATACGGTTTGGTAAGGATTTGCCTAAATTGATGATGGCTTATTGTTTCCTATAACTATTTGCTCAACTTTGTTGGCAATGTATCTGTACTGGGTAAATATGACCAGATCTTTTGGGTAGCAAGATATCTTAACCCATTAATGCTCGCAGCAGCCAAATGTAACCTGAACATTTTGGTGAAATCCTTAATACAAATTAGCTTAGTTTGAAAAATATTTGAAAAAAAACTGTCAATCAGAATACTCCAACCAACTCTCCTTCAAATATTTTGCAAAATAATTCTGTATTACGAAATTATTGTGAAAAGTACTAAAGATCCAGACGATAATTTCAAGAGTCACCCTTTAACATTAATGGGTTAATGAGCATGGTTTTCTATTTATTTGAGATCTGTAAGATGGTACCATAGTCGTGCTTGTTATACCTACCAACACAGTTTCTCCATCCTTCATATGTATAGAATGCCCGAAAATTAATCAGCTCTTGTTTTCTTGTGTTGGTACCTGTATTTTCAAGCTATTTCTGTCTGAGAGCACCTGATTTCTGTTCTCATCTCTATGAAAGGGGTACGTTAGAAAACGCCTACTTGACAAACCATGCAACATATAACATTATTGGGACATGGTTGCAGAAATCCATAGTGGTCATACCCTCTAATTTGCATATATCTTCATCAGTGCTTCTATGTAGTCTATCCCTGTCAAATACTGGAACAATCAACTTATTTATTAAAGGAAAGAGCTTTTGTTTGGTGCGGTATTTGGACCTGTGCACAAATATACATGCTTTGACTATGTTATGGGTTGTAGGGCCATGCAAAGGCTGATTTAACATTTCACATGTGAAGGTATTGTAAACGTTTTATGGCATACAACTTGCTTTCAAGAGATTCTTGATTTGACCGAGTGTACAGCGACGTAGGAAGAGATTTTTGTTTGTCCAGTTGACTGTTGGGTGTTCCTGTGAGTGGGCACCTCACCTACTAACCTCAACAAACAATGTATCATACCTCAAGGGCGCAACCCTCGTCTCGGCTCATCCATCTTCAGAATACCTGCAACTTGCTGTAGTGTCTGTCTCGTCCACCAGGGGTCTAAATGTCTGACTATTTTGACGATATCTCTCTTTCAAACGGAATTTTCCGACAATATTTGAAGGAGAAACGTTAATCAGAGTCCAACCCACAACTCTCCTTCAAATATTTTGTGAATTTATGATTTATTCCAAAGTTATTTTCAGAAGTTTCTAAGGTCCAGACTACAAGAGTCATGGAAATCTCCAAGCATGAATGGGTTAAGTGTAAAGCTCTGTGTAGTGCATACGCTGCAGTTGTGGTTGAAAAAGTCTGTTGTACTCCCTCTGTATTCCTAACCACAAAACATCACCACACAAAGCTTTATACTTACGGTCCCATATTTCTGTTGGAAGTGAAACCTTCATTTGGAGATTGATTGTGGAAGGAAAGTTCTCTTTATTTATTAAACTTTGATTTATGTCCAGGGAAATATCTAAGATAGATATGAATTATGTAGGACTTACAATCTTATCACAACTTACTTTTTACACAGGTAGAATTTTTTTCCATGAAAATGTTAATTTATGCAAATTTACTTCTACTGCTATTTGTAAATCATTTGCATACGAAATGTACATGGTGTTCTAAGGATGAATGGGCTATGAGACAGGTGTCACAATGGACTGACCATAGTACTAACCCTTCTAATGCTGAGGCTACTTTCGTCCAAAGCACAAGGATGCAAAGATTTTTGAAAAAACATCCAAACCCGGTCATGTTGGTACTCATTGGAAAGCTCTCGTTGAGTCCTTTCAGACGAGTACCCATTTGCCAGGGTTTCGATCATTTTTCAGGTATTTGCTTCATTTTGTATTGGCGGAATTAGCCACCAGCAGCATAAGGACTAAGACTAAAATATACCTCAGCCGTGTTACAATGATGATGACGTTGATATTGTACTCATGCTCATCCCTCACCAGGTGTCTTTTGTTGAATTGAATCAGAAGTATTGGTAGAAGTGTCTGTTATTTGAAGTGATATCTGTGTTTGCCACCAGGGGGCCTGCTAAAGCCCTGACTAGTTTTTACGATCTCCCTATTAAAGCTTATTTTTTAAAGTATCTGGAGGAGAAATGCTGATCTGAACAAATAACTTTTCTCCTTCATTTATTTTTTACAAATTTAAGCTTTATTTAACTTTTATTTATTTCTAAAGGAATCAGATCCATACGCATTCACCAAGTGGATATCAGGAAGAGATGTGTTTAGTTTTGAATGATAAACCTATACTTTCCTGGATCTATGGTTCCAACCAAAACCAAGGTCTACGTAGACTCCTGAGTTTCATTACACTTATAATGTTTTTTTATCTAACCAAAAATGTCAATTTACATACGTATATATTGACAATTTCATGCTGGTTTTATAGATGGTTATTTGAATTTTGTTCAAAAGGATTTTATTTTCGTCTCTGGCGCAAATTTTTCCTTGTGATTTTAATTGTTAGAAACTATCAATTTTATTCAGGAAAACACTTTCGTGTCAACATTTATTAATGTTGCATTTCAACAGTTTGTTTTATCACAACTTTTAACCCGTTTATAGCAAGAACCAGTCAGGGATACAAGAGAGTTTCGAAGTCCTATCAGGTGGCAAACACATTCATTTTATGTGCAAATACCATTTTTTAATTTTGACTGAAGAATCTGAATGCCTCAACAGGATCTTTCAGGGAATGAAATTATCATTATTGTCACATTGTCTGTCACTTAGACTAGCCAGTTGTAAGTGGTGGAGGAATTTGAGATACACGGGGGGAAACCACCAATTAACCCCAAGTCACCAGCAACCTTCTCACATACCTCAAATGTATATTTGATAAGTGGTGGAGGAAACTGAGATACCCGGGGAAACCACCAACTAACCCCCAAGTCACCAGCAACCTTCTCACATACCTCAAATGTATATTTCATTGTGTGCATTGGATTTGGTACAATTCAGATTGAAGACATGATGGGTTTTGGTGATTGGTGTAATGGACATGGAACTTACTGGGCCAATATGTGTACAAGGTCTATGTTTGATTGCCTCAGAAAACCTGCAATTACTGGATACATTTGAGGTCCATCACCAGAGAAAATGACTAGATACTCATGCTTGCAGAAAGCTATTAATTAACCCTCCATGCTCAGACACCATGATAACTTCACAAATACTTTCAACAATATCTTGAACTATTTTGATAACCCATTCATGCTTAGGGTTCCAAAATTGTTTTTGAAGATAACTTTAGGATAAAGCATGTATTAGGAAAATGTTTGAGAGTTATAGGTTGAGCTCTAAAGAACAAATTTCTTTCAATTATTTTTCAAAAGCTTTTTTTGTAATAAATATATTACAAAATTAACCAGGCATTTTTTTGGCTGCAAAGGGCATAAAGTAGAATCGTTGTTTTTTTTTGGATATCAAAATTTAACAATGACATCGGATAGGAAGGTTCCAATGCAAGAAGACTGACAGTTGTTTCCAACCAGAAAAATATACCTAGGGATATTACAAGAAGAGTCTTGGTGAACAGGTGGTATCCCAAATAGTTCTCAATGTGGCCACCAGGGTGTCTGGGTATGACATGGTTAAAAATGTCTGAGCTCAGATTAACATTATTTCTATGAAATGTGACACACAAAGTATTTCTGAATGTATTTCTATAAATTCTCAACTTAATTGAATACAGGTTGTTCTAGGGAGATATTCTATCAAATTTAGAAATCTGGAGAATTAATTAGCATGTGTTAGTAGAGAAATTGGTTTCACCTTTGCAGAGATGTATTTTTCCAGGGTCTTGGGGTGTTGAGAAATGACCTTGACCTTGCACAGGGGCAGGGAGGGGGCATTGGTTGCTTGAATGTGGGTAGCTATGGCAACCGTGTACCACTGGCTGTTGGTTTTAATAACTTCTACTATGAACTTTCAGTGATTGTTTTTAATGATTTGTTATTTATTCTATCATAAACATGTATGTTAAGAGCGAGTGTTTCGGGACGGTGGAGTTGTAGTTAGTGCGGGCCTGTTGTATGTGTTATACAGTCCTCTCAGAAGGTGTTATCAGCTGATAAATTAATTATTCAGAATATGCTCTTCTGTAACCACTTATCCGTATCATATCTCAGATGTGCGTAGCAAAGAGATAACCCTTCAAATGCAAAGGCTACTGTCATCCATGGCACAAGGATGCAAAAATCTTTGAAAACCATCTAAACCCTGTCATGTTGGTATTCATTTGAAAGCTCTTGCGGAGAACTCTCAGATGAGTACCCATTTGCCAGGGTTTCGATCATTTCTCAGGTTTTTTGCGTCATTTTGTATTGGCCAAATTAGCCATCAGCTGTAGAGGGGTTAATTATCATTGTGCTAGTCCACGTTTCCTCGTCAGTGCTCCGACTACCCCCTTGGTCTTCAGAGGATGTTATCCAGATCTTTGAAACTTCGGCGTTATACCAGCTATATTTCAAACAGGAATGTTTCACAAATAAAGGAACATGATTCTAATTTAACTATTTCTTTATTTAGCAGGGCTTTGAGAGATTTCCCTAAATGCCAGATTCCCTTGATGTTTTGAATATCAATATTTGAAACAGTCAGAATGGTCTAACAAGTGTGCATATAAATAGGCAAAACATTTGAAGATTTGTTGTTCGAATACTTATTAAAATTTATCGGACAGTTATTTTTCTGGAGCTATTTGGGCATATTTTTTTCAATAATATTTTTCAATATTATTGAAAAAAATCTGGACTTTTCTGGGCGCTTACATTATGAAATTTAGAAAGAGCTCAAGTATTTGCATTTTTTGTCAGACCATGTGGTAGATCTGTTGGGGAAAATTTGTCCTGGCACTTGTAACTTTCGACCCTAACCTTATTGACCCTTCCAATGCTGAGGCTATTTTCATCCAAAAAATAGGACGCAAAGATTTTTGAAAAAACATCTGAACTCTGTCATGTTGGTACTCATTAGAAGGCTCTCACTGAGTACTCTCAGATGAGTACCCATGTGTCAGGGTTTCGGTGATATTTTCACATTTCTTTTCATCATTTTGTATTGGCCAAATTAGCCACCAGCAGCCTAAGGGTTAGGATAAAACCTCTGAGAGCCTTGGTGGTTACAACAACTTAAGACAATGCTGCTTTATATCATATGGGGTATTCTTATAACTATTGCTTATTTCTTGCACTTCTATTGCTGTATCTTAATAACAAAGGTTGTCTCCATAGAAATTGCTTACCACTATCTACAGGTCTCTAACATGAGAATAATGTATATAAACATTGTATATTCACACGTACATACATATATATATATACATATATATATATATATATATATATATATATATACATATATATATATATATATATATATATATATATATATATATATATATATATATGTATATATGTATATATATATATATATATATATATATATATACAAATATGTGTGTGTGTTTACATACAATGCTAGCTAAAAATGGTTACTAATAATTCAAGTTAATGGTCTTCTCTCAGTTTAGAATGTACAGTGGCTGCATTTCTATTCATTGTTTACCCATAACCAAACATAGTCCATTATCAAAATTGTCTCGTCATATTTTGCTCGATATTTTTGTGGTGACAACCTTTGTTCTTTAGACATTTGCTCAAGTTTTGTGATTCACTGAGAAATTGATTTTGAGTTGTCGTTTAACTGCCAACCATGGTCTCCTGACTTCCTATAGCAGCCGGGGTGTGGGCTGCAATCATTGGACGGGAGGAGGAAAGGAGACCGTTTTATGTTGTGCCATTTTCACAAACCGGAATCCTACGGGGCTCCTCAAAAAAAACAACTGATGTACGGATCACGGTATCCAAGGTTGTGCCTTGACGACGCTGTTTCCATGGCAACCAAAGCAAAAAGTCCCTGATTGGATGGAAAAGAATCCAGGAATTGAGTGATGTTTTAACCCTTATGCTGCTGGTGGCTAATATGGCCATTACAAAATAATGCAAAAAACCTGAAAAATCACCGAAACCCTGGCAAATGGGTACTCATCTGAGAGTACTCATCGAGAGCTTTCCAATGAGTACCAACATGACATGGTTTAGATGTTTTTCAAAGATTTTTGTGTTTTTGTGCTTTGGGCGAATTTAGCCTCAGCATTGGAAGGGATAACCTTTATCAGGGCTATTTCTACACTACCTCACAGAAGACGAAATATTTTGCACCGGCTGTCTTGTACGATTGGGATTTGCATAGGTTCGGCGAGGACCCCCCATGGTGTACAATACCAAGTTGTGTAATATACGCGTGTGATGATTTTTTGGGGGTGTCCTCGCTCACCATGTATCTTACTATAATAATCTCGACTTGCTTCGACGAGTCAGTTAGCCACTACTATTTTTTACTTTAAAAATACTGTACAAATAAAGGTGAGATAGTATGTGTTTGTAAACCGATATTGGTAGAGAAGTGATTTGATACACAGTTGTCCACCTAATTTTATATCCCAGAACCTTATGGTGAAACTTATGCTTGTTAACAAGTTGTTAACTGTGGTTAACAATGATCAACATGTACATGTACCAAGAGACATGTCGCCTCATACCAAAGACTCCTGTACTATATGCAAATAAATTTACCGAATCTGGGCCATTGCGGCTTTTCAATCACAAATATTTCTTCCTGTTTTTCTTGCATCCTTAACCCTTATGCTGCTGGTGGCTAATTTGATCAATACAAAATAATGTGAAAAAAGCTGAAAAATGACCGAAACCCTGGCAAATGGGTACTCATCTGAGAGTACTCGATGAGAGCTTTCCAATGAATACCAAGATGATAGGGTTTAGATGATTTTCAAAGATTTTTGAGTTTTTATGCCTCAGACAAAAGTAGTCTCAGCATTGAAAGGGTTAACCCATTCATGCCTACATTCATTATACTATTCTCGGAGTTAACCCTTATGCTGCTGGTGGCTAATTTTGCGAAAAAAAAATGATGCAAAAAAGCTGAAAATGACTGAAACCCTGGCACATGGGTACTCATCTGAGAGTACTCAGCGAGAGCTATCCAATGAATACCAACATGACAGGGTTTAGAGGATTATCAAAAATCTTTGCATCCTTGTGATTTGGACGAAAGTGGCCTCGGCATTGGAAGGGTTTTAAGTGCAGCATTTTACATGCAAAGTCTTAGCATGAATAAATCCTTTAATCTTTAAGTGCTTACAAGTAGCACCCAAAACCGCTTGACAATTATGGTGATATCTCTCTAACGAAAGCTATATTTAGAAAATATTTCAAGGAGAATTTTCCACCAGATATCTATCTACAACTCTCCTTCAAATATTTTGTGAATTAATGCTTCATTTCAAAGTTATTATCGTAAGTATGACAGGTCCAGACGACACTGGTCAAGTAGATCTCCAGGCAATAGCTGGATATAGCATATATGTGACATTTTAGGAGATCTCCAAGCAAGAACAGTAAAACATCTGCACATTAAAATAAACTGCAATTTATTAATTGTGTGATACATTTTAACAGTGACCATGAGTTCAGCCCTAGCAAGTTTATAGGATCTGAATAATTGAATCAGTCTCAAAATTCCATTTTCACATTAATTGAGAACAAGCTTGCAGCATTTGTTGCCATATGGACCACTATGTCAATTATTATTGGTATACTCGATAAATAACATAATAACTGGACAGTAGATTTCCTATCGCTACCGATCATTCTGGAAGATTAAAACTGCGTATTACACCAAAATTGTGAAGAACACTTCATCAATCTCCTTTAAATTTCCAAAGTTGAATGAGGTAGTAGAATAAAATAAAATATTTATATCATATTGAACGATTTACAATTAAAACTAAAGAAACCCTGATTTATAGAAGCGTTTTAGCAGGAGGTAAGAAAATCTGAGACAAACAATCAAATTAGTATGTTGTACAACTGTATATGTGGTTTATTTGCTGTCCAAAGGGTGTGACAGAATCTTATAGAATTAAGTATATAACTGCTCCATCAGGGCAGGCCCTCCGACAGTTACTTTAACCCATTTGCACTCAGAGCGGCCAAAACAGGCCTGGCAATTTTGAAAATATTTTGTTTACAGAGGTATTTTTTGGAAAATACTTGAAGGAGCAATGTTAACAAGAGGTCAAACAAAAAGTCCCCTTCAAATATTTAGGGAATTTTTGCTTTATTCCAAAGTTATTTCCAAAAGTATGAGAGAAGCAGACGATACTTTCTAGAGGAGCTCTGAGTGTGAATGGGTTAGGATGAGGTGCTGTCATAGAATCAGTTGAAAGGATCCATTGATGATATCCAAGTGAATGAAGTTAATCATGTCCCATAATATATGGTTATAAATGTCGATCACCGGATACGCAAATTTCTCTGTAATGTAAGCGATACAAAAGCCCTCATTGGTGTTTGTCTCCTAGTGACTTCACACTAAGACTAGATGCAGTGAGATTAGGTGTAGCCAGGGTTCTGTAATGGATCCTATGGCAATTGGCCTGCAGGGATAAATCCATGTGTGTATTCATCTAAGATATGGTGAATGCTGGTCCTCTGTCTGCAAACCTTAGGCATCCAATGTCAAATGTAGGTATCGAGACTTGAACGAAGTCATCAGTCTGTGTCCGTCAGCAGGAACTGTGAAATCTCCTCCTTCATTTTTGACCTGTGGATTAACAAAGTCAAACCATTATGAAAAGGAATAGGGTTTCAAATTTATCCTTATGCTGCTGGTGGCTAATTTGGCCAATACGAAATGATGCAAAAAGCTGAAAAATAACTGAAACCCTGGCATATGGGTACTCATCTGAAAGTACTCAGCGAGAGCTATCCAATGAATACCAACACAACAGGGTTTTCAATGTTTTTTTTAACCCCCCCCCCCCCCCCCCCCATTTAGCAGTCCAAACTAACTACCAGACTATTTTGGTAATATATTTCTAATGAAAGAATCTTTAATAAATTATGGGAAAAATAGTCCATGAGCCAGGCCCGGATTTTTTTGGAAAAACGTGCCGAGAGGGGGAGGAAGGTTTCTTTGTGTCAAATGAAAGAGCAGCATCCCCCATTTCATTTTCCACTTGTTGGCAGCCTTATCTCTTGCACGTTAAGTTTGTACAGAGGCCTGAAGTTGTGTGTATCAAAAATGGCAGATTTCCAAAATATAGGAAATTAATGGGGTAGGGGTAACAAAATCCACCATAAAATCTGAAATGAACAACTGACGGTTACAAATGACCCCTTGTTACATTTGCCAAAAATCAGGGTTTTGAATAAAATCAAGCAAGTTTCAAAATATGACCTTGAACTCAAGTTCAAGGTCAAATCACAGGCATTTTGAGGTCAAGGTGAAAATTGGTGAGGCCAAAACCATCGAAAAAAGTTTATTTTCTCTTGTTCCAGAATAAAAATAGTAAGCACAACCATTATCTTGGTCTTAAAACTTGCGCATAAGGAATATCAAAGTAAAAAAAATTAGATTTGGTGTAAAAAAAGACGAAGAATGTGTGTTTTCGGGTCAGAAACAAACAAATATGGAGCTTCATAGAAGCGCTCATTTAGGTGTTCGCCATCAAATGTTCTTTGCTGTGTTACATAGTACACTGTGGTAGACCTCCTTGTTAGATTGAATAGTTTTATAAATGCTAAGCATGCTATGTACCAAAAATGTCAGAGGAACAAAACACTTTTTATCCAGAAGTATTACATGTAGAATTGCAGGAATACCATCTCCAGGATTTGGGTCAAAGGTCAAAGGTCATCAAGTGCAATGGGCCTTATAAGTAAGACTGTGGTCAATTTCAGTCTCATCTGTCCTCCTATTTCTTTGCTTCATCAATGACAATATTTGCACAAGGTGGAGTGACATTCAATTGCATAATATTAAAGAACCTTATTAGATTGAATATTTTGATAAAAGCTAAGCATGTTGCGTACCAAAAATATCAGAGGAAGAAACACTTTTTATTCATGAGTATTACATGTAGAGTTGCATTAATACCATCTCCAGGATATGGGTCAAAGGTCATAGGTCATCAAGTGCAATGGGCCTTATAAGTAAGACTTTGCGGTCAATTTCAGTCTCATCCGTCCTCCTATTTCATTACTTCATCAATGACAATGTTTGCAAAAGGTGGAGTGACATTCAATTGCATAATATTAAAGAACCTTATTCCCTATTTCATTTTCTACTTGTTGGCAGCCTTATCGCTTGCACGTTAAGTTTGTACAGAGGCCCGAAGTTGTGTATATATAAAAACATTAGAAATCTGTAGTAAATATGAATTATGGGGTGGGGGTAACAAAATCTGTTCTAAAATATGACATATACAACAGACTGCAACAAATGACCCCTCGTTAGAATTGTATAGAGACAGGCTTTTGTATGCATCTGTATTTCAAAAACAATTTGACCTTGAACTCAAGTTGAAGGTCAAATTAGGGTCATTTTGAGGTCAAGGTGAAAATTGGTGAGGCCTAAACCATCGAAAACAGTTTTTTTTCTTGTTCCAGGATAAAAATGGTAAGTACAACCATTATCTTGGTCTTAAAACTTGCGCACAAGGAATACATTTTTATTTTTATTAAAGAAAGATGAAGAATATGTGTTTTCGGGTCAGAAACAAACAAATATGGAGCTTCATAGAAGCGCTCATTTAGGTGTTCGCCATAAGATATTCTTTGCTGTGTTACATAGTCCACTGTGGTAGACGTCATTGTTAAATTGAATAGTTTAATAAATGCTAAGCATGCTATGTACCAAAATTGTCAGAGGAAGAAACACTTTTTATCCAGAAGTATTACATGTAGAGTTGCAGGAATACCATCTCTAGGATGTGGGTCAAAGGTCAAAGGTCATCAAGTGCAATGGGCCTTATAAGTAAGACTTTGCGGTCAATTTCAGTCTCATCTGTCCTCCTATTTCTTTGCTTCATCAAAGACAATATTTGCACAAGGTGGAGTGACATTCAATTGCATAATATTAAAGAACCTTATTCCCCAGTTCATTTTCTACTTGTTGGCAGCCTTATTGCTTGCACGTTAAGTTTGTACAGAGGCCTGAAGTTATGTGTATATAAAAACATTAGAAATCTGTAGTAAATACGAATTATGGGGTGGGGGGTAACAAAATCTGCTCTAAAATATGACATATACAACAGACTGCAACAAATGACCCCTCGTTGGAATTGTATAGAGACAGGCTTTTGTATGGCATCTGTATTTCAAAAGCAAGTTGACCTTGAACTCAAGTTGAAGGTCAACTTGGGGTCATTTTGAGGTAAAGGTGAAAATTGGTAAGGCAAAAACATCGAAAACAGGTTATTTTTTCTTGTTCCAGGATAAGAATAGTAAGCACAACCGTTATTTTGGTATTAAAACTTGCGCATAAGGAATATCAAAGAAACAAATTTACATTTAGTGTAAAAGCAGATGAAGAATGTCTGTTTTCGGGTCAGAAACAAACAAATATGGAGCTTCATAGAAGCGCTCATTTAGGTGTTCCCCATTAGATGTTCTTAGCTGTGTTACATAGTACACTGTGGTAGACCTCCTTGTTAGATTGAATAGTTTTATAAATGCTAAGCATGCTATGTACCAAAAATGTCAGAGGAACAAAACACTTTTTATCCAGAAGTATTACATGTAGAATTGCAGGAATACCATCTCCAGGATTTGGGTCAAAGGTCAAAGGTCATCAAGTGCAATGGGCCTTATAAGTAAGACTGTGGTCCATTTCAGTCTCATCTGTCCTCCTATTTCTTTGCTTCATCAATGACAATATTTGCACAAGGTGGAGTGACATTCAATTACATAATATTAAAGAACCTTATTCCCTATTTCATTTTCTACTTGTTCAAAACCTTATCGCTTGCACGTTAAGTTTGTACAGAGGCTTGAAGTTGTGTGTATATAAAACATTAGAAATCTGTAGTAAATACGAATTATGGGGTGGGGGTAACAAAATCTGCTCTAAAATATGACGTATACGACACACTGCAACACATGACCCCTCGTTAGAATTGTATCGAGACAGGCTTTTGTATGCATCAGTATTTCAAAAAACAATTTGACCTTGTACTCAAGTTCAAGGTCGCATTGGGGTCATTTTTAGGCCAAGGTGAAAATTAGTGAGACCAAATCCATCGAAAAAATGTCATTTTTTCTTGTTCCAGGATATAAATAGTAAGTACAGCTGTTATTTTGGTCTTAAGACTTTCGCATAAGGAATATCAAAGGATAACTTTTTCATTTAGTGTAAAAAAAGATGAAGAAAGTGTGTTTTTGGGTCAAAAACAAACAAAGATGGAGTTTCGTAGGCGCGCTCATTTAGGTGTTCGCCATTAGATGTTCTTTACTGTGTTACATAATCCCCTGTGGTAGAAGTCCTTGTTAGATTGAATAGTTTGATAAATGCTAAGCATGCTACATACCAAAAACATTCAATTATAAAAATGAACATGGACACAGTGGCTTTGAAGTATATTCTACCACAAACTTGGTATGAGTATAATGAACCTGAAAAAATTTCCACCTTGGTTGCCATGACAACTCGTGGCCATATTACAATTCAAAGTGGCCGGCCCAAAAACTATATTTCTGCATATTTAAGCATCCAGATTAGCTAGAAACATGATCTTGGTGTCCACAAGTAGGTTTTCTGGGATAGAGAATCTGATTATGAAACAGTAGTTATCATAAGGGGACATCTCAACTTGATTTTGACATGGTCACCAAGTTGCAGCAATTTAAATAAAACTACACAAATTTCAGCATCCAAAGCTGTTGTTAATGAAACAAAAGCATTAATATGATATGCCGTTCTACGGTATTAACAATTAAGTCAGCTGGTAGTCGAACAGTTAAGGGATGATAAAGGTGCAATATAACTAGATAAAAAAATGTTACTATATTTATAATCTGGTTGCCATGGAAACTGGCAGCCATATTGGAAATATATTGGCCAGTAGTTGGATCAGGAAAAGGGCCCACTTTAAAGAGCTACTTTAACCTTAACGCCAAGTTTGTTAGTTAACGGGGAGGGGTTTGTTGACTTCTCAAACTTGTAGATTATTTGATTTTGTCGAAGCCTTTGACGAATACCTAACTACTTTTCAGCTTAGAAAACCTCAAGTTTGTTAGATGAGGGGGGGGGGGGTCGTTGACTTCTCAAACTTCTAGATTATTTGATTCCTCCTAAACCTTTGAAGAATAAATAACCCCTAGCCACTTATGACTGCACATGAGAGGGCCCCCAAAAGAGAACAGGAAAATAAGAGAAGATTGATATACAGTATTTAACCTTTTAAAAAAATAGATTTTAATCTGCAAATTCAGCATACACAAGTGTGATGTCACCTTAGAAAAAGGTGAAAATTGCAATTTCAGATGTACATATATTCTTAGGAAATAGAAAAAGGATAAAGAAAAACTTCTTTATGACTGGTGTTTAGTCATATCACAAGTCAAAGGGTCCATCTCAAATTGAATCCCCCCCCCCCCCCCGAATACATGTTTTGCGATTATGCTAACATCAATTAAACATACAAAAGTTCTTGTCTTCATCCCCAGGATGTCGATATTATTGAATTTCCAAGAGGTAAATGCTGCTTCTTTACATGTTCAAAAGTGCTAAAGGTCCATCATTCAATCCGCCCCTGCCTATAATGCTTAATTGTTGTTAGCCAATTGTTGACAATTTGGGGGAAGAGTGAATTAATCACCAGTTATCCACATGCCAGTAAAAACTTTCGTATATCACCTTAAGCCAATGATAAGGGTTAATGTTTGGTATCAGAATTATCAGTGCTAGTTTTATTATGCTGGTTTGTTTACCGGAGCATCGCTGACTCCACTGGATTAATGAATAGCCCAGGCGGTCTAGTGTAGCAGACGATATACCAGCCCGACAGCCTGTTTTTAGCGGGCTACCACATATGTTGAACACTGGTCTTCTGATTGATGAGTTCCTCTCCACAATCATGTACCAGGAAACTTAAAATTTGTCAAATGCGGAGAATATATCAATATGCAGGGAAGGGTATCACATTTTCTTGTTCAAACTTTAAAACCAATCCTTTTGGAAATCGTATTACGAATGAAAAGAAGGTTTTCCAAATTTCAAATTCCATTCCCTTTGAGCAAAGCTGTAATTGAAAAAAAGATGATAACATTATCTTAGCTATAACTTAGCTATAAATCATTTCAAACAAACCTGTTAGCATTATATACCTACAATGAATGTTTGAAACGCCCACGTTTTTGTGAAAATTGATATAGAGAAAAGGAGCAAAAAACCTCTAAGTCTGCGTGGAAGCCTATGGGATCTTCTGTACAAAACTATTATTGTCTCTTACTCTGCTCATTCATGGCCTAGACATTGACAGTTGATCTGGTCATGAGGAGAATTTAGTGTCAAGGTCAAATTACAAAATATTATATGCATTCATGCAAAAGCCTGTTTCTTGACTATTCTAACAAGGGGTCATTTGTTTCAGTCACTTATATCGTTCAGATTGTATGATTACCCCCCACCCATTTATATAATGAGGCGTCTAATGGGGCGTCATTTCTGTCACTCATTTGTAATAAGTGTATTTTATTTATGCTATGCTAACTTAACGTGCAAGTGATAAGGCTGCCAACAAGGCATAAAATGAAATGGGGGATAAGATTCTGTAATATTATGTAATTGAATGCCACTGCACCTTGTGCAATTATTGTCATTGATAAAGCAGTTGAATAGCAGACCTGATGAGACATAAATTAATCACAAAATCTTACTTATAGGCCTCAATGCACTTGATGATCTATGAACTTTGACCCATACACAGGAGAGAGTATTTCCGGAACACTACTTGTACTTATGTCAGATAAAAAGTGTTTGAGCCACTGACACCTTTGGTATATTGCATTTATCAAACTTCATTCTAATAAGGACTTTTACCATTATGATAGTACTAGTAAACCAGGATACGCTGTAAAGGACTTTTCATGGCAGACACCTACATGGGCGCCTCAATGAAGCACCAGATATGTCTATTTTGGACCCAAGAACTCATTTGCTTCCTATTTCTATGCACTCATAGTATAACTTATCCTATGTTCTCCCTCATGCGCATATTTGTGACCAAAAAAATTGTTGTACTTATGATTTTTATACGGATCAAGAAAAAATAACATTTTTTCGATGGATTTGGCCTCACTGATTTTCACATTGACCTCAAAATGACACTGATTTGACCTTGAACTTGAGTTTGAGGTCAAATTGTTTTTGAAATACAGATGCATACAAAAACCTGTCTCTATACAATTCTAACGAGAGGTCATTTGTTGCAGTCTGTTGTATATGTCATATTTTAGAACAGATTTTGTTACCCCCCACCCCATAATTCAGATTTACTACAGATCTCTAATGTTTTTATACACACAACTTCAGGCCTCTGTACAAACTTAACGTGCAAGCGATAAGGCTGCCAACAAGTTGAAAATGAGATAGGGAATAAGGTTCTTTAATGTTCATCTTTTTTAACACTAAATGTAAGTGTGTTCCTTTGATATTCCTTATGCACAAGTTTTAAGACCAAAATAATGGTTGTGCTTACTATTTTTATCCCGGAATGAGAAAAAATAACCTTTTTTCAATGGTTTTTGCCTCAACAATTTTCACCTTGACCTCAAAATGACACTGATTTGACCTTCAACTTGTGTTCAAGGTCAAATTATTTTTTGAAATAGAAAAAGCCTGTCTCTATACAACTCTAGCGAGGGGTCATTTGTTGCAGTCTGTTGTATATGTCATATTTTAGAATAGATTTTGTTACCCCAACCCCATAATTCATATTTTCTACAGATTTCTAATGTTTTTATATTTACACAACTTCAGGCATGTGTACAAACTTAACGTGCAAGCAATAAGGCTGCCAACAAGTAGAAAATGAAATAGGGAATAAGGTTCTTTAATATTATGGAATTGAATGTCACTCCACCTTGTGCAAACATCGTGATTGATGAAGCAAAGAAATAGGAGGACAGATGAGACTGAAATTGACCGCAGTCTTACTTATAAGGCCCTTTGCACTTGATGACCTTTGACCTCTTGACCCACATCCTAGAGATGGTATTCCTGCAACTCTACATGTAATACTTCTGGATAAAAAGTGTCTTTTCCTCTGACATTTTTGGTACATAGCATGCTTAGCATTTATGAAACTATTCAATCGAACAAGGACGTCTACCACAGTGGACTATGTAACACAATTAAGAACAAGTTATGGCGAACACCTAAATGAGCGCTTCTATGAAGCCCCATATTTGTTTGTTTTTGACCCGAAGACACACATTCTTCATCTTTTTTTACACTAAATGTAAATTTGTTTTTTTTATATTCCTTATGCGCAAGTTTAAAGACCAAAATATTGGTTGTGCTTACTATTTTTATCCTGGAAAAAGAAGAAATAGCCTTTTTTCAATGGTTTTTGCCTCATCAATTTTCACCTTGACCTCAAAATGACACTGATTTGACCTTCAACTTGTGTTCAAGGTCAAATTGTTTTTGAAATACAGATGCATACAAAAGCCTGTCTCTATACAATTCTAACGAGGGGTCATTTGTTGCAGTCTGTTGTATATGTCATATTTTAGAACAGATTTTGTTACCCCCACCCCATAATTCGTATTTACTACAGATTTCTAATGTTTTTATATATACACAACTTCGGGCCTCTGTACAAACTTAACGTGCAAGCGATAAGGCTGCCAACAAGTAGAAAATGAAATAGGGAATAAGGTTCTTTAATATTATGGAATTGAATGTCACTCCACCTTTTGCAAACATTGTCATTGATGAAGTAATGAAATAGGAGGACGGATGAGACTGAAATTGACCGCAAAGTCTTACTTATAAGGCCCATTGCACTTGATGACCTATGACCTTTGACCCATATCCTGGAGATGGTATTCATGCAACTCTACATGTAATACTTATGAATAAAAAGTTTTTCTTCCTCTGATACTTTTGGTACGCAACATGCTTAGCATTTATAAAACTATTCAATCTAACAAGGACGTCTACCACAGTGTACTATGTAACACAGCAAAGAACATTTGATGGCGAACACCTAAATGAGCGCTTCTATGAAGCTCCATATTTGTTTGTTTCTGACCCGAAAACACACATTCTTCGTCTTTTTTTACACCAAATCTAAATTTTTTACTTTGATATTCCTTATGCGCAAGTTTTAAGACCAAAATAATGGTTGTACTTACTATTTTTATTCTGGAACAAGAGAAAATAACCTTTTTTCGATGGTTTTGGCCTCACCAATTTTCACCTTGACCTCAAAATGCCTGTGATTTGACCTTGAACTTGAGTTCAAGGTCATATTTTGAAACTTGCTTGATTTTATTCAAAACCCTGATTTTTGGCAAATGTAACAAGGGGTCATTTGTAACCGTCAGTTGTTCATTTCAGATTTTATGGTGGATTTTGTTACCCCTACCCCATTAATTTCCTATATTTTGGAAATCTGCCATTTTTGATACACACAACTTCAGGCCTCTGTACAAACTTAACGTGCAAGAGGTAAGGCTGCCAACAAGTAGAAAATTGAATGGGGGATGCTGCTCTTTCATTTGGTACCAAGAAACCTTCCTCCACCTCTCCGCACGCAAAACTCCAAAAATAAGGCCTATTTCAGAATTGGCTCATGGACTAAAAGATCTATCAACTTATATGAAATCAATTATTACTTCCCAAATATTTCTTAAAATATGTTTCATCCCGGCCAGTTTCATAGATCCAGAATTCACTTTTCAGCAAGAAGTCAAGACATCAGAGGGTTAACCCTTGTGCTGCTGGTGGCTAATTTGGCCAACAGAAAATGATGAAAAAAATCATTTGAAATGACTGAAACCTGGGCATATGGGTACTCATTTGAGAGTAGTCATCAAGAGCTATCCAATGACAACATGACAGGGTTTAAATGGTTTTCAAAAAACTTTGCATCCTTCTGCTTTGGACGAAAGTAGCCTCAGCATTGGAAGGGTTAAACAAGACAATAGAACAATGACAACTTTCCAAAAGTCATCCCAAATCAAGCTCATGATTTGACTTTGGACCTTTTGTGACTAATGAGAATAAGGATATGTGCTAGCCACAGGACCGCATAGTGACATTTACTCCTGGGATTTTTTGGGGCAATTAGCTTCACACAAACTTCAAGGCTGCTGATTCTGATAGTGTGCTAAACTTAAAAGCACAGCAGTAAACATTGCTATTCGAAAGGAGTTTGTATGACTGTATGGACCATAAACATCTTTTCACTTTTCACCATTCTTTATAAAGCGCTTTTGAACATTATAGGTGGAAAGGGCGCTGTATCAAATATTAATTATCATTATTATTATTTTATTATTATTACTATTACTAATATTGTCATAATTATTATTATTATTATCATTATCAATACTATCATAATTATTATTATCATTATTATTATCATTAATAATATTATTATTATTCTCATTGATTATTATTATTATTATTATTATTATTATTATTATTATTATCATATTTATTATTATTATTATTAGTAGTAGTATTATTATTATTATCATTACTATTATCATTATTATTATTATCATTGATTATTATTATCATTATTATTTCTTACCTTCTGGACCTCCATTCAATGTGCTCTAGTAAAGGCGCGGGAAGCTCCGACGACACATTGATCTGAAAAAGAAGGCGAAATTCAGCTCATTCATGACCATAGACGCTAACACTGCTTGAAAGTTTTGAATACTTTTGATGATATCTTTTTATCAAAACACTTATCTGCACTCATCCTGGCTTTATAAATGGAGTACATAATCTACATTTTATGAACAAACTTTTCTCATATACACAAGAAAACCACAATTATGGTACTCGAAATGCAACCTCCTCACTATTAAATCTTCCAAAATGTAACAAATCAATTGGCCAAAAATACATTTCATACTCGGAGCCCAAAGTTAGGAATGGCTCAACTGAAGCAATCAGATGTGCACCATCTCTACCTTCCTTCAAGTCTCGATACCTAAAAGCAATGTACTGTACTACTTTGTAACCTTGGGGCCCTCGGGCTACTTGCAAACATGACAGAGGGCCTCAGGGAAGATCCTTACCATTGGACTGAGTTACCCTCTTCAAATAAAGATTATTATTATTATTATTATTATTATTATTATTATTATTATTATTATTATAATTATTATTATCATTATTGTTATTATTATCATTATCATAATTATTATTATCATCATTATTATTATTATTTCTTTTTAAAATTTATTATAATTTTTATTATTATTATTGTTATTATTATTATTGTTATATTATTGTTATCATTATCATTATTATTATTATTAATATTATTATTATTATTATTGATATAGAATTATGGATGTTTTATACCTGCTTGATTAACCTTGATGCTGGTGGCTAATTTGGCCAATACAAAATGATGCAAAAAGCTGTAAAATGACTGAAACCCTGGCAACTGGTACTCATCTGATAGTACTCAGCGAGAGCTATCCAATGAATACCAACATAGCAGGGTTAAGCCTCAGTATTGGAAGGGTTAATATAAATTCATCAGGGATTGACACCTTTAAAATTTTGACAATACGATAGGACATCAATATTTCATTAAGCATACAATATCCTAACAATATTGTTAACGATACTTCCTGCCTTCTAGCGACTTTAATTTGTTAAACAGTAAACTTCAGGAATTTCGCTAATAAATAGCACGCTGCATGTGGAGATGTTCAGGTAGCAGTTAAGTCATTATTATATCATTAAGCAGGATCAGTATAACGATACAAATCTTTTTCCTTTTCTATATTGATATTTGGTATTGTATCGCATATGGGTATCACTCCCTAAAATTCATTCCTGAAAATTTTGAGATTTCCTGTCTCATGACTTTCAACGTCATTTCACGTTATCAGCAATGATTGACTATCCTGTGGTCAAAACTAATCACAACTGACCTCCCATGATAAACGTGAAAATCAGGGGTGAGTTTTGATTGGAAAATGGGTTGACCTAAATAAAAAGCTTTTCAGACCAAGTCTTTTCGGACAAACAAAATTATAATGATTCTCGACGACACAAAAATAGCTCGCTCAAAAGAGGGCGATTGGGCATGCATATTGATGCGATTCTACCAGGAAATCTCTGACTAGCGTCTGATTAGAAGAAAGCCATGCATATCTATCTACTGACAATTTCTCCTTTAAATAAACTGATTTTCAAATATCAACCTGTGAACTCGCCATATTTGACTGTATCTGCCATAGACTTTGCTCATGCAAGGACAGCGCTGCTCTGGAGGCGGCCATTTTAACCCCTATGCTGCTGGTGGGTAATTTGGCAAATACAAAATGATGCAAAAAAAACCTGAAAAATGACTGAAACCCTTGCATATGGGTACTCATCTGAGAGTTCTCAGTGAGAGCTATCCAATGAATACCAACAAGACAGGGTTTGGATGGTTTTCAAAAATCTTTGCGTCCTTGTGCTTTGGATGAAACTATCCTTAGCATTGGCAGGGTTAATGTGGCATAACCAGCCTCGAGAGGCAGATATGAAATCCATGGAATAGCGCCTGCTGTGTGGGTTGAACGAAGAGGAACCAGCTTTCTTTCACCATTAAAACTAAGTTGACCTAACTACATCTGGGTTAAGATACAAAACAAAAAAAAAGTCCAGGCATCCTGCATAAAGTGACCTTTGACCTACCATGTGCCTTGTGATAAGTCTACAGCCATAACATAGTGATTCTTCTATCTTCTCGGTGGAAAGCCTGAAAAGTGTAAACCAGTAAGAACAATGTAAATTCTGAATACAAAGAATAAGACAACAATTGAAGATCATTAAGTAGTAAGACAAATATTATGTCGATACTTTATGAAATAATGTTCAAATTATCTTTGGAGATAGAAAAAATAGATTGGAGATAGAAAAGTATAAATCAGCAAGAACAATGCCACTTAAGTACTTGGGACATAGCAATCTGAATACAATGAATGAGACATAGGTGGAAGATCGTTAAATAGTAGGATGTGGGACAAAAGATATGTTAATAGTTAACAAAATATAATTCAATTTATCCTTGGACATAGAAATGATAATAGTTAAACCCTTATGCTGCTGGTGGCTAATTTTTCCAATACAAAATGATGCAAAAAAGGTGAAAAATGACCTAAACCCTGGCACATGGGTACTCCTCTGAGAGTGTACTCAACGAGAGCTATCCAATGAATACCAATATGACCAGGTTTCAATGGTTTTCGAAAATCTTTGCATCCATGTGTTTAGGACGAAAGTCGCCTCAGCATTGGAAGGTTTAATTTTTACCTTTTATTTCCGGAGGACTGACAGCTACCGTCCCCCTCTCCGCAGCATCCTTCTGTAGATGTGCCGCAGTCGCTGGCCACCAGGGGGCGCGGTTTCTGCGAGAGTGAGGCTGAGAAAGTGGTGGAGTTGAGGGCGGAGGAGATGGGTACGCAGGTATCCAACGCCCCCTGGCACAGCACGCACGTCTCCACATCGGTGCTGCCATCTACACACAACTTCTCACTCGTCCTGGGAAAAGACAGAAAGAATAGCATCAAGTAAAAGGAATATTCCATGTTTTTGTAAAAATTGTCGTTCATTTCTCTACCTCGGTGCTGCAATCTACACACAACTTCGCACTCGTACTGGGCAAATATATGGAAATGATAACGTAACCATATTGAATATACCATGTTTTTTTTTGTTAAAATTGATCAATTCTTAAATTGTAATTAACTATTCTTATTTTTTCTTTGTTAAAATTGTTTTATACAACCTTGAACAGCGGTAAAAACAGAGGATGTATAAAACTGAAATTATATTGAGGTAAAAAATATTTAATTATATGCTTAAAATTGATATTTTAAGAAACTACTTCCAAATGATTTTGGATGTCCTGAATGGTGATTTCTGAGGGGCTGGGTGACCAAATGACACCCAGACGCCCTACAGGCTAAGACTCTGATTGTATCAAACATCATGTTCTGCCTTACCTGAATATTGTGCTGACAGTGGAAGGGAAGTCTGCCTGTAGCCCCGCCACGAAGCCCTCTGTCAGACGCTGTATACTGGAACTCTGACTAGTCTGAAATCAGAGAGAAATCAGCACAATGAGCTTAACATAGACAGTGGGATTAATTGCAATATGATAATTATTAACCTATTTGCATATGGAGTGCACTGACATCTTTGAATATATAACTGATCTAAATAATATTTATCTTAATAAAATTTATGCATTATTCTGAAGTTATGTTCACAAACATGACATGTCCGTACAACACTTGTCAAGTTGATCTCGGGGCATGTCTTCTTTTCAGTTACTTCTTTCCCTGGCAATTCCCATATCTCACCTTGGTAGCTATGTTGGCCTCACAGACTGGCTCTAGGTTATGGAACACATTGTACATGGCAACCTCCTTGGATGTGAAGCCCCTGAAAAGAGAGAGAGAACAGGAATTTTTGTGTGGATCTACAAAGTCAATACTTCAATAATAACTTAAAAATTTAAAATAATTTCATGAAATATTTGATAGTATGCACTGTGTCAAGGTCTGTAGTAGATGTTTGGCCAGGCGACCACCTCCATTTCCCCTGGTCTAACATTATAGTTTAAATGACCCTCTATTAAGAGACCACCTTTCTTAAGAGACCATATTTTGGTCTTCCCTTGGATGGTCTCTTAATACAGGTTTGACTGTGTATATATTATCATTATTGTTGTCATTATTATTATTATTTTCATTAGTAGAAGTAGTAGTAGTAGTAGTAGTAGTAGTAGTAGTAGTAGTAGTAGTAGTAGTATTGTCATCATTATTATTATTATTATTATTATTATCATCATTATTATCATTATTGTTATTATTATTATCATTACTATTATTATTATCATTATTATTATTCAATAGAAGAAATGGAGCCTGATAAGTCATCAAATTTATCCTAGTGTCAAGTTTAATACATCTTTTTCCTATACTTAATTTTTTATATTTCTTCTTGCCATGACTTGAGTTTGTGGAACATTTCGTTGTTCTTTTCTAATGGTATTAGATACAGATAATATATATTTTGATAAGTGCATCAACGTACCTTAGAGGTCTAATTATAGTAACATCTCCATAGCGATTATCAGCAAAACCCTGTAATGAACAAGAAAATATCATTCACTCTGTTTTTCAAGAGAGACGACAATAAAATCAGATTACTGCCATAAAACATGTATTTATTTATCAAAATAAGGCTTGACATACTTTTAAAATGTCATGGCAGTTATACTGCAATGAAAACAGAACCAATTATGTTTGAAAATGACATTTTAATAAACCATTCCCCCCTAAATATGGGTGTCCTGAGAGGCGATCTTTAGGGTTCATGTGTACAAATGATGTCCAGATGCCGGCTAAGACTATGATGTCAACTTTTCAGGGACTAGTAGGGTTGGGAATCGGTTGAAATTTCATGATCGATAATCAGTTGCAACCAAATGATTGATTATCGATCATAATCAGTTCTACACACTTTTGCAGTAATAGGGTACTAGAAGTCCAGAGCCAATTATTAAGTGACAGTCTATGACAATTACTAGCTATTAGCACCTTCCTTAACTTCGTTTTTAAGTGTTTTTGGAGCTTAATTTCATAGCAAGAAAGCTGACAACTCGCCTGTCCTTTAGTTCTATATTTTGCCACTAGGTGTCATCTTTTCCGATTATTATCGATTGCCAGTTTTGTAATCAATTAATCAGTAAAAGAGAGGCAAACTATCGATTATCGATTATAATCGATGATCATCCCAACACTAGGGACTAGGATAGTCTAAAACAAGACTGAGCTTCCCCAGTTTCATGATTCCATTATAACCCCCCCCCCCCTCCTTTCCCCCAGAGAAGTAGTGAGTGAGAGGGGTCAGAGAGGATGCTGGGAAGGCTCTCTCATGCGCTATAGGTGTGCGACGTTGTCACCTTGCCAGTGGGAGCATCCTCACCTGGCCTGATTACAGGTGCGCACTCCCCTGGCTCCAAACACCTGACACCGTAGGTGTGACGCCTGCCACATGCCCACAGACACTCCCATCTATCACACACTCAGCAGAGGGGAGGTGGTAGGTGGAGGTAGTAGTAGTACACACACTCCTATCTACCACACACTCAACAGCAGCGGGGAAATAAAATAATTACAGAAAGAAGCAGTAGTAGTAGTAGTAGTAGTAGTAGTAGTAGTAGTAGTAGTAGTAGTAGAAGTAGCAGTAGAAGTAGTAGTAGTTGTTGTTGCTGTAGTATAGTAGTAGTAGTAGTAGTAGTAGTAGTAGTAGTAGTAGTAGTAGTAGTAGTAGTAGTAGTAGTAGTAGTAGTAGTAGTAGTAGTAGTAGTAGTAGTAGTGGTAGAATTAGTAGTAGTAGTAGAAGTAGTAGTAGTGGTAGTAGTAGTAGTAGTAGTAGTAGTAGTAGTAGTAGTAGTAGTAGTAGTAGTAGTAGTAGTAGCAAAAGCTAGTGGCAGTGATGACATTAGTAGTAGTAGTAGTAGTAGTAGTAGTAGTAGTAGTAGTAGTAGTAGTAGTAGTAGTAGTAGTAGTAGTAGTAGTAGTAGTAGTAGTAGTAGAAAGAGAAGAGTGCAGTGGCTGGTTTAAATACACAAGTAGAGACTAGCATGATTGGATAATGTGTCAACTGCAAAGCGCGTTGATTTTCCATCTAGAGAGATGGGGAGAGCCAAGGAAGAGTGTGAGTGCCTAACATTTGTAGGGGAGGGACATCTATCTACCTGTCTCAGAGCTACTACCTGTGGGGCTGCTGTGAGTCAAGGAAGAGTGCGAGTGCCTAACATTTGTATTAGAGGGACATCTATCTACCTGTCTCAGAGCTACTACCCGTGGGGCTGCTGTGTGTGAGACTATGAACACCTGCGTCTCTATGGGAGTAGCCAGGTGAGATATGCATCATTACAGCACCTGAGCTGGGCATCACTTACAACCATAGGTGCCTCAGCAGGAGGTGAAAACACATCCCTTCAATACTGCTCAATAGACTAAGGTTTTAAAGGCATAGTACGATATTTGACAAGGTGACCGTGACATCTAAAACTTGAAGTCAATTCAAAAAATACCCCACAGTTAGAAATTTGTTACACTTTGCATAAGCTATCATCATCAGATCCCCTTTGAAAATCTAAAATAAAATAGGGGGGTCACCATTCATACTGTCCATATAGGTGGCGCCAAAGTGGCACTAAGATGCCACTGTCACCTTGTCGAATACCGTACTATGCCCTTAAGGTAGAAGTCTACCCCATACTCTGGTCATTTTTGAAATGTTAATATCTGAGAACTGACTTTAACAGAAGACAATGGCACTTACACCATTGAATAGGTGACATCTTTATGAACAAGGTCACCAGAATCCGAACTCGTCCGAGATCTTTTATAGATGCACGCTTGGTATAAATTTGAGAAGCCTACGTGACTTCCTTCTTGAGTTATCTTGGTAACAAGAATCTGGACGGACGGACGGACGGACGGACGGACGGACGGACGGAAGGACGGACGGACTGAAGGACGGAGGGCATTTCTATAGTCCCCCTCTCAGGCGGGGGACTAATAATGATGAACTTATCAATAAGGGGATAATTTTATCCCTCATGCTGCTGGTGGCTAATTTGTCCATTACAAAATGATGCAAAATGCCTTAAAAAATGACTGAACCCTGCACATGGGTATTCATCTGAGAGTACTCAGCTAAGCTATCCAAAGAATACCAAAATGACAGGGTTTAGATGGTTTTCAAATATATCATTGGAAGGGTTATAAGATCTGGCACAGCTTCAGTATCCAATAACAGAAAAAGCTAAAGATGTTGACATGAAGAATCCCTGCGTAAAGGCAAAGCTTTACTTTACTTACACCTCAACAAATTTACTTCCAACTCTGTGAACTTTCTCAACTGGGAAATTTGTATTAAAATACCCTGCTATATGTGTAACATATACCTTAACCCTTATGCTGCTGGTGGCTAATTTGACCAATACAAAATGATGCAAAAATACCTGAAAAATGACCGAACCCCTGGCAAATGGGTACTCATCTGAGAGTACTCAGCGAGAGCTATCCAATGAATACCAACATGACAGGGTTTAGATGGTTTTCAAGAATATTTGCATCCTTGTGCTGGGGGCAAAAGTAGCCTCAGCATTGGAAGGGTTAAATGTGTAATTTTCACAATGCCACATTTCTAAATAATGTTCATTCAAATCTCAACAAGTATTTACTCTCATTGCCAGGGCCTTTCACAAGCATGTAGAACTTTCCTCAGTAGGAATTGGGACCATTAAAATTTTCACCATACAATACTTTATCAATGAATCCTTTACGATACAGTTCAAACTCAACTGCCTGCCTCCCAGGAACCTACTTTTGTATTAACTAAATTTTACTAATAAATACCAAACTGCCTTGGAGCTGAGACGTCCAGTTAGCAGTAAAGTCAATTTTGTATCATAAAGCAGCACTAGCATAATAGATCTTGATCGGTATGATAGTTATACCCGTTCAATATTGATATTTGGTATCATAGTGAGTACCGAATCTGATCCCCATATCTCAGTAGCATTTGCTAAATATTCATGCAGTTTCACCCTTTCATGCCTGAAGTGATTAACTTCTTTAATAGAGAATTGCTGATCAGAAACCTAATCACAATCCTCCTTCATACACTGTTCTACAGTATCTAGAGGTAAAAGGGTGTTGGAATTACTATATACTAAGGGGTGGAGTGACTTACTGTATTGAGGGGTATGTGTGCACAACAGCCCTGTGCTATATTTACAAGTAGTCGCACTGAGAGTTGAGTGCAGCATTCAGAGATAAGGGGTGGAGTGACTTACTGTATTGAGGGGTATGTGTGCACCACATCCTTGTGCTATGTTGGCCAATAGTCGCACTGAGAGTTGTGTGCAGGATTCAGGGATAAGGGGTAGGGTGACTTACTGTATTGAGGGGTATGTGTGCATCACAGCCCTGTGCTATGTTCGCTAATAGTCGCACTGAGAGTTGTGTGCAGGATTCTGAGATAAGGGGTGGAGTGACTTACTGTATTTAGGGGTATGTGTGCACCACAGCCCTGTGCTAAAAGTAGTCGCACTGAGAGTTGTGTGCAGGATTCAGAGATAAGGGGTAGAGTGACTTACTGTATTGAGGTGTATGTGTGCACCACATCCTTGTGCTATAAGTAGTCGCACTGAGAGTTGTGTGCAGGATTCAGAGATAAGGGGTGGAGTGACTTACTGTATTGAGGGGTATGTGTGCACCACAGCCCTGTGCTATAAGTAGTCGCACCGAGAGTTGTGTGCAGGATTTAGAGATAAGGGGTGGAGTGACTTACTGTATTGAGGGGTATGTGTGCACCACAGCCCTGTGCTATGTTCGCTAATAGTCGCACTGAGAGTTGTGTGCAGGATTCTGAGATAAGGGGTAGAGTGACTTACTGTATTGAGGGGTATGTGTGCACCACAGCCCTGTGCTATAAGTAGTCGCACTGAGAGTTGTGTGCAGGATTCAGAGATAAGGGGTGGAGTGACTTACTGTATTGAGGGGTATGTGTGCACCACAGCCCTGTGCTATAAGTAGTCGCACCGAGAGTTGTGTGCAGGATTCAGAGATAAGGGGTAGAGTGACTTACCGTATTGAGGTGTATGTGTGCACCACAGCCCTGTGCTATAAGTAGTCGCACCGAGAGTTGTGTGCAGGAGTCAGAGATAAGGGGTGGAGTGACTTACTGTATTGAGGGGTATGTGTGCACCACAGCCCTGTGCTATATTCGCCAATAGTCGCACTGAGAGCTGTGTGCAGGATTCTGAGATAAGGGGTGGAGTGACTTACTGTATTGAGGGGTATGTGTGCACCACATCCTTGTGCTATGTTGGCCAAAAGTCGCACCGAAAGCTGTGTGCAGGATTCAGGGATAAGGGGTGGAGTGACTTACTGTATTGAGGGGTATGTGTGCACCACATCCTTGTGCTATGTTCGCCAGTAGTGACACCGAAAGCTGTGTGCAGGATTCAGGGATAAGGGGTGGAGTGACTTACTGTATTGAGGGGTATGTGTGCACCACATCCTTGTGCTATGTTGGCCAAACGTTGCACCGAAAGCTGTGTGCAGGATTCAGGGATAAGGGGTGGAGTGACTTACTGTATTGAGGGGTATGTGTGCAACCCAGGCCTGCGCTATATTTGCAAGTAGTCTCACTGACAGCTGTGTACAGGATTCTGAGATAAGGGGTGGAGTGACTTACTGTATTTAGGGGTATGTGTGCACCACATCCTTGTGCTATGTTTGCCAATAGTCGCACTGAGAGCTGTGTGCAGGATTCACCCGTCATGATGAACTTGTAGCCCGCCTGCCGAGCCACGCTTATTAGAAGGTTACGCCTGAATAACAAAAACAAAATATCAACTCCATAAGATTTTACATCTAACACATAAATGATATCAATATGATGACATTTGTACTCTTATAAAATAGACAAACAAACTAGCTTGATCTCTTGAGTTCAATCATTGAGCTCTCCCACAACATCAAGGCTGCTGATAGTGTACAAAACTTACAGCTGAAAACATTGCTATTTCGAAATGGTGTTTTTGGACTTCGGACCATAAACATCTGTCCACTGACTATTCTTTATAAAGCGCTTTTGAAAATTATAGGTGGAAAGGGTGGTATATCAAAAATCAATTATTATTATTATTATTATTATCATTATTATTATCATTATTGAATGGAGCTGACATCTCGAGGGTATTTTTATAACTAAATCTATGCCATGGTGAAACTGTACATTAGATTTTCACATCACCTCCAGATGGCAGCACTTATCATCAAAGTTTTGGTAAAACTTAGCCAAGTTTTTCCATCATTATTTATACATAAAACCCTTATTGATTCATCAACAATTATTGCCATCTTCCAATTTAACCAATAATCTACATGGAATTTTTTCTAAACCAGTGACTTTGAATGAAGCGGTGGTCTTGGCAGAGACTATGGTTTCCAATTACAACTGGCTAGTGGGGCTGTCATTGCTAAGAATTTTTGATCAATTCAATAATCGATAAAATTAATAACGATTCCGTACTTTGATTCGACTCAAGTTGAATCAAATTCAAAATGAAAATGTGCTCCCATCGGCTACACACACACTGAGCTGCATGAAGCTATCGATCGGGCAGGGTGAGTTACCACATTTTAGTGTTTATTTTTAGTTAGTGTCAATGCGGCATCACTACTCAACCTAATTTAAATATTAATTGATATATTGGGACATCCAAGATATCTATAAGCAGCAAGGATTTCTTGCTGGTTCATCGATATGGACGGTATCGATGTCAGCCCTACTGGCTAGTCATGATGTGTGAGAAAGTTGCCAGTGACTTGTAATGAAGTGGTGGTCTTCTACTTACAACTGGCTAGTCAAGACTTAGCCACAACACAGCAGAACAAGAGAGAACGACGCCCGGCGTCCGTAAGAGAGGTTATCTCTGGTTAAATAGTTTTTTTTTGTTGCGGCAATTGGTTGAGCATCCTAAGCTGTAGCAATAGCTACCTTGTGTGTGTGCCTGCAGTAAACCCTTCTTGTCTGTATCAATTATGAATAAGTCATGATTGAGGCAGCTTTTGGACCTAAACTCTTGCTGAAAACTAATCAGGAAATTGCTGTTTTGGACAGGTATTACTGAAATGCTGGCTAAGACCCTGCTTCTGGGCAAGTAGAAACCATTACTTATTTGCCTTTCCTGCAAGTTGAAATTCCAAAATCCTATTATGATGAAATTAGTAAGTACACAAAATGCAACTGAAAATATGAATATACCCTTGAACATCGATTTGCTTTATCAAGATTTAAAAGCGGCCTCAGCCTCAGGCAAAGTTGAATTTTTTGCAGGACAGGTAATATCTAGTATTGACCAGGGTTGGGGTAATTTGTAATATAAAAATTAATAGTAATTTGCAATTTTTCAATGTAATAGAAAGTAATCAATTACTTAGTGGCTTAACTATTACTGTAATAGGTAATAGTAATTAACTAGTCCTAAAAGTAACTGTAATTTCATATTTCTTTCTATTACATCTGTCAAGTTATCACAAGGTATGCATCTGCTATGGGATGCTCAGAGGCAAGCAGGAACTGGATATGTACATGTAGTGCATATGTACACACTCTTCACATTGAGACTAATTGCTCAACTGCCACAATATCATGAAGATTATCTGCAATACACAGATGTCACGTCTGCACTAGATTATATGTGGACAGGGGTCATGGATATGGAAACAGTGAAACAGGATGCAAATCTATTGTGTTGTTTAACTGGAGGAGACATGCTGAACCTAAGTGAAATCCAATCAGCTTGAAAACAGACACCCCCTTTTGAAAACAGACCCATGATTCTCAGTGGATCAGTATGTCCAAGAGATGTTCCATTGTGCAATGACTTAAGCTGGTGACATGTCTAACCATCTTTGAAATCCCATGTCCCAATTTGGAACTACCTGGCCATACCAGCATACTGCAGTAGAGGGGATATTTAGTATTGCTGGGAACAGTGGGAAGATTTTCTGCCCTGACCGCTGTAACATGAAGGACAGTGCATACCTGTCAACTCTACTGATTTGAGCAGTACTCTACTGATTTCAGACCCCAAAATTGCTGTCTACTGATTGAGCACCTGATTCGAAGAAATCTACTGATTAGCTACTGATTTTGCTGACTTGGAAAAATTCCCAATCTTTTTCTCAGCAAGTATTCATAGCTAATCCCTTACTAATTGGAATTATCTACGATGGCTGATAAAGGAAATTCACCACCTCATAATTAACACAGGTATCTTCGTAAATCTAAGGACAAGATCGCTTAAAAATATTCTTTGAAATATGATTGCCCACTCCTTAGCTAAAGTACTTACCTGACCCCAGGTGGCCAAAATTGGAACTAAATAAAATGCCGCGAAAGAGCCCCTAAAAGTGAACCGGGTGAAATCTCCTGATTTTGGAAAGTTGAATGTTGACAGGTATGACAGTGCCTTTGAGAAACCAATGTTCTTAACCGTTATGCTGCTGGCAACTAATTTTGCCAATTCAAAATGATGCGAAAAACCTGATAAATTACTGAAACCCTGACACTTGGGTACTCATCTACGATAAGAGTACTCAGCAAGACCTATCTAATGAACACTAACATGCCAGGGTTTACATGGTTTTCAAAAATCTTTGCATCCTTGTGCTTTGGCCGATATGTAGCCTTAGCATTGAAAGTGTTAAAGTGCAACCAACATGTTGGAAAATAGTGTACTTTAAGATCAGAAGAATCAGACTACTTAATCTGACAAGTTCTATAGCAGGACTATCAGAAAAAGGCTGCTATCCATGCCAGTTATGAGATCTATACATAAAATACTGTTATGGATGGAGTGTATTCATAAATCATATAATGGAATAGTCAAATCATTAAACCCAGTAAGCTTGAAAAGAAATTTGTAATGTAATCAATTAATTTTTTAAATGTAATAGTAATTGTAATTGCTGGATCTAAAAAATGGTGTAATAGTAATAGTAATATAATTGCAAAATACTGAAGTAATAGTAATATAATTGATTACTTATTAAAGTAATTGACCCCAACCCTGGTATTGACTCAGGGTACTACACAGGGGAAAGGCAAAAGCAATGCACGGTGAAACAAGCAGTGAGACAATAATATATTTTAGCATTTTGAGTAATAGAAAGCTGGGGAAAGTATAATCTAAATATAAACAAGAGAGACGCTGTCAGCGTCAGCTTGTGGGTTCCTTTTGTTACTGTTATTATGGTCTTTTATGAATATTTATTTCTCAATCAATTTGTATACTGCAAGGTCTCCTATTAGATGTGGTTATTATAGTGTGTATCATGTAATAAAATTGTATGTTATGTATTATTCAATGTTAGCATGTATTTTCTCTGGTCAAGGTACTTTATCTAATTAATATGCTGATTGGTTTATCAATGGATTAATAAAGACAATTACAAATATTTGACATGTTATATCAACAGCGCGCAGCAGCTACCAAAAGACTCTTGGGAATCTCCAGAAGCAGCAGCAGTTGGCCCAGCAGCAATCGTCGAGCGCCGTCGCTTCCGCGACCCGCAGCAGCTGGCCACGACCTTTAACCTCTCCATGTCTCCGGCCTCCCGCCTCATCACCACCAACAACTTCCACCAAGTCTACGCCAATCAGGTCTTCAGCGCGGGCCAGCTGCAGCAGTTGCAGATACAGCCAAAGGGGTAGCCACCAGTGCCGCCGCAAAGCATGCGGCCGCGGGGAAGATGCAGACCATTCATCCGGTCTCGCTGACGATCCCCATTGTCGCACAATCAGCCATTCCAAAAAATAACGTTGGCGCCGTAGCACACGATGCAGGCGCAGTTTATCACCAATGATTTTACAACGAAAACTCTTGGACCAGGTGTCATCAAACACGTCGACAAATCTCTTGTCATAGCTCTCCTTTGTGGCATTGTCCTGAGAAGGTCGATGCTGAAACAGATTCTGAAGGTGGGCGAAAATTGACGAGATTGTCAATTGATTTGCGTATTCTTCTTGTCTTCCACGTGTCGCAGCTATGCCTGTCATACTTGCAGTATTGTGATTGGTGTAGAATAGGAGGCATAGGCCGCCATTAACCCTTCGGCTGCTGGGGGCTAATTTGGTCAATACTAAATTATGGGAATAAAGCTGAAAATAGCTCAAACCCTGGCACATGGGTACTCATCTAATAGTACTCAGCAAGAGCTTTTATATGAATACCAACATGATAGTGTTTTGTATGGTTTTCAAAATTTTTGTGTTGCTGTGCCTTTGGCAAAAGTAGCCTTAGCATCACAAGGGTTAACCCATTCTGCTCTGGTTGCCCATATGGTCGGATGACAACCACAAATATAGCGATGGTTAAATAAGACAACTTTTGATTCAAGAATAATTCAGCGATCGGTACTTCGTGGAAGGGGAGGCAGACATTTCATTTTTCAGAGATATCTGCTTATCCACTCTGTACGACCACTTGTGCCATCGGGCATGCATTGGTCAGGAGGTTAGGCTGGAAACAAAACAAAAAACCTGCTTTAATTATGGAAGCAATGAATATGATTCATCCATTTACCTAGACCAATGATTGAAACTATTTGCATGTAGGTTTTCTTCAAGGAAGAGCTGGTTAAAGGACAGGTTTTCTGGGAAGAGTATGTCATGATCCTGAATAGATTTCACCTTGATACAGGGAAGGAATGGAGTTTGTCTAGGGTTCGAAATTAAGGTGCCAGGGAGCCCAATTGCATGTTCAAAAGCTACTTAACCCTTATGCTGCTGGTGGCTAATTTTGCCAATACAAAACGATGCAAAATAGCTGAAAATGACTTAAATCCTGGCACATCGGTACTCATCTGACAGTACTCAGTGAGAGCTACCTACATGACAGGGCTTAAAATCTTTGCATCCTTGAGTTTTGGACGAAAGTAGCTTTAGAAGGGTTAAAGTTGTTGTGTATAGAGAACAGTTCATCTTTGGGCTCCCTGTAGAAATTAGAGGGAGCTGAAGGAGAATTCAAGGGAGCTTCCGGCTCCAGCTAATTTCGAGCCCTGATGTCAATGTCATTGTTGGGATTCTTCTGGTTTCCTTTGGTTTACAACCTTAAGCCACCTTTTGGTACCAAACTATTTGTTTTTCCTTTGTCTGTCTGTCTGTGTGTGTTATTTCTTAAAATATATCATCAGACAGTACTCGACACTAGAACCAATATATAAGTTAGATAACACAAGATAAAACAAGATAATACAATATATCTGAATCTGTCAAAATAAAACAATATAACACAATATCTCTGCATCTAACATGACTTATTAGCACCGGGGTAAAATCCTAGATGTCCCGCATCACTGCGTGGTGAGACAAACACATGTGAACCCAGCTTGGTGAGACAAACACATGTGAACCCAGCGTGGTAAGCAAATATGGCCATGCCCTGACAGCACCACTGCGAGGTGAGACAAAAATGGGCGCGCCGCAGACTGGCCACGCCATGAGCACCCAGCGTGGTAAGCAAAAATGGCCATGCCATGACTGGCCGTGTAATGAGAACCCAATGGTCGGCCCCAGACTAACTTAGCAACCCCCGTTGAATATATAATTGACCCCAACAGCGAAAGCAGCAATGAGCCCTCCACGGGACAATCGCCATTAACCCTTAACACGTTGAATTGCCTGACGGGGGCTTGTCCCTCAAACTGGATTGTTTTTTTTGCAACAAATTATGTTGCATTGCTGTTGCGCTGTCAGGGGGTTGTAACTCTCTCCAGCCATAAAAGGCAAAATATCATACAAAAAATCTGAAATAAAAAATACTGCCTAAAACTACTGTTCTTGTTCTTTTTAATTATGTTTGTTTTGTAGATATTACTTTTAGAATATATTATGTCTGATCAGTGTAAACCTAAGGTTTTGCAGAGAGCATGCTGATTTTGATTTAAAATAAATGAAAAATCAGGTATTTAAAATGCATTAGCCCTACTTTAGCCTGAAATTCCTCAAGTTGCACATAAGTATTTCTTTTCGAAAATGGTATACTTAGAATGCTTATTAAAAACTGATATATAATATGAAAATTAGTGTGTGTTTCCTTGTTTTAATTTATCATGAGCAATCCTAAAGCAAAGGGAATGCAAATAAGTCTTGGCCAAAAACGAATTCTGAAAGCGCTTCAAAAAGATCAACTACCTCAAAGTTAGAGCGCTATAAACAAATGAAAATAGAAAATATTCATTGTAAAACATTGATATCTAATATAATTGAAACCTCCTCAATCGATACATGTAATTTTTGTTTAGAAACGATCATGTTTTGCACCACAAATCAACGATTGAACATAAAAAGCAAGTGTTGTGGCCGCCATTTTGTCACTCCCAAGTTCGCCAACTTTCAGGCGCAACAACACAGAGATAAAATTCCCAGAGCAGTAAAAATCTACAATAGAAATAAAAATAAAAACATATATCAATTGCCTACCTTGTTGTCCTCCTTATGGTGACTTTATTTTGTGTTGTACCATCAGTTATAGCCTTTTTCGAAGGCTTCAAACATGATGGTCAACACACTCCAACACCAGTTGTCAGGCACTGTTTAGTGTTTACGGCAAATTCGATTTCGAAATCCGTTGGCCGTAAGCAATGCACCTATTTCGAATCATGACTCTTTTATATTAATCGCCAAATAAACAAATGTAAAATTGACATTGTTAGATAGATATGTGTCTTGCCTTTCAGGAAATGTTTTATTCATTACGATCCAACCACGGGAAGTATTTATTTGGATCGTGTAAAGTGCAGAGAGGAGACCGCAAAATCTGCCGTTTTCAAAATGGCGGATCTAAACACGTGCGAAGCAATTTCCTTTGCACTTGTTTTACATGATCGTTTCAGCAACAAAATAAATTAATTTTGAAAAACGAAGTTGATATTCTTATTCCCTGACATCCATTTAGTCTAATTATTATGTTTTTTGAATTTAGGATGTCAGGAATAAAGAACTATCGATCGTTCGAAAAACTGGAAGCACTCTCTTCAGTGCCGACAAGCTAGCTGCGAGCCGGTATCAACATCGCAATAGATCGATTTTCGGCCGGGTTTTACCTCACACTTTATATTTGAGGTATAATATTGATGTTTTTCTTTGTCAATCTGACAGAGAAAAACATGTGAGAATAGGTGAGATATCTTTATCACCTATTCCCAAGTTATTTCGCCAAATTTGATGGATAACTTCCTGATTAATGGAAGTTACCAAACATGGCGGCAGCCTGCGATGACGTTGTATGGGGAGAATCCCGATGTGCCGGCTGACGTCACTAGCCTATGCTAATAGGATCGGGGAAGACCCCCACGTGACATCGGGGGAAGTCCCACACGTGACAACCAACATTCCAATGGAGAGATCGATTGACACACGAGAGCTCGCCTTGACGAGAATTGCTCGATTGAGACAAGAGAGCATGCCGCGGCACATGCGACGGCAAGAACCGGTACACTACAACAAGCCGCAATAGAACACCGGCGACAAGCTAATCGAACAACACAAGATGGCGACTGCTACGAAGAACTCAGACACGAGGAGGAACTACGATTATAGTCAGTTGAAAAACAACGACTATAAAATAAATAACACAAAAAGATATCATAATCAGAGCTATACAGAGGGACCCAAAGAAGGTAGGCCACTCAAAATTTAATATGGATATCTATATAAAAAGTTATTATCAGTCAAAGGCAACATGAATATGAAAGGGTAATGGTACTCAACATAATAGTAATGGACATTAGAATACATTAAGACGAAGACCAAAGGAAAGGGATACACAGCGACAGACGTGAGTGATGCCAAGGTGGGCTCCAACTGCCTTGGGAACCCACAAAAAATTGGAGGGAAGGGGTTAACACAGTGGAAGAAAAGACACAGATCAAAGGAAAGGAAATCACCGGCACCCACTAAGTAAACCAGAACTTAAGATTAAGAATCAGCAATAAGGACTTAGCAGGGGTTTCAGCTAATGACCCTCTCAGCTTGTGACTGAATATATTATGAGGGGCCCTCTCTCCCCATGAACCCTGAATTAGCATAATTACTTAATAGTCACTCAGAACTTTTCCACATTTGGACTTAACACACTGAATTGTCCAGATGCCTAATAGGAAAAAGAATAAAACAGGACGTTTCTTCTCACCAGATAGAAAGTTATTGCTAATATAGCCCTAAAAGAATCAGGGAAAGGTTCTTACTATGACCAAAGTGGGCTAATGGAAATGGAAACTGTGGCTCAGCCACAAAAATCTGACATTTTGAGTGCCTCAGCAAGGGAATTAACCATGTCTGATGCCTGTGAGTCAAGTTCCTCTTATGAAGAAGAGGAAGAATCAGAAGAGATGATGGATTCTCTCACCACAGTCCTGTTGTCAGCAGGAGAGTTTGTTGTTGCACTACATTGACCAGCCTAATTTGAAATGGAAATTTATACCAGTACACAGGAGCAGCGCGGACAACAGGCTAAACAAAGGTATGTTAAAACAGTGAAACTTCACTTGTACATTTTATATTGTTATTGTTTTAATAACCACACAGTAAGAGTAGCGATTCTATGGCAAAATTCAGCCAGTTTTACCCAAAGGGGGCTACTAAATCATGCCATATATAGCACAGCTACTGCATGGACACATGGAAGGGACCAATAAAAATGCAGCTAATAAAAATGCCACATATCAAAAGAGCCATGAATCGGACCAATAGAAAAGCAGGTAACTTAAAGTGTACAAACTTTGAAGAATACATCTAATACACACAAAAAATACAAATAAAAATTTAAACTTTTAATAGGGTTCAATATAAATAAATAACGAATGCATGTATACTATCTATAAATGGGGAAACTGAGTAAATGATTAGAAAAGAGGGCTCCATGTCTGAAATTTTACCCGAATTTCGACCAATAGAAAGGCAGGTACTATAGCAGAATCCAAAATTTTGAAAATGCATTTAAATGACAGAAATAGCCAAAATATATAAATAAAGGAACAATAGGGTTCAGGTCTATTGTGCAAAGAACATAACACTGAGTTAGAAATGGACTTGAAATGCAAAGAGGAGCAGGAAACTGGGATCCATACTCATGTAAAAAGGTACTCAAAGAACCAATAGAAATCGTTGTTAGAAAATAGGGGGAAATACATACACATAGACTAATCGATCAGAGAGGATATCTGTAAGATAACCTCTCTAAAAAGTGCTGATAAACTTTACCTTAGGTTTTCCAGTAGAGACTGTTTGGCAGTTAATGTCTTCGTATTTTCTAGCATCTGTCTGAACTTATCGCGTAGAGCATCGTCCAACTGTAGCCGGCTAATGTCCACCTCACCGTTAACATCTTCATAGAGGGCGCCACTCTGGTTCCTGGGGTCGCCACCAGGGGGCTGGGGTTCCTCTCCCTGTCTCACGTCCGGCTGACAGTTCAGAGCCTAAAGAGAATTCAAATACAGATAACAACTAGGTGAGAAACCAAAGTGTGGGTCTAGAATAGGGAATTAGCCAGGACCTGCTTAGCTCATCTTTTGGACAGGCAGTTTCCTGAAAATCTTTTGGACAAGCAAAGGTTTCTATGATGAAATTACAAGTTTCCCTTTTTGGGTTAATATTTACCACATCTTTATCTAATAAACCACTATGTAATAAATGGCGGGGGTGTAAACTGCCCTTTTTGACACAATATACTATTGAATACAGTTGATATAAGAACTTAAAGAAGCAAAGTAGTAAAATCTGGATGGGCAGAAATTTTGTGAATGCCGTTTTGGATGGGCATTTTTAAAATTCTGGCTAAGACCCTGATCTAGGATCAAGCAGCATGTGCAACTAGAGTACAGATTGTTCACTTATGCTAATGAGGTCAATGATGTCATTAGGGCGATGTAATATGCATGCATGTACATGCCATTGTACATGCCATTGTGTACGCAGGCATAAGGCCTAAAAAAAGTGGTTTGTTTCCTGCAACCCTACCCTAACAGGTTTTTACTCAAAAAAATCCCTACCCTAAAGTTTTTTCCGCCCTCCCGACTCCCAATCAAAATAAAACATGCATAAAACACACATATTTGAACAAAAAATAACCAAAAAATATATATTTTACCGACCTACCTATACCCTATTTTCTTTTGGACTGTTACAAAAACAATTTTTTTTTCTAGGCCTTAAGGGAATGGGGGGTTTATAGTACATTGTATTTGTTTTACACTATAGTACAACATGTTTATATAACATAGGACATCATCTTACTTATATAACTTTGTTTAGGGTATGAGCAGGTATAAGTAGATAATGTATACATGTTTAGTTGTCGATCCTTACATGCACTGAAGATATGAAATGTGATAATGTGACCTACTTGTTCTATTCTCGTAACATAGCACGGCAGGCCTGTGCTCTGCATCGTCCGCACAATCTTCTCCCGAGACTCCTCTAGTTTTTCACCCTCTCCCAAGGTGGCGCTCTCTATTCATAAACAATAACTGGCTATTATTCACTTATCGATATTATAATATCATTCAAAAAGATTTCATCTTTTGACAATGGTAAATTCTATAACAAAATGATAAGATTCATAAACCTTGACGCGAGGTTCCGGAACCCGCCGATAGGCGGCTTCAAACACGTTGAATGCCTTTGTGGAACGCCTGGGATTGTTTCATTACTGAAAACTTGGTTCTTCCAGTTATGTATGATAGCGTCCACTCTGATTTGGTCAAACAGCATGGATACATTCAATGGACTAATTGTACTAAGAATACACTTTTAGGAAATTAAATAACCTTTTTTAAATCAGTGAAATTAGCGATTTTACAGTTTTGATGACGTCACAAGTAATTATAATATTATAATACGCGACGGTGGCGACGCGTAGCGGCCGGGCGTTCATTTACACTACAGACCTGTAGTGTAAATGAACGCCGAACACGAACACGTTACAGTCAACCTCCCCCCCCCCCCCCCCCCTACTACACCCATTCTACTGCCGACACATGGCATCCAACCCTAGTTCCGAAAAACTCTGGATTGCCTCATAGTTCAACATGAATACAATGTAATGAAATAATTGAAAATTATCAATTTTCGTCATACAATGAGGAAACGTTTGAGGTACATAGGGTACCACTTGACTTTACATTCCATACAAGTATACTCAATGTCTATGGCACACATTGAATCAATAAAGAAATTAACAAATATTAACTACATTTAACCAAACGAAAATGTTAAGCATACCATCCTTAATTACAACATCACGTAATGATA
Source organism: Maea johnstoni (assembly GCA_963942565.1). NCBI lineage: Eukaryota > Metazoa > Annelida > Polychaeta > Spionida > Magelonidae > Maea > Maea johnstoni. The sequence continues at coordinate 13,982,156 of OZ012688.1, read as the reverse complement.
AATAAAATACTTGTTAATAAGATTTCAGAAAGGACAAGAAAAATCAAATAAAACCTCTCCACAACAAATTATTGAACAGATTATAAACTGACATATACAGGTGGATTTGGATATGACGGACCACTATACGACGGATTTTCGCATATGACAGACGATATGCTTGGTCCCAGTTCGATGCATATCAAGTATACGTCATATGTATACGACGGATTTTGCATATGACGGACCAATTTTCCTGGTCCCATTGAGTCTGTCATATCCAAGTTCACCTGTATGTATATTAGCAATGTATTCGACTCTCCCATCTGTATGAGAATAAATGCTTACCATCTATAAATACTAGTCCTGGTAGAAACCTCAGCTTTTTCTGGGCTCTGGAGCTTTTACCCTGGAAAAAGAATTTCGATGACATGAGATTTCATGGATAAGTATATAACAACTTCATGCTTATTTTTCTTTTTGAATGTCTTCTTTTTTCCAAAAGCTTATTGAATGACCAATATCACCACTCTACTTTTATGTAATTCTTTTCCCAAAAACGTATTGAATGACCAATCACCATTCTACATTTATGTACAATCTTTTTCCAACTTATTCTGCATTTATTCACATTCTAACCTATCTCATTGCAGGTAATAGGAGAGCTACTCAGCTACTTTAAATTCTTATACAACTACATTTAATAGCCTATTGTGTCTATAAGGGACAATTTACACTCCAGCAATGTCTCAGAATATGGTTTGCTACCATCACCTAGATTGTGGGGACTCCGGAAACTATCAATAAATTTTTGTTCCGCGAAGAGTTGGGCGTTTACCTCGAGGGTGAGATGTAACATGGCGGTGCAGCCATTTCCTCCAGAGAAGGCCAGGAGAACTTTGTCCTCGTCTCGCACAACCTTGGACTTGCCGAACGCCGAGCGGAACTTGTGTGTGCAGTACGAGATGAAACATGTCCTGCAGAAATAGAATAATGCATTATATATATGTTTTATTGACTGTATTATGAGTGTTATAAATCGATACCAAGGGATCGGACGGTATCGACGATCCCTTGGAAAAGATCACTATAAAATCTCATAGCGATCATTCCGATTGCTGAATCGGCAAAGAGCTAGTTACTTGACGCTTACTTTGTCATCTTATTGCAATGCAATAAGATGACAAAGTACAAAACAATGCATGGTACTTACCTCATTCTGTTGCTTCCAGCAAAACAATGCATGGTACTTATCTCATTCTGTTGCTTCCAGCTTGCTGATTGATCGCTTGCACAATTAGCACATTCTGTTTGACAGTCCGGTGTGCCGGCGATGTGCCGGCATATTCGCATGTCACAATTGAAATAAAAGGCACAATCAACCTAAATAAATGAATGGCATACCGCATGCCATTTCACAGCAGCCAACTGGCAGGAAATAAAAAATTGAAAAAGATGTCTGGCAGTTTAGTAGGAATCAGAATCGGAAAAAAATCTAACCGATTCCGATTCCAAACCTTGGATACCAATCACGCTCCTAGACTGTATTGTATATAAAAACAATATGATATCTGGGTTAGATTACAAAGTATAAAGAACATTCCTGCCTGTAGCGCCCAAAATAACCTGACAATTTTTAGATTAGTGATATCTCTCTAACAAAAACAATTTTTATAAAATATTCTAAGGAGAAATGTTGATCAAAATCTAACCCACAACTCTCCTTCGGACATTTTGGGAATTTATGAAAGTTATTATTGAAATTATCAAAGATTCAGAAAACCCTTTTCAAAGAGATCTTGTGGCTTGAATGTGTTAACCCATTCATACCCGTATCAGCCATAACTCCTACTATAGTCTGTCTGACTCGGGTTTGGCAATCACTTTTGCCACTTTTTTGTGACAAAACTTTCGAGTTTTCCATCCAAACTTGGCAAACATGTTAGGAGCACTACTACTTGTATGTATAAACATATTTTTTGTCTCAACTCCGCAAAATGTTGATTTTGCTCATTAGGTCCCATTGTAAAATGTGTCCATTTCCAACAATACGATCTCGCGTGTTTGTATTGTTCGCAACAGACAAATACGCCAGATCGTATGTGCACATTTTACAATAGGAACTAATGAGCAAAATCTACATTTTGCGGAGCTGAGACAAAAAGTGTGTTTGTACATACACGTAGTAGTGCTCCAAAGAGGTTTGTCAAGTTTGGATGGCAAACTCGAAAGTTTTGTCACAAAAAAGTGGCAAAAGTGATTGCCAAACTTGAGTCAGACAGACTATAGTCAAGTAGATCTCCAGGTATGAAAGGGTTAATATGTTAATGCTTACAGTAGCCATAAGTAATCTGCCAATTAAATTGGAATTTTGGAGCCAAAAGCAAAGTCGGGTGAACAAATTGAAGATATGGAACTCTGAACATCAATAACATTTTTTTTTGTAATATCATTATTAATTCCAAAGTTATCTTAAAAATATCATAGACCTCCAGAACAATATCTAAAGGCTTTCTTAGTCATTTGTATCACACTCTAACTCCTGTAGTAGGCTAGTAATATTTGACTGCTCTGATATCTTTTTGAGGAAAGCATCTTATGGAAATTTTCTGAGGAAATGTTAATTAGTATCATCTAGTGTTATCTATGGCCTGTAATACGACTTCAAAGTGCAGACATTGATACAGAAAGAGTAAAGTTGCTTACTTGCAGAAGGCGTCATTCACTCTTATCACAATGGATGCTGGGTTTAAACACTTCATACATGTTCTTTTCATCCTGAAAGTATAGAAGAGGCAGCATTAGTTATAGAATCAAAAAAATTGCACCCACCCTCATACCAAGATCCAGAAAATCCTGGATTCATGTACAGCTGAGAGTATGAAGACAGGGAGTGGGCACTGTGCATGCATCATCAAATTTTGCTGCCTCCCACTATGCGTCATAGATAACCTGTGTACCCCAGCCTGGCTGCCTGCTGACCCCATCTCCTTGGCAACCTATCTGACTTAGATAGAGGCAGCGAAAAGAGATAAGGCTCTGGATTGCCAACTCCCTGTCTACTACTCTCAGCCTCTTTCTGAAAAAAATCACGTGACCAATACTTCCCCAGGCTACACCGCGTAACCCGAGGCGCAGATGCCCTCGGAGCTAGCATGCAGTGCCTACGGGGTTGCGGATCAAGGTTATGTATTTCTCTGATGTACAGCAAGCTGCTGTTCTGCAGCTGAATAAGTGCTGCTCTAAGGGTAATTAGGCCAAGAAGAGAAAGGAGAAAGAAAAGAAGAAGAAATACACTGTTGTGAAAAGTAAGAAAAATCGGGCGTTTTCGATTAGGGCGTTTTCACATATCGGGCGTTTTCGCCTGACACCCTTCAGATGGCACTTAAAGCTGTATTTTAGGAGTCTCAACCTGTTCGTTTGCTCTCTGGCGCTTTCAGTCCACCAATATGTTTGTCTAAGCTTTAAAACTTGTGAACTCCCAGATCAATTAATGATTTTGGAAAAATCTGGAGAAAAAATGTTTCCAAAATTCAAGTCAACAACATTTCTCTGATAACTAATGGTTTACAAACTCACGCAGTTAGATCGGGACGTTTCTCGGGGGCAGAGATGCCCTCTTCTTGAACACTACACATTTCGGTCACTGGCCTTGATCTAAGTTCGTGGTGACTAACAGTGAACCCAATGCATGTAACACCGACACACGTTGCGAAATAAGTGAAATGAAATTCCCGATTATCGCCCAGTGTAAGTGAATGTTGTATTCGCTCTCTACCTACGGTACATCATATGCTTGAGCGTTAAGGTGGATCCTGAGTTTAGCACATGAGCATATATTTTGTTTATTTACAGTGTCTATACTGGTGGCTTCTACAAATGTCTTAACTCATTCAACTCTATATCGTGGAACTATGGGTTACTTATGGGAGTTTGAATAGGAAGTCTTATCTTAGGAAAAGTCAGAAACAAGGGAAATCATTTCTTTAGCAATTTGTTTTGTCCTCAGGCTCTTTATTCATTCAAATGACTGGGCTAGGTGTAGAATAAGTGCACAGCTTTGATAGTATCTCAAGAATTACAAAGAGCTAAATATTCAATTATACATGTAAAAGTCAAATTATTGACTATACTGTATAGATATAGCTTTGTGGTTTTACTTTTTTATTGTATTTTCCCTATCCTCCTGCTATTATATAAACTTTCATCCTTGGCTCAGTATATATATATATACAGTATATATGTATTGAGCAAACACTTAAGGGAAATGTCAAAAGAGGTCTTTGAAAGAGGCGGTCTCTTAAGAAGGGGTTGGGGTCTGAGTGAGGCTATGAAAAAACAAAGAATTTCTAACAATGACTAAGGTTGTTATCTTTAGCTGTATTTGTTGAAATTTCGTCATTGATACTCTAAGGTTAAACAATTCAGAAAAATAAAAGTTGAACTCCAACATTAATTGAGGACCCGCAGAAATGATATTTGCTTTCAATTTTACCGACTATTTCCTTATTTTATTGTGCCCTTCCAATGGACAAGGCCTCTAGACATTCAAGTGGCCGTTGAATGAAGAGCCATTTACTGTTAGGGATAGGTTTTCATGGTCGTTGGTCGCGTCAAGCACGTGGTCGTTTAATCAAGGTAAAATATACAGGGAATAGCCTTGGGGGGATCTGAGGTGGTCGTTCACAGCAAGTGGTCGCTTAAGAGAAGTGGTCGTTTGCACAAGTTTGATTATATATATATATATATATAAATATATATATATATATATATATATATATATATATATATATATATATATATATATATATATTTATATATAAATATATATATATATATCGCTCGAAAGGTCTTCTGATGCGTGATACACCTAGCACCACAAAGGTACTCCTCCAAAGGATGCAAGATGGAAACAGTAGCAAAAATATAAAAAATGGGGAAAAATCATGCCTAGAGATTTCAAATGGAGTTTCTAGCCCAAATTGTGACCATCAAATTGCACAAATTAGGAACAATAATCAATGAGGGCAAAACATATCTTTTTTTTTCTAGTTTTGTATCAATTTTCTGGATTTTTTGTTGAAAATGTGGAGAAGAATGCTTTTTTCAACTTCCAGATTGCATCATTTCGGAACAAAGTAGAAATCAAAGAAAACTAAGACAACCCTCCCTCTCCATTGTACTCTTAGTGATATTATGTGCCAAATTTAAATAAACACCGTCAAGATCTGATAACCATAATCCAAGTTTAAGACGGATATGTTTTTGTGAAATCCAACATCTGAAATGCAAGACCAAGACATTGTCCTTCTTGTCACACGCCTTTGTCCGACTCTCTAATACAGTACTTGTAGTTGCTATTTGATTATGCTAGGTGATGACCTAGACAGTCACATATCGTCTAAATATCAGAAAAAATGTAACAATAACATGTATCTAAACACCTTTAAATGACCCTAAATATACCATAATAAGCCATGCAAAGAACATGGTTGAAATTCACTTCTGGATGTACCCATTTTTCTAACTTTGCATACAGATATTTTGGATTTTCAAATAGGGGGACAATGTTACAATTGGAATATGGTAGCGCCATCTGTAATGTGTGTTTATTGAAGTGTGATAATGACGTTTATATATTTATCTATATATGACAAAAGGCATATACTTACTAGTTACACATAAAAGTGGCCATAGGGATATTTATTGCAGAAAGAATTTATTTCAACTGATAATTTGTTCTTCCTTTTTTCTTTACTGAAAGTGCTCCAGAAAGAATCACGACCATGCCGCCACATTTCTAGTATAAGTTGCAGCTAACGATGACGATTTGATAGCTACTTCTTTGTTGTGCTATGTATAAATGTCACGACTTATAGGCCAGAGGAGTACATAAGGTTATTGGAGTTATTTATATATCTGGGGCCTGTTTCTCGTTTCGTAAAGTACGAATCGTTCCTAATTTACGATTTCCTAAATTAAGGAACGTCTTTACGAAGATCAGTTATTGCGTTTCTCGAAGCTCTTCGTAAATGAATTCGAAATCTTTTAATTGATGACGTCATTTGCGGGAAAATATTGTTGTGACGTCCTTTTGTTGCGTATACAGTCCTATTGTTGCTTGACATGAACGTCAGGGATGGATGGGCCATTTATCCCGCCGAAACAGAAAAATCGTAAATTACAATTTTCTACAATGAAAATCGTACTTGACAATACGAGAAACTGGCCCCAGGATAAATCCATGTGATTCAATAAGTTCTGTTAGGACTGTTGGACTAATCCCTTTTCATATTGTTGAAGAACTGTCAAGCTAAAATTCCTCAAAATAGTCTGACTTGGATAGAGTCAGTTCCAATTGTTCTTTTGACTGTCGGAGATTTTAATCTGATTATTGAAAAACAATTACAAGGGACGAGTTGCTAGTAAAATCCCAGATACTCCCCTTTCATTTGAGAGAGCTACTCGGTGGGGTAATTAAACTCTGGTTTTAGAGCCATTTGAGGATTTGGCGGCTAGTCTATTCCATGACAATCCATCATGTTTATTATAGTTTAGTGGGTACTTTCAATGTTTGTACAATAGAAAATCCCGACAGCACGGATTGAGGATGTGGTGATTTCCACAGGTAGAAATTCTGAAAGTTCCAATGTCTATTCACAACTACCTGACTGGCATCAGCTCTTAACAGATTTGGGGGAACATGGAAAAGTAAAATGTTTTTAGACAGTATAATTAACAGCATAGGTAAGGCCCATTTACTGACGACATACATTGCATACCTTACACCCCTTATTACCCCCTAATGGGTTAAGAGTTCCTCTAGAAATCGTCGTGTGCATCTATGATATTTTTGACAATAACTTCAGAATTAATAATAATTTTACAAAATATTTGAAGGAGAGTTGTTGGTTATGTTTTGATGAACATTTCTTTTTCATATATTTTCCCAACTATACATTCTGCTGAAATATTTTACCAAAATTGTCATGCTGCTTTTGGCCGTTGTGAGCATTAATGGGTTAATATATATGGCCCCAGATAAGACTTCTGCTTCTTATCCCTATAAGTGATTATGATTCCATATAGTAATATGCACGAACACATACAGGGAGAAAAAGAAAAATGAACTATATTTTTAAATTCTGGTCTTGGTGACTTTATTTTATTCATAAGATTGGCATCCTAAATAAAAAGCTTAGTGAGTTAAATAGTCGGTTGCGAGAGTTTGTCCTTATTATGCTAATCCAGAAAGGTAGTTCAATGATCTAGATGTTGAGAAGATCGCAAGATAATTTGCATACCTGATCTCCCTCGCTGGCCCGTAACTGTTTGCAGTACTCATGTACCACAGCTATCCTTTACGGTGCTTCGGTAGAGAGGGAAGCGTCTGCACCCTAAACGCCCTGTAGTACTCAGACGACGAGTGCGACCATCTACTGCAAGAAACGTCGTACCGAGGCACCTTAAGTACACGATGTTAAGACGAGATGATTTGCATACCTAATCTCCCTTCGCTTACCCGCAACTGTTTGCACTATTCATGTACCATAGCTAGTCGTAAGGTGCTTCGGTAGAGAGGGAGACGGCTGTAGCATAAACACTCCATAGTATACAGAAAACCAGTGCTACCATCTACTGCAAGAAACGTCGTACCGAGGCACCTTAAGTACATGATGTTAAGACGAGTTAATTTTAATTTTTATTTGCATACCTAATCTGATTAATCTCCCCTCACTTACCCGCAACTGTTTGCAGTATTCATGTACCATATGTTAGCTAGCCTTAAGGTGCTTCGGTAAAGAGGAAAAGGTCTGCGTCCTATTCTCCCTATAGTATCGAGAAGACCAGTGCTGTCATCTACGGCAAGAAGCGTCGTACCAAGGCGAGGCACCTTAATAAGGACAAGCCGTTGAGAATGGTACACCTTTAATTGCGTACGTAATCTACCTATTCTCCATAGATGTTTGCAGCATTCAGACACCAAGGAGACACTATTGATCACTGCCACCTGACAATGGCTAACCTCTTGTGGCCAGGTTGCTTGTAAGAACATGCAGGAATTACCTCTCACATTATGTATATTACTTTGTTTGTGATTGCCTAATAAGGCACAAGTGCATGAAAGAAGGAAGGGATGTGTTTGGACGTAGCTTTCAACAGCTGAAGTCATTACCTCTTCTCTTCACGAATAGTTCCAAGGGGTCTTTTAGGTACTGAAGAACCAGAGACAGCCCTCCTCATATATCTATCTATCTATCTATCTATCTATCTATCTATCTATCTATCTATCTATCTATCTATCTATCTATCTATCTATCTATCTATCTATCTATCTATCTATCTATCTATCTATATATATATATATATATATATATATATATATATATATATATATATATATATATACACATATATATATATATATATATATATATATATATATATATATATATATATATATAGAGAGAGAGAGAGAGAGAGAGAGAGAGAGAGAACATCTCTGACATAGTATACATGTTCTGCCGCCTGCTTTCTCAATCTTTTTTCCTATATACAGGTTATGCAATCCTGTTTTAACATCTCTGATATAGTATACATGTTCCGCCACCCCTTTTTTCAATCTTTTATCATATACACAGGTTCTGCCATCCTATTTTACCATCCTTTAAACAGTATACATGTTCCGCCACCCCCTTTTTTCAATCTTCTTTCCTATATACAGGTTCTGCCATCCTGTTTTACCATCTTTTAAACAGTATACATGTTCCGCCGCCCCCTTTTTTCAATATTTTTTCCTATATACAGTTTCTTCCATCCTGTTTTACCATCTTTTAAACAGTATACATGTTCCGCCGCCCCCTTTTTAAAAATATTTTTTCCTATATACAGGTTCTGCCATCCTATTTTACCATCTTTTATGCAGTATACATGTTCCGCCGCCCCCTTTTTTCAATATTTTTTCCTATATACAGGTTCTGCCATCCTGTTTTACCATCTTTTAAACAGTATACATGTTCCGCCGCCCCCTTTTTTCAATATTTTTTCCTATATACAGGTTCTGCCATCCTGTTTTACCATCTTTTAAACAGTATACATGTTCCGCCGCCTCCTTTTTCAATCTTTTTTTCTATATACAGGTTCTGCCATCCTATTTTACCATCTTTTAAGCAGTATACATGTTCCGCCGCCCCCTTTTTTCAATCTTTTTTCCTATATACAGGTTCTGCCATCCTGTTTTACCATCTTTTAAGCAGTATACATGTTCCGCCGCCTCCTTTTTCAATCTTTTTTTCTATATACAGGTTCTGCCATCCTGTTTTACCATCTTTTAAACAGTATACATGTTCCGCCACCCCCTTTTTTCAATCTTTTTTTCCTATATACAGGTTCTGCCATCCTGTTTTACCATCTTTTAAGCAGTATACAAGTTCCGCCGCCCCCTTTTTTCAATCTTCTTTCCCATCTTTTAAACAGTATACATGTTCCGCCGCCCCCTTTTTTCAATCTTTTTTCCTATATACAGGTTCTGCCATCCTGTTTTACCATCTTTTAAGCAGTATACATGTTCCGCCGCCGCCTTTTTTCAATCTTTTTTCCGATATACAGTTTCTCCCATCCTGTTTTACCATCTTTTAAACAGTATACATGTTCCGCCGCCCCCTTTTTAAATCTTTTTTCCGATATACAGGTTCTGCCTTTCTGGGCCACGTTTTCTTTGGTTTGGTTTAGCCTCGGGTACGACGTGGCCCTTGTTCAAAACCATAAACGTTGATTTACGTTGATCCAACGTTCAGATCGTCATCGCAAGTAAACGTTGAAACCGTTCAGATTCCCTTTTCCCACCACGTTGATCAACGTTGATGGTCCTGAACAACGCCCAGTCGAACACCCAGTCCTATATACAGGTTCTGGTTTGTATACAGAACTGCCACCGTGTTTTACCATCTCTGACATGGTATACATGTTTCCGTCTATTCCTGTCTTTTAGTATACTGGTTCTGCCCCTGTGCCTGACGGTTCGCCCTTTAGGCCTAAACAGTGTGCTTTTGTTTCTTGTAACCGTACCCTTACAAGTGTTTATTCAAAATCCCTACCCTAAAGTCTTTTTCCGCCCTTCCAAATCCAACAATCAACATAAAACACGCATGAAATAGTTTTTATTTAAATAATAATCCAAAAAATAAAAATAAAAACATATATAAAAAATACCTACATACCTCCCCTTTTTTATGCCTTACCTACACATGTCTATGAGAGAGAAGATACATTTTAGTATATCAGAACTAATTACTAGTAATATATTCAATGATTGGAAGAGCTAATATAAGACCACACAGTGAAATGGTACGGGTGCATGTGTCCACTAGGGTCCCCTTGGTACCTGACTGCTGTAAACAATGGTGGTGATTAACTGAGTAGTGCTTGCGAGGTGCCTGTGGAATACGCAGTGGATTTTCTAACCACATACACCTCGCAAGCACTACGCAAAGTTTTTTTACTTAGAGCCCGAGAGCTGCTGAGGTGGACTAGATATGCAAATTACTCGGAACGGAACTATTTAAATCCTAAAAATACAATGTTGTTATAAGAACAAGCTTGGTACCCTTTCTAACACGAGTCGAATTTGCAGACTCACTCAAAAGTATTTTTCAAATCATAGTAAAAATAAATCCCCATTATGATAGGAAATTTTCAAACTTTAAATCATTTACTGCACTGTATTACCCAATACAAATTTGACGATGTAATTCCCAGATCAGTTATCACATCTTCAAGTTTAATTTCTTTACCTTGTTTTCTATTCCATATATACCTGTACCCTTCTTTGTATACAGGATAAACAGTATTAAGCACATTTACTATTTTCCCCAAAAATTGAGTTTCCTAGTAAATCATCAAAAGCTGTTAGTTTTATTTGTCGGTCTATTGTATCTTTCAATCAATTTTCAATCAGGACGGCTTGTTGCCGCACTAACAATGCTTAATTATTTACCGGCACACCCGGCGAAAACCACCGCCTAACCCCAAGTCAATGGCAAATTCTCACATGCTCCGACTGGGATTTGAACCCGGGTAGCAATGAGAGACAATGCCCCAGACAACACGTCTATCAAGGCAGGCCCTACGACCATACAACTGGCTAATCACGACTTAGCCTCAATATGTCAGAGGAAGTGACGAAAATCGAATTTCAAAATTCCAGTCTTGTACAAACCTGACCACATGGACTATTCGGTTTCTGGTACAAACACAACTTGTAAACAATGGCACCTATTTATCTCTGTCTAATTGTTAGGCTAGGTATGAACAGATTTACTGATTGCGATGTCACATACATCAGATGAATTTGTAACATTACATTAACAGATAAAACGGATAAACAATGTTACAATATACAGGGTTTTCAATATTGACCAAAACAATAATCAGAAATAGGAGGCTGGCAACCAAGTCAAAAACTGTTTGCGCTTCAGCCGGTTGTTTCATGTTACTGCCCAAGCATCTAAGAACCAATAGACCCTCTAATCCTTCTACTTTTCAGTGTACTAGTCTGGCGTGTCTAACTATCAGTCAGTATTCACTGGGATCATAACGTTGAAAAGATAACGTGGTAGGAAGGCGCCATAGATTTTGAGGAAGAGCAGGCAAATCAGAAGATCAGCTGATCTTATTGCTCAGGGTGATTTTAATGGTTACAAGAGCACCGACGAACAGTTATCCTACCCTTGTTATGCTAAACCACACAGCTAATGCAATGATCAATATGTTGAAAAGACAGCAAGATAATTTGCATACCTAATCTCCCTTGGCTTGCCCGCAACTGTTTGCAGTATTCATTTACCATAGGTCACAGTTAGGCGTAAGGTGCTTCGAAAGATAGGACAGCGTCTCCATTATAAACACTCCATGGATTCAGAAAACCAGTGCTACAAGAAACTTCGTCCCAATGCACCTTAAGACCGAGATGTTGAGAAGAGATAATTTGCATACTTAATCTCTCTTTGATTGTCCGCAACAGTTTGAGCTATTTACGTACCATAGGCCATAGCTAGGCTTAATGTGATGAGAACCATTGCAAGCCAGTTAAAAGCCCTGTCCCAAAACACACCTCAAAGCAGCATAATCCTATAACTAGGTGTATCTCCAGGTTCCTGAGTGTTATCAGGTAGAGAATATCATCGCCACCTGTCATCATTCAATCCATATTCTGTTTTATTTCAAAAATTTCTTTCAAATGACATATACTTATTAATTACGCAGGTGATGGTTACTGTAGGTTCAGATTTACTTTAGGGATATCATTTACTATGCCCAATAAAAAGTATTTTTTTGATTTTTTATTGCTGAAGATTTTTACAGGCCATAACATAGGACGTTTGGCTATATATTCTCTACCTGACAACACTCAGGAACCTGGAGATACACATTGTTCTATGATTATGCTACATTGAGGTGTGTTTTTGGACGGGCCTTTCATCTACCGAATCACCTTAAGGTGATTCGGTAAAGAGGAAAAGGTCTGCGTCCTATTCTCCCTATAGAAATCTAGAAGACCAGTGCTGTCATCTACTCCAAGAAACGTCGTACCAATCTGAGGCACCTTAAGAACAAGCCGTTGAGACCTAATAAATATTCAGAAACCATTTGTTTTATCATATTTAAACAATCATCCATGAATAAATGATTAATATTTATGTACGTGTATGTATTATTTAAACATATATCAACATACACAGGTTATTTATAAATATATATAAATTATATGTATGGTAAAGTGCCCGTGTCGGTGCGTGAGATTACCCCACGTTGCCATGCAAAGACGTCATTCGTAAATTTACGATGACCTCTGAGGTTATCGTAAATTTTACGCGACTTTCGTAAATATTTACGAACGTCGCAGCTTCGAGAAAAAGAAAAATCGTAAAGTACGATTTTCATTGACGATAACGATACGAGAAACAGGCCCCCTGGGGCCTGTTTCTCGTATCGTAAAGTACGAATCGTTCGTAATTTACGATTCGTAAATTTAGGAACGTTTTTACGAAGATCAGTTATTGCGTTTCTCGAAGCTCTTCGTAAATAAATTCGAAATTTCGTAATTGATGACGTCATTTACGATAAAATATTGTTGTGACGTCCTTTTGTTGCGCATTTAGTCCTATTGTTGCGTATACATAGTCATATTGTTGCGTATGCCACTCACTATGGGCAGGGGGGGTTACGGATGCTTGTGCCGTGTGCAAAATATTGCATGTTATCGAATGCGCATGGGGTTCATCGGGGTTCATGTTGCCCACAGTGTAGCAGACGACCTACACATATACTACGAGCAGTTTCCTTGTGTGGGAACGCCCAAATTTCAGTCTCGAATATAGACCAATGAAAGTTGATGCTTTTTACGAGGCGACGGCCGAGCTGAAGGGCTTTCATTGAAGAAATTCTTTTGCACACGGCACAAGCATCCGAAACCCCCCCTGCACTATGGGAGTGGCATCAGTGACATGAACGTCAGGGGTGGATGGGGCATTTATCCCGCCGTAGCGTACTATTGAAGGATACAGCGATTACCCTTCTGCCCTGCGTACAAAGGCAACACAATATTGAATACAGGTGAAAACGCCCGATGTGCGAAAACGCCCTAATCGAAAACGCCCGATTTTTCTTACTTTTCACAACAGTGTATTTCTTCTTCTTTTCTTTCTCCTTTCTCTTCTTTTCCTTTCTCGTTCTCTTTTTCTTTCAATATCAACTGCTTGCTTCGCTTTTAACCCTTATGCTGCTGGTGGCTAATTAGACCAATACAAAATGATGAAAAAAAAATATGACCGAAACTCTGGCATATGGACACTCATCTGAGAGTGCTCAGCGAGGGCTTTTAAATAAATACTAATATGATAAGATTATTTTAATGAATTGTTGCGTTCTTGTATATTGGACAACAGTAGCCTCAGCATTGGAAGGGTTATTCTGGGTAAATGATTCATGTTCATTCTGAAATAGTTAACGAATAAATGAAATAAACATTTTGTTAGATAAACCAAATGAAGTGCATGTCTGTGACAGTTGAATTATTAGAATTACCCCACCTTATTGGCTGACTATATTTTGATACAACTTGTTTGCATGTTTGTGGTAATGGTTACAAGGGGTACCATTTTACCATCCCAACAGTTCTTTTTCTGAGGTTTTACTCGTCTGGGTGTATCGGGCTATCACTTTTAGTGGACCCTCCTTCTGAATGACCAGGTACATGACTGAAAACATCAGTTTTGTCCCAAAATGAAGATTTTGTTTTATAGCTTTATTCCAATAAAAATAATTATGTTACTTTGTGGAACACTTTTTTCTATGCTAGTATGTTACTAGATATTTCTTGTCTTATTCCAAGCTATAAGATATCTTCAGGTTGACATGATAAGATTTATTGCAAACCAATTTTTACCAAAACATTAAATCCTAAAATCTGGTATTTAGTGTATAAGCTTTCTAGCTTTGGGGCCATGTATTTATATATAAAAGCTTGGAAATTTGCATTTTTATCCCTTCCAATGCTGAGGCTGTCATGTTGGTATTTATTGGATAGCTCTCACTGAGTTCTCTCAGATGAGTACCCATGTGCCAGGGTTTCAGTCATTTGTCAGGTTTTTTGCATCATTTTGTATTGGCCAAATTCGCCACCGACAGCATAAGGGTTAAAAGTTTTTCCTGCACCGCAGTATAGGAATAAGTACCAGTACTCGATACAATACAATAGAACAAATATTGCTTCGCTTAAGGTCAATAATACCAATATTTTTCTTTAATGGTGTAAAATTGACTTGACCAACTGGTATTTCTGCACAAAGGTAGTTTGCTCTTTATTAGCAAGATTTCTGAAACTGACAGTGCCAAATTCAACAAAATTAAGTCTTTGGGAGTCAGGCAATATTGTTGAAAATATCATTAAGATATCATATCGCCAAGGAAATATCAATATTGTATTGTATGGCGAAAATATGTTATAGGTACCAACTTTATTTCTCCTCTTTTTCTCCCCCCCAAGAAAAAAAATGATCGTGAAAATAAAGTTTTTGTATTTTCTCTCCCCAAAATCGTCGTGAATATAAGTAGTTTTTGTATTTTCTTCCCCCCCCCGTCGTTAAAATATAAGTTTTTATTTGCTCATTCACACTTGATGATGCATCGTACTTGTCGCATGTTTTGATTTTAATAAACGATATATAGATATAACTTATAGACATTTCAAAATTAAAATTATCTATACATTCTTTATGAATGATTGTATTTTTTTATTGATTCGTAAATAATTATGAGATCTAATAAATATTCAGAAACTATTTATTTTATTATATTCAAACAATTATCCATAAATAAATGATTAATATTTATGCACGTGTATATATTAATTAAACACATATTAACATACACAGATTATTTATAAATAGTGATAAATGATATGTAAATATTTATAAATCACGGGCCTGCCCTGATGGTCGTGTGGTCAAGTGCCCGTGTAGGTGCGTGAGATTACCCCACGTTGCCATGCAACAAGGGTCCAAAACGTCATTCGTAAATTTACGATGACCTCTGAGGTCCTCGTAAATTTTACGCGATTTTCGTAAATATTTACGAACGGCTCAGCTTCGAGAAACAGAAAAATTTTAAATTACGATTTTCAACAATGAAAATCGTAGTTTACGATACGAGAAACTGGCCCCTGGTTAGTTGCTCACCGATCTCCGCGAAAACAGAAAACTCAACGTCTACATTTGCCGTCGTTTTGGGTAAATCCCTTTTCAACGCCTACCATTTAATATTTTGCACTTCCTGAAATGCACAGCGAGTAGGCGCATTCTTAGAATTACTTAACATCTTCTTAGATGACTTTTTTCATCTTTTCATCTAAGATAAATAAAAAGTGGATATGAAACCAGTGGGTGAACCTGAACAGACTGCGGCAGACTGCCTGCGGCGAATAGCCCAAAAGTAGCGCTCTGTGCATATCACCGCGCAAGTTTCTCTGTATGTAAACCCCGGGGGGGGGGGGGGGGGGGCACTTAGGTATTTAGGGGGGTGCATACGCTCGTTATCAAAATTTAAAAATACCCCTGAAGCACTGATTTCTGGCCAAAAAAGCACCCTTATTTAAAAAAAAAAACGCTGAGTTTTTCCACTAAAAAAACACCCCTTCTTTCATCAAAACACTGACATTGGATTTACGGGAACACGTATTTTACCTTTAGATTTTATAATCCTCTGCCTGTTTAGCGGCAGCAGACTCGGTAGTTCAGACGTAAACATCGACAATAACAACATCAGATGCATAAGTTAGGTTCAATATTGTTGAACTACAGACTCGGAAGCCCAGTCACTTCGGGAGTCACTAGGCGTCAGAGCCGCGTATATTTCGTAAGGGGATTTTCAACCCCCATTCTTCGTATCTGGGTACAAAAAAGTACCCTTCTTTTACAAAATCGCGGACATGCGGAGGTCTTAAAAAGACCCCTTCCTACGCAAAATACGTAACGCGGGTGCGCCCCCCCCCCCCTCTATCCCTGAGTGCCCCCGCCGGGATGTAAACGGTACGAGAGCCCTCATAGGTCATTCTCTCCTAGTAACGTTACACGTGGGCCAGATTCTACACTCCTGGTATAGCCCGGCCTTAACTATAGGGCATAATTAGTTAGTAATTGGTCTCTCGGTACATATCCATTGTTTCATTCATCTAAGTTAATATATATACAATGTGATCTGCTATTAAATTTTTACATTATGATGTAACCTGGATCACTTGGCGGCTATCAGGTAAAAGACGGGAGAAATCGCAAACAAAAATTGGCGTGCTTTTGAACAAGTTTATACAGATAAGCATTGAAGTGTGGTGAAATCACCTGAGACTGTCTCCTCATATTTTTCTCAGGAAATTACCAAGGGTAAGGCACCTTTGAACGATGGTGCAGGTGTGAAAGATAAAATAAAATAAACTTTCTTGTTTACACGACTGTCTTTTGAGTGAGGGTAAATAAAACGCTTTGTACCCATCCGCAAAATATACTTTCTTATTTACATGATTGTCTTTTGAGTGAGGGTAAATACAACACTTTTTACCCATCCGCAAAATAAACTCTTTTTTACACGACTGCCTTTGAGTGAGGGTAAATAAAACACTTTTTCACCTATCCGCAACTGCGACAGAGGGAAGCTAAATAAAACTTTTTTTTACCCAACCACTCCAGAGGGATAGTAAATAAAACTTTTTTTACACGCCCAGTTGGTGTCCGTAAGCTACATGTATTTTAGGGTTCATCAGTTATGATGGACAACACTTTATCAGTAATGCTTTATTATTATTATTATTATTATTATTATTATTATTATTATTATTATTATTATTATTATTATTATTATTATTATTATTATTATTATTATTATTATTATCATTATTATTATTATTATTGTTATTTTTATTATTGTTATTATTATTATTATTATTATTATTATTATTATTATTATTATTATTATTCTTATTATTATTATTATTATTATCATTATTATTATTATTATTATTATCATTATTATTATTATTATTATTATTATTATTATTATTATTATTATTATTATCATTATTATTATTATTGTTATAATTATCATTATCATTATTATCATTATTATTATCATTATTATTATTATTATTATTATTATTATTATTATTATTATTATTATTATTATTATTATTATCATCATCATCATTATTATTATTATTATTATTATTATCATCATCATCATCATCATCATTTTTATTATTATTATTATTATCATTATTATTATTATTATTATTATTATTATTATTATTATTATTATTATTATTATTAATCTTTCTTTTTTTCGGGGGGGGGGGGGGGAGTGCTTTAACAGAGGCTAGAGTGAGATCCAAAAGTCAGCGTTTTTTTCATCAGACACCTTCCTCGGTTTCTATTTCGTTCTGTTATGACCCTATAAATCGTATGCGGGTTTTTGCATCTACATGATTTTAAACGCAGCATCACGTTAAAACATTTTACATGTACATATTTGATACGCTTGTTGGTATAATGGGCGTTTAGATCCAGAGAGTGAGTCGGTTACCCATATACACTTAAAAATAAAAACCCTAGTCACGAAATAGGAAGTTATAACTCAGTGTTGATCCCTGCTCAGTCAACTGTGCAAAAAAGGGTTTCAATCTAACCATACGCGCAGCTGTCATGACAAACCACCACGCTGCAGATATTCGTCTGCCAAAAGCATGCTTTTGAAAATATTCGAAAAAGTAATGGTAATCAAAACCTAGTTTTAGAATTCGAACAATCACTAAAATTCTTACTTAATTCAGAGGGACTTTCCAAAAATACTATATAATCCAGGTGACACGAAATGGATTAACCTATTCCAATCTGAAATGTAGATATATGATCTGACAACTTTGGACAAAACTTTTTAACTGGAGCAATGTTTGAAAAATATTTGAAGAGGAATTATGAGACTCATTAGGAACTATAACTTTCAGTCAAATATTTCTCAAAAGTTTGCTTAATCATCACGAAATCTTTACGTGCGTCAGACCATGCGGACGCGCCATACAGTGAAAGGGTTAATACGAGACTCAGCCCCACGGCAAAGAGGGTTATTTTGACACTCACTGACGACTGAGCCTTTAGTGTATGTTAAATGAGCATGAGACGCTTTCTGGGTTACGAAGGGGAAGCCACCACAACACCTACAAGCTTGGCAATCACCGTGCGCAGACGACCTACGGAGGCAAACAGGTAGTAGGTAGCAGTTATGAGTTGACAAGTTTTGATTGATAGAAGAAGGACTTCAGCGCGCACAGCGGAGGACCGGAGGCCTGAAGGATGGGACTCTCTTGCGCGGCCCGAGTGCTCCTTCTCCTGGCCGTGTTCCGACTAAACACAATAACGGACGGCAAACGTTACGACGGGTAAGAGTCTCTACTCTAAAGCTACTGTTTATGTCTCGAACTAGGAACATGTCGTCACCTAGCTTGGCTTTCTAGGTTGTCATATCAGAGACTTCCATAACTCACAGCACATAAGTTTATATGTCTTTGGCCATATGTATATTTTCTGTCTTCAAGTTTTCTGTTACTGGGCACCAAGTGGCCAAGGAGACCAAATTAGTTCACATTTATCTCACCAGGTGAATAGAGGACTCAGTTTGTGTAAAATATCTAGATATAGAAGGACCAGGAAGTGCCATCTATCTACCATTGCTGGTACTATTCCACACTGCTTCTACAACGCAGAGGGGAATGTCAACTTTTAGAGACTCAGGGCCTAGTTTAGTAGTCACCAAGTTTGACAACTTGTACTTCTGAGGTCACCGCTCGTGATTTGGCCTTTGCTGAACAGGGGTGGATCAAGCCTCCCTCCCTATCACACCTATGTACCATCCAATAATTATAAGATCAACATTTATTTTTCTTAATTTAAATGTAAGGGTGCCTTGCTAAGTTGCTATATTTCATGCATTTTACTTCTCCTCTTGTGGGTATTTTACATTATTACCAACGTAGTCTCAATCTGAGAAAGGGGATCGGGTAGAGCGGTGGTGTGATGAGAGTACTCGATAGTCTACTGCGGCAACAACTCAGGTCATGTTGTACTTTACGACCTCAATTCTGGTATGCACCAGAATTGTCCAATTCTAGTACGTACCAGAATTGCTGGAAAGAACAATTCTGGTACACTGCAAGTGGCAGGATTGTTCCAACAATTCTGGTATGTTCTAGAATTGTTGGAGCAATTGTCGTACGTACGAAATCCGTTGGCCGTAAGCAATGCACCTATTTCGAATCATGTCTCCATTATATTATTTGCCCAATAAACAAATACAAAATTGACATTGGTAGATAGATATGTGTCTTGGCTTTCGGGAAATATAATATTTATTACAATCCAACCACGGGAAGTATTTATTTGGATTGTGTAAAGTGCGGCGAGGAGACCGCAAAATCTGCCGTTTTCAAAATGGCGGATCTACACAAGTGCGAAGTGATTTCAATTGCACTTGTTTTTAAACGATCGTTTCAACAACATAATAAATTTATTTCGAAAAATAAAGTTCATATTCTTGTTCCCTGGCATCCATTTAGTCTAAATATTATCTTTATTGAATTTAGGATGTCAGGAATAAAGGAATATAATCTAATTCAATTCATATGTCTAAGGAAGGAAGGCAGGACGGACGGCAGGCGGTTGCAGGAGATATCGTAACCAAACATCTTCGTACCCAAACATCTTCGTACCCAACAGATTTCGTCACCACATTTTCGTACCCAAAGGAAATTGATTGAATTAGATAATGGCAAATAAATCACGTATTTTATAATTGAAGTCAGGTATAGACAGGTGGAAAATAAGGAATTTGTTGGGGAAATTGTGTTGTTTACTTCTTGACAATCTTGTGTACGAAGTTAGTGGTCGATTTTCCATCTAACTTTCGTTTCAATTGACAAGTAATATTGTAAGCATTGAAAGAAATGTTTAAATATGCGAAGTATCCTATTTGATTTTAGGCTATAAACGAACATTTCTAGTGCCCCTATATCTGCCTTAGATGAGCAACCACTATCCAAATGTCTGCCAAAACACGCTGGTCGCGAAACCGGAAGTAGCGCCATTTTGATTTGAAGGTATTGACTTTTTGAAAGTATAATAATTCAATGCGTAATTGGCGTGCGGCATCAAGAATAAACAAGTTAACAACATATAAAGTAGGCAAGTTCCTTTATAAGTATCTATAGGAGAGGAATGTCAACGCAGGTAGGTGGACAATAAGGATTTTGTGGGGGGAAATTGTGTTCTTGTGTGCGAAGTTAGCGATCGATCTTCCAGTCTTTCCATCTAGCTTTCGTTTCAATTGATAATATCGGCGAATTTCAGCCACGGTGTGTGAGCTTTGATCGCTATTTTCGGCAACCATCAGCCAACGAAAATCGTAATTAATAAAAAGTGTCCGATTTGCGAGACTAGATGGTTTTATTAGGCAATGGTAACGAAATCTCTTGGGTGCGAAGCTGCTTGGGTACGAACCAGTTTGGGTACGAACCAGTTTGGGTACGAACCAGTTTGGGTACGAAGTCTCCTGATTTCACGGCAGGCAGGTAAGAAATTCTCGAACAATTCTGGTACGTACCAGAATTGCCTGAGTAACAATTCTGGTGCATACTAGAATTGCCAGAAGAAACAATCCTGGTACACCGGAATCACCAGAATTGTAAACTTCTCTGAACAATTCTGGTACGTTCCAGAATTGAGGTCGTAAAGTACAACATGACCACAACTCATGCTATGACCCTCGATTACCACAGGAACATGTCTATATAAAGGCCCAGTCACACTAGGGTGCGACTATCGCACGATTTTAAAATCGGCAGGTCGGACCCGATTTTTTCACCTATCGGCTCCGTCTAAAAAGTCGGTACTGGGTTAATATCATATATGCCACAGTCACACTAGAGCCGATTGTCGCACGATTTTAAAATCGGCAGGTCGGTCCCGATTTTTTCACTGATCGTGCGATCGTCGGATCCGATTTTTAGGCCAAATACAAAATCGGATCCGACTAAAAAAAGTCAGTACTGGTTTGCGCTCCTGCTCGCAAATCAGTGGCGATTTTTGAAAAGTCGCAAGACAATGTTTTTGACGCATTTTTCTAGCAATAAAATCGGCTCCGATGAATCGTAATAGTGTGACTGCAAAATTGTCTATTTTCAAAATCGGAACGTCCTGTTCCTATTGAAAAATTAGCAAAATCGGATCCGATTTTAAAATCGTGCGATAGTCGGACCCTAGTGTGACTGGGCCATTAGTACACCTATATCCATATCTATATTGTATGTTTCCGTTTCGGTTAACCAATATTTTCCGTTACAGTTTTCTGCTTGTCTTTTGTAAAACCTATAATTTATGTTGTTTATTATATATAACATTTTATAGTCTGATCTACAGTCAATAAAGAATATATATATGATTTGTGTGTAAGTTTCAGGATTTACATGCTATAAAGCAATACGATAGCATGACTTAGTTGATAGTGTCAGTAGCTTGAAGTTTACTATTCTGCATGACTCTACAGAGTACCGGTATATATATATATATATATATATATATATATATATATATATATATATATATATATATATATATATATATATATATATATATATATATATATATATATATATATATATATATATATATATATATATATATATATATATATATATATATATATATATATATATATATATATATATATATATATATATATATATATATATATATGTATACTTTTCTGCCATGCAATATTGTTCAAGAAATTCAGGTTTCATAGTAGAAAAGATAAGGTAAACACAGAATTCCATGAAAACTAAACACATCCAAATATGGATAAATTCCTGCCCTATTCTCACAGAATAATTAGTATTAGTCATTATTGTATTATGTTTTACCTGTAATTAATTGCTATTGTTTTCAAAACAAAACGCTTATGATTCAACGTAAGAACACTTACGATAAATTCCTGCCCTATTCTCACAGAATAATTAGTATTAGTCATTATTGTATTATGTTTTACCTGTAATTAATTGCTATTGTTTTCAAACAAAACGCTTATGATTCAACGTAAGAACACTTACGAGGAATGCATGATTAATTGTACAAACAAACCCCGTACAAACAAACTGTATGTTTACCGCATGCCTTAGCAATGTACTAATTACTATTTGTTTTAGTCCTATTGTGGAGAAACTGTAAACAATTGGGCATGAAATTAGCCATAAACTGATTGGTCGTGTATTATTTTCACATGACACCATAATTCTGCTATGGCCTCTTATATCATCCAATGCTGGTTAGTAAGATCACCCCCATTTCTTTCATTTGTATTTAGAAAAAAGCTAGAGGCATGGGCCGAAAGGGGGGGTGCGTATTATACACAAAGCTAAGGTCTATACATCGTTTTAAAGGCCTGAACAAGGACTGCGTCTTATATACGGGTGCGTCTTATACGCGCGAAAATACGGTATATGTTGGCTTATATGTCTTCTGATGAAAATACATAAAACGTCACAAAAATACCCTTCCAGCAGGGTATAAGAGTAGCTTGAACATTTGTATACATATGTAAATCGGTGTGGATCCGCGCCTGCTAAAAGTTAACTAAAATGATACGGACGAAAATACAGTGAAACCCCTATAAAGTGACCACCTGTGGGTCCGACCACAGCTTGTCAACTTAGAGGGGTTCCCTTAGATAAAAAAAAAATAGGAAAAGTTTGTTTTAGGAAAAGGCAGAATGTGGTCCTTTTAGAGGGGAGGTCGACTTAAAGTGGTGGTCACTTCGGTTTCAGTGTTAATCCGATTCAGAGTGTTTACCTTTTATATAGGGTAATATAGTAGGTATGGCCTTAGATGACCAAACACAAGTGGATTCGAAACCAGTCGGTCAACCTGAACAAGCTAGCCTCAACCAGAAACATGAAGCTCATGTCTCTGCTTCAACAAGTGTCAACTGATAGCCAGAAATTCGTGCTCTGCGCATGCCCAGCTGATGGTGGAGATCAGGTTTCTCCGTAATGTGATCGATACGAAAGCCCTGATTGGTCCTTGCTCCCACGTGACCTTGCGCTGATGCCAGATCTTTGACTCCTGGCATGAGTCCAGCTCTTCGCTAAAGCGCATATGGTAATTGGTTTCTCGCTACATATCCATTTTTTTCTTCATCCAAGGTATGGTTAACCGACAGCGATGCCAATGCCCTGCTATTCACAATGTTGCTATCATAAACTACCACTTTATAAACTTGGAGTCGACCTCGGCTAGGGGAAGGTGCTGTACGTTTGATTATTACAAAAATAGATGAGAAAAGTCGGTAACGGTAGGAACTTCATACATTCCACTGAACAGCAAGTTTACCAATAGAATCATCAAACCATTAAAATTGGTCCATTCTTACTGTGGGTTGTCCTGTCACCGTACCAAGTACATGCCTCTGTTTTTTGATAAATGCCTCTGTTTTGGCAACATGTGGCAGGGAATACGGTAAGAAGGTCAACATAGGTATGCGGTTGGCCCGATGGGCACACTCGACCTCAAAGCCTGAGTAATCTGGCAACCGTAACGAAGTCTTAAAGATTGACTCCATTAATACGAAATAGCCTACATGACAGGCAGGAAAAAGATATGAAAAATGTGACGTTTTCCAAGAGTGTTGGATTTTTTTCTGATTTTTTCGGAAAAGATGTGTTTTATTCATTTTTTTATTGTCACGCATGCTCCTCTGTAAATTTAAACTAAATATTTGAGCTAAAACAATTCATTATTACATTATAGAGTAAGTTGCTCACGCACATGCGCAGGCCGCACCTCTTGGATGGCTGTCGTCAATATCTGGAACTATTAGCCAATAGCAACAGCTATGGGCTAATTGATTTGTTACCGCTAGCCCAATGAATACCCGCGAACACCCACGGAGTTTGCCGAGTGACCTAGTCCAACAAGGCAGACGACGAGTATTTAACCAAAATGTCTGGTGTTTGTATTCTTTTCGGTATAATAAAACAAATATGACACCCCTGTGAGGTGTCATATTTGTATAATGGTTCATGGAAAGAATGTGGTTATTTACTGATTTACTGGTGGATTTGGAACTTAATTGTTTGGAACAATCTCACCACATGGGTGTATATTGATATGTTACCATATTTACTCCCTCAAAGTGAGACCAATCTAGGCCATCAACAACCAGAATAATAGGAACACATATCATAAAACCTCACATGGGCTTGAAAACATACTGGAAAGGTTTTTGGATAGTTTCTCTGATACTGCATGTTACCAAACCATGTTCAATTCAGACACACATTTTGGTAATTAATAATAACAGATTTGTTTGAAATCTGGCACCACACGCATTTTCGCAAAGTGTTACAAAAGCAAACCTATGCTATTGTATTCAATTTTGACTTTGTTCTGCTGTCTGTAAGTCGAGAAAAGCACCTTTTCGCACTATTAACTAAAATCCAGATAGGAAATAAGAAGAGATGAAATAGGAAAGGGGCTAAAATAAGACATAAAAGCTTTTCTTTCTTTCGTATGAAGCCTAACCCAGGATGTCACTGCGTATGTTTGGCATAAAACGACATTGTGTGTCGATTTGTTTCTCAGCCTTCGCCTATTTATTCCTTCATTCATTTTAAATTCAATCATCCACAGTTTGATTAAATTTAAATTCATTGCTGTAATAGTATAGTATATTCTATTGATTGCATCTCGATGGGCATTTGGATAATCAGTTCTTTAAAAAGACGATGATCATAGAACGTTGACTTCCGACTGTGTCAGCGTTAATTTTCACTGAGCTTTTATTTCTATTTGTTTGTATAGCCATCAATTGTTGCGAGTCCGCCCAACAGATCTGTCAGATGTGGGGTTCCTCAAAGAGCTTCGAGACAACAACGAACGCGAGGTAGGTAAATTCACATATATACTTATCTTTTTATATATATATATATATATATATATATATATATATATATATATATATATATATATATATATATATATATATATATATATATATATATATATATATATATATATATATATATATATATATGTATATGTATATATATACACACATATATATATATATATATATATATATATATATATATATATATATATATATATATATGTATATATATATATATATATGTATATATATATATATATATGTATGTATATATATATATATATGTATATATATATATATATATATATATATATATATATATATATATATATATATATATATATATATATATATATATATATGTATATATATATATATGTATATATATATATATGTATATATATATATATGTATATATATATATATATATATATATATATATATATATGTATATGTATATATATATATATATATATATATATATATATATATATATATATATATATATATATTATATATATATATATATATATATATATATATATATATATATATATATATATATATAATATGTAATATATATATATATATATATATATATATATATATATATATATATATATATATATATATATATATATATATATATATATATATATATATATATATATATATATGTATATATATATATATATATATGTATA
>OZ012688.1:13953086-13955734 GCA_963942565.1 Maea johnstoni | reverse complement strand
ATATATATATATATATATATATATATATATATATATATATATATATATATATATATATATATATATATATATATATATATATATATATATATATATATATATATATATATATATATATATATATATATATATATATATATATATATATATATATATATATTATATATATATATATATATATATATATATATATATATATAGACATTTGTTGTATGTATGTATGTATGTATGTATGTATGAATGTGTGCGTGCGTGTAATATGTACTATGCAACGCGATACTCCCTAAAACAATGCACCACTCACTATTCGTTGGATGATCTGAGGCAAATATCTGTACAAAATAAGGTTTTGGGGCATTTTAGGAAGAGTCCCATTTTTGACCAACTTCCCCTATCGGAAATTTGGTCACCTTTCCATATGGGAGTGATATGTTCTCATTGAAGCAGGAACGAGTAGGGTCATTTCTTTTGCAATTTGTTTTGGGTCAAACAACATTTTGACTGAACTAGTCTACGGTAGTCATGTTTTGAATAATACATAGCCGTTAAAGCGATAGAAAGACGTATGGTATCGCAGCATCTTAAAGGCATAGTAGGGTATTCGACAAGGTATACATCGTATATATCGAGATTCGTTGCAGCATTAGATTATACCATTAATGCATCGTGGCTTCATGAATTTCCTAGCATGAGGATCGTAGGGTGTGACAAGTTTGCTCAATTCACATGAAAGCGGTGAACGGTGAACTCGCTAGAGGATGAAAAGAAAAAAAACTCCAAACCAGAAAAACTTCGACGTTAAGTAGAAATTGATGATATCACGCGTTGCTGATTTGAATGCCAGAAAAGGCATATATGTCACCACAACAAAGAACGAACGGTAGAATTTACAAAAAAAATGAATAGACTACCACAGTTTATAAGAAACTCGAGAGGTTCTTTGACATTACAGGATTTAACTGACTTCACGTATTTTATCCAATGCTTTTAAATTCAAAAGTTGACGTGACACTATAGTAAGGTCTAGGTCTTCCATGGCCGAGTGGACGTATTCGTAACGCATGAAATCTACATGCTTCAGCCATAGCTACCTTTCTAGCTACACCAATAGAATTGCTCACATTTCATGTTTGATGGATCATCTGATCAAACGAATCGTCACTAACAAGGTATCCAGACACTTCGATTAAGACCTCAGCGATTTATAAAAAAAGATCTCTATTATCAACATGCAATGACATCCAAACAACCTTCACTTTCAAGATGTGATGTTTTGCCAAAGCGAGTTGCATCTATATTCAAGTACCCAAGCACATATTTAATGAGCGGTTTTTGTCACCCAGCTACCAGTTATCTTAGATGAATAAAATAAAGGATCGACATTCGTGGTTATTCAGTTAACCTTCTCTCCGTTTTATTGCGCTGTTAGGGTAGTTTTCGGTACTTTGCCTCAATTACATGTAGTAATTATTAACCCATTAACATGTAGTTATTAACCCATTTATGCTAAAGGGTTCCTCCAAAAAGGATCGTCCGGATCTATGATACTTTTTTTTTTTTTTTTTTTCAGATTTTTTTTATTCAATATGTGTCATGTCAAAAAAAAGTAACGCTGTTGACAATCGGGTACAGCTTGTTACACAATATACTGAGAATGGTTGAGTGCTATGTATTATAAAATACAGTCAAAAGATTGTACTGTTTGTCAAATATCTTATTTCTGCCTTTTATGTATTGACGATATTTTTCTTGATGATAAAAGTCTATGATACTTATGACAATAAGTTTAGAAATTTGAATGCTTTTACAAAATATCTCAATGAGAGTTGTTGGTGATGTTCTAATTAACAGATCTCCATCAAATATTTCCTTACTATGCTATTTCCTGCAGCATTCCATCACAATTGTCTGGCTGTTTTGGAGGCTGCGAGCATTAATAGGCTAATCCGAAGACATTCGCCTAAACGACCAATAATAATAATAATAATAATAATAATAATAATAATAATAATAATAATAACAATAATAATAATAATAATAATAATAATAATAATAATAATAATGATAATAATAATAATAATAATAATAATAACAATAATAATATAATAATAATAATAACAATAATAATACTAATAGTAATAATAATAATAACAATAATAATAATAATAATAATAATAATAATAATAATAATAATAATAATAATAATAATAATAATAATAATAGTAATAATAATTATAACAATTATAATAATAATAATATTTACTTAAAGAGGTTACCTCAGTCCAATGGTAAGGATCTTCCCTGAGGCCCTCTGAATGCCAATCGTCATCAATTTATGAATTGATTGCTTTCTCTTATCTAGCAATATTAGTTTGCATACCATTCCCTAGGTGGCAGCACTAGTCATATTACATAACATTTCTTATTAATGAATGTCACTAACTAATCTCCAATTCTCCATAAGGACTCGAAAATGAACGATGGCAAAAATATTATCAATACTCCATGGTTAGAAGGCATCAACCATCGTGATTCTATTTCATCTGCCCAAATGAACTTTACTTGGATGTTTTTCTCTTGAATTTAGTTAAACGAAAGAGCTTGAGTGACAGGCAGAGAAAAATCAAATTAAGTTCCAACACATTTTT